>OX940974.1:17452927-17864819 GCA_954871275.1 Leptopterna dolabrata
GATCAGCCAGCGATCAGGAGACGTACGAGGATGACAGGGGAGCGCTGAGCGGGGATGATTAGTTCAGATCTCGACGACAATAGGATTGTGTGCACCGACTAAGTTGTGTCTGCAGGTATGCAAATCTGTGAAGGACCTATGGTTATGTGAGGGGGGAGGGGTTAGGCCTTTGTCGGCACCCCCCCCCCCCCCCCCCGACCGGATGCCTTTACTCCCCGCGAAAACAACGGAAGCCGACGCTCCTTGTTGTTTTAGACCGCTCGGTGGGGGGGGTCTCTCCATATTCATTTCATATTCCCTGGCCGTTCCCTCTCCCACGGAACTCACCTATTCAACCGCCGGTCCTTTGACATCCGCGACCATTTTGTAATATCCACTAAGTTGGCCTCCGGCATCTGCACAAATTTGCTTAGGTATAATTGGTAAAAATGACTGAAAATCACCAGCACTTGCTACTAAATCACCAAAAATTCGCTCATAATATGATCTTGTCGCGTAACTGAATTTTACAGTACCCATTCAGTCCCCCAGTATTTGCACAAAATTGCTTAGGTATAATTGGTAAAAATGACTAAAAATCACCAGCACTTGCTACTAAATCACCAAAAATTTGCTCATATGATCTTGTCGCATAACTGAATAGTTAGTACGAGTATTTGCAGAAAATGGCTTAGGTATGATTATTGGTAAAAATAACTAAAAATCACCAACAGTTGTCACTAAATCACCAAAAATTTGCTCATATGGTCATGTCGCGGATGTTATTGCATCAATTGAGTCCTCCACTATTCCCACAAAATTGCTTAGGTCCAATTAGTAAAATCCCACAAAATTCGCTCATAATTATGATCTTGTCGCATAACTGAATTTTACACTAACCATTCAGTCCCCCGGTATTTGAACAAATTTGCTTAGGTATAATTAGTAAAAATGACTAAAAATCACCAGCACTTGCTACTAAATCACCAAAAATTCGCTCATATGATCTTGTCTCATAACTGAATAGTTAGTACGAGTATTTGCAGAAAATGGCTTAGGTATGATTATTGGTAAAAATAACTAAAAATCACCAACAGTTGTCACTAAATCACCAAAAATTTGCTCATATGGTCATGTCGCGGATGTTATTGCATCAATTGAGTCCTCCACTATTCCCACAAAATTGCTTAGGTCCAATTAGTAAAATCCCACAAAATTCGCTCATAAATATGATCTTGTCGCATAACTGAATTTTACACTAACCATTCAGTCCCCCGGTATTTGAACAAATTTGCTTAGGTATAATTAGTAAAAGTGACTAAAAATCACCAGCACTTGCTACTAAATCACCAAAAATTCGCTCATATGATCTTGTCGCATAACTGAATAGTTAGTACGAGTATTTGCAGAAAATGGCTTAGGTATGATTATTGTTAAAAATAACTAAAAATCACCAACAGTTGTTACTAAATCTCCAAAAATTTGCTCATATGGTCATGTCGCGGATGTTATTGCATCAATTGAGTCCTCCCACTATTCCCACAAAATGGCTTAGGTCCAATTAGTAAAATCCCACAAAATTCGCTCATAATATGATCTTGTCGCAATGACAAGATGATGATCTTGCGCAATTTTACACTAACCATTCAATCCCCCGATATTTGCACAAAATGGCTTAGGTCTAACTGGTAAGAATGACTGAAAATCACCGACATTTGCTAGTGAGCCACCAAAAATGTTATAGGAAGGTACTTCACAAATTTTCGCATATGATAATTGGATGTTATAGTACCTATCCATTCAGTCCCCCAGCATTTACACATACTTGCTTAGGTTTAACTGGTAAAATGACTAAAAATCACCAACAGTTGCTACTAAGCCACCAAAAATTCGCTCATAATATGATCTTGTCGCATAACTGAATGCTTAGTATTTGCAGAAAATGGCTCAGGTATGATTATTGGTAGAAATAATTAAAAATCACCATCAGTTGTTACTAAATCACCAAAAATTTGCTCATATGGTAATGTCGCATAGCTGGATGTTATTGCATCAATTGAGTCCTCCACTATTCCCACAAAATTGCTCAGAACTAACTGGTAAGAATGACTGAAAATCACCGACAGTTGCTACTATGCCACCAAAAATGTTATAGGAAGGTACTTCACAAATTTGCTCATATGATAATTGGATGTTGTAGTATCCATTCAGTCCCCCAGCATTCGCACAAAATTGCAAAGATTTAACTGGTAAAAATGACGAAAAATCACCAACAGTTGCTACTAAGCCACCAAAAAATTGCTCATATGGTCATGTCGCATAACTGGATGTTATTGCATCAATATGGAGTCCTCCACTATTCCCACAAAATTGCTCAGGTCCAATTAGTAAAATCCCACAAAATTCGCTCATAATATGAAATTGTCGCATAACTGAATTTTACACTAACCATTCAGTCCCCCGATATTTGCACAAAATTGCTTAGGTATAATTGGTAAAAATGACTGAAAATCACCAGCACTTGCTACTAAATCACCAAAAATTCGCTCATAATATGATCTTGTCGCGTAACTGAATTTTACAGTACCCATTCAGTCCCCCAGTATTTGCACAAAATTGCTTAGGTATAATTGGTAAAAATGACTAAAAATCACCAGCACTTGCTATTAAATCACCAAAAATTCGCTCATAATATGCTCTTGTCGCATAACTGAATTTTACAGTAACCATTGAGTCCCCTGATATTTGCACAAAATTGCTTAGTTATAATCGGTAAAAATGACTAAAAATCACCAGAACTTGCTACTAAATCACCAAAAATTCGTTCATAATATGATCTTGTTTCATATCTAAATTTTACACTAACCGTTCAGTCCCCCGGTATTTGCACAAATTTGCTTAGGTATAATTAGTAAAAATGACTATAAATCACCAGCACTTGCTACGAAATCATCAAAAACTCGCTCATATGGTCATGTCGCATAACTGGATGTTATAATATCCATTAAGTTGACTCTCAGTAATTGTCCAACGCCCGAAGTACGAGATCACTTGTATCGGTACTTGAGCTAACCCTTTGGTACGAGGACAGCACTGCTGGGCCTTCTTATGAGCACATTTTCGGGGATCTACCTACTGGAATGGGTCCAAAATGTCTAGGGCAGGCATGCATTTTTAAAAGTGAATTTAAAATTTTTATTCTTTTACACTTCAGAGCATTCTGAATCCAACCCTTGGTTTTACAATTTTAATATACCTAATGTATAAGTAATATAAATATGCCTACTATGAAAAGTTGTGATACTATGATGAAATTTAGTAGGTATAGGTAGGTATATGTATAGGTTATAGGTGTTTATGGGTCATTCCTTGACTACGAGACACAATTCAAGATGTCACCAAAATGTTAGTGAGGGCAAATGAATTCGATGTTGGGTAATTTTAAATGGAAAAAGCGGGTCAAATTTGAGTTTTTGTGAGACAAAAATTGTTAAAACCCAAAAATCACTTATAATATCACTTATAGAATATACAAAAAACGGCTATTTCAATAATCCCAAATAATTTTTGATGAATTGGGGGTGAAAACTGAATTTTGTAGGTCAAAAATCGTCGCTCATATGGCCATGCTGCGTGGCTGGAATTTTTATAGGTCCTGGGACAACATTTATGCAATTCATACCAACTGCCGATGTTGTTAATAGCTGACCGATGTTGATAACCGATTCCTATGGATTACTGACACCCAGGTGCCCAATTTGACCCATGTTTTTGGGGAAAATATGTTGATGACTGTAAAATATATTCTCTCTCTTGGTTTATTATTCCGTGAATAATACGCAGCTATGTATTCGATCAGAAAACATTTTTTATAACACCCCCCTCAAATTTTTTTCTAAAAATGCGATGTCTGTCCGCCGTCCACCGTACCATCCATATCTACTCTATTTTTGGTGTAAAAAATTTCTTGTTTCGCACATAGTTGTTTCCCAAAACATTGCAGCCAGTAGGAATATACCCAGTGGTGTTATAGGTGAAAAATGTGTGTAAAAATATGATTTTTCGGTGTTTAAGCTACGTGAGCTGAGTGAGGTATCGTTTTCCATGTTATTTTCTTTATGGCTAGGAGACTAAATATGAAGTCTATTTTGGCCAACGGGCTAAAAATTGAGGTTCAGTCTCAAATTTACGACAAAATTTGGTCTAAAATCGTCGTTCTCTCGCGTACGGGCTCCATTTGGATCCTAGTTGTGCTCGGAGCTCGGCAGCCCGATCGGAGTACACCCAGGGGTGTTATGGGTGAACAGTGAGTGCAAGAATAGGGATTTTCGTTTTTTTTTTGAGGTTTTAGTGAACATGAGCCTGAAGTATCGTTTTCCATGTTTTTTAGGGAAAGATGACCGAATATGAAGTTGATTTTGACCAAAGATTGAAAGAATTGAGGTTGTTCATCTCCCAAAATGCATTTTATATTTGTCAAAAACCTGGAAAATTGTCTGAAATCACCATAAATTTGCGTAATAACACTGGAAGTTGATCAAGAGGTGAATCAAGACAATTAATTGGCATCATCAATGACCAACGATAATTTGTCAAAAGTAGGATCCTAATTCGTGTATTCGGAGGCCAAAATAGGTGGAAACCTTCAAAAGTAACTGTTTCAGTTATTGCACATGTACGTTAATAAAACAGTACGTCCAATAGAATAATAAACCCATGTGACAAGGACTTTGCAGTGGTTTTAGAAGGAATTGGGGTTTTCGAAGGAGCTTTGCGTGAACTTTTTTTAATTTATTTTTTTATTGGCCTCAAAAACATGTGTATATAGCCGAAAGAACTATGGAGTAGATATATAAAATTCACTGAATACTAATCGAAATCATATTGTTTGCATAGGTATAGTAACTTAAACTGAAATGTTCACTTTTTTAATGAAATCATAAAGAGTCAGGTAGATGCCTGCGTCGTTTTCGGCCATGATTGAGTCAAGATTAAACGGGCTGGGAATTTTAGCGTGAAGCTTTCTCAGAAGAGTAAGTCGGGCGTTATCGTGGGCAGGGCACTCCAAAATCATGTGTTCGGGTGATTCGTCCGATTGGGAGCAAAATCGGATCAAAAACTGGT
The DNA here is from genome assembly GCA_954871275.1 of Leptopterna dolabrata. Lineage (NCBI taxonomy): Eukaryota > Metazoa > Arthropoda > Insecta > Hemiptera > Miridae > Leptopterna > Leptopterna dolabrata. The sequence continues at coordinate 17,458,031 of OX940974.1, forward strand.
ATGACCTAGTGTTGTAATGGCCGTTGCGAAGTCTGCACATGGTTCGGTAGAATGGTCTAGGCTTGCGTGAACTTACCTCTCAGCTGGTCCATTCGAGCGAGGATGCTGGTTACACGGCAACTACTGAGCAACTTCCTACGATAATTAGCGCTCGGACGGTAGATCGGCTGGACGTAGGTGAAGCTGTAAGTAAATCGCGTCATCTCCCTTCACGTGGCAAATCGGAGAATCGCAACTTCATTCGGTTTGGCGGTGTTCGGGTTCACCCCAGGTTTTGGACACTTCGGTGTTTCCGACGCGTGTGGATGTGATAGCGAGCTTGCGGATGTACGTCGTCTCGCGAGGTTGCAGTTGAAAGCAAACGAGCTGAACCAGGCGATTTTTCGCTACCGTTGCCAGCCGCTCAGTGGTTTGGGAGCAGCCCCTCAAGTGCGGGGCCGTTCGTGGCGTTGTCCGAATCAACTCGACGGCGACGGGCGGAAGTTGCGATGCTGCCGACGACGAAGGTTGGCTGGTGCAGACGAACAGGTGTGACCTCACACTTTCATGATCCACCGATCCGATCGTCGTCCGTTTCGACGACACGTACCCCTCGCTTCGGTCGTTACGAGGCCGTTCAACACCTCCCCATCAAGATCTTGCGGATTTCGCTATTCAACTAACCGAAGTCCCCCTCTCAAAGGTTTCACCGCGGTATAACAAAATTTGTATGCACATATTTGACGAATATTTTTCAAGATTTTCGACCGCGACTTAACGAATTATGTGACGCTATAATAACGATCCACTATACAACGAACCGTGAAAGATTTTTGGGGGGAGCTATCGCGGTGAGGGTGGCTCATAATTTGGAAATAACTACTCTATGTGAACACGGTCAAAGGTTATTTTGCTGGCCGAACATTCTATGAAGAATCACATTTTCCATTCAGTTCTTGTTTCTACAACGCTACCTTCGGTTGGCTCGTACATACGAGCTAGTGGGAAAAATAAACTGCTTTTAGCGAATTTTCAAAGAAAATGAAGCTATTGCAAAGGGTCCAGAATGCTCAGAACATGAGTTCTTGAAATCTTTTCAACGGCAAATCCGTTTCAGAGCACCCTGAATTTATTCATCCCTTCATTTGACAAAACAAGAAAAAAACGAAAATGTACATTTGTATTTATACCTATATATTTATACACAAAAATTGGTCAAAAAGTGGTAAAAATTGCTAAAATTACGGGAAAATGATACAATTTTACGAAAAGTGGTACTTATAGTTTCTCGGTATTTCATCTTTTTTACAAAATTTTCTCTTAGGTATAGCCGTGCTGCATAACAGGTTTCTGATGAGGGTGGGGGGGGGGGGGTATTATTCTCTTGGCTGATTTCGCTGAGCGTCGGGTCCTGATCGACTTATGAGAGGTATTTACGTAGGTACGGGTAACTTGCCTGCTCGAAAAAGTGTTTTGTATGGATTCTAGAGGTATACGGTGTACGTGTATATATATAGAGATATATATTTATTTTCCCACATTAATAATATTAACGAATGTGCTTTCCGCTAGGCAGTGCCTGTGGTGTTCACATCAGGGGCACAATGACTTTCGCGAACCTCTTTCTACTTCTTCTTCTTCTTCTTCTTCTTCTGTAATGAAGATTTGGAATCCCGCTTGAAGAAAAAGCGTTAATATCCGCCAGATTGGTCATTACACCGATCAGTATTTTTGCTTTACCCTCAGCAACACCCCCGGTCATACCTTTGCGTGACGTCCGCTGCCGAACACATGCGCTCTAATCGGATCCGACCAGATGATGGAATTAACTTCTGATGTGACTCAAAGCCATTTACGCCACTTCCTTCAGCCTTACACATGACCTCACCCCATACAACAAACACTTGCTAATTATTTTCGTGAGTCGAATATTGAGCAGCGCGTGACTGCCCACTGGTTTCACAGATCGAGCAAAGGGAAAATTAAAAATACCTACATTTTAGATGAATCTTCGTCGATAAAATGAATTGAGAGCTCTAATTGTGCAGTATGACCGCATGCGCGCATTTTCAGGTAGGTCCTATAAATATCGCCCGCTAGTAGATCGTTGCCACTAAGCGATTTTGATTTATTTAATATCCCTCGTTCCGCAAAACCCGTACACTTCTTTCGCTGTTTCAAAAGCAAAAATCTACTAGAAGTCTAGAGTCGGAAGCTGTATAAGTGGGGGAAGCCATGACGAGCGTGCGCAGAGAGGGGCCTACCCCGCGAACCCACTTCCGTAACGCTTTCTTGTAGCGCGTGACGATTTTCGGCTGGTAGGTCATCCATCGCAGGAGCATGTAAATTGCTAAAAACTCCATGAAATGATTATAGAAAAACCAGGACAGAATCAAAACTCGTTAAAGAATGATTAGTTGACTCGTTAAGGTTTATCCACATAATCAGGGTGAAATTGGGGCCTCCGAGGTCCCCTCTCCTGCATATAATTTGGAGACGGATGGTTGCTTAACCTCGACAATCGCAGATAACAATCAAAACGATGCAAAGGAAAAAAATTATCAGTTTTTTAGCTTGGCCATACGAGTGAATTTTCGGAGTAGGTAACACATCTGCTTAAACTATCGCTTACTTCCCATGGTTTTTCTATAAATGTCAGTTGTTTGCCCCCAAACGGTTTTGTTACCTATTCAAAATTGTTAATTTGGATCACATCACCTTCTTTTCTCATTTCTGTTAGTTTTATAATATTCATTCCAGTTTTGACAATATTATTGAATTATAGGACACACTCCGTTATTGACCCTTTTTGAGAAAAATATTCGGTCTATTGACGTAGTCCATTTCCGTCTCGAATCACTAGGTATCCTTTGATTTTTTTTGTGAATTTGAAGTACCTTGTTTTTTGGTGATTCTTAGCTGGTTTTGACATTTACTTGCAAAATTTGATCCCCCCTCCCTCAACCTCTCAACTTTGACCCACTTTTTATTTCTGAAAATTTCTTACGCTTGAACTCAGCGTCTAGGTTGTCATTAAGAAACTTTTTGAAACATTCGTCATATTTTACCCCATACACCAGGTCGGATAATATAAGTAATATAAATAAATAATAAATATATAAGTAAATAAATATAAATAAAGAAATATGAATAAATAAATAAATATAAAAATACTGCATAATAAATATGCAGATACTTGCTGGATATGACTAGTCTTTTGGCTGCTACTCATCTATGCAGATACCATAATATCGCATTTTATTTAACAGCTTATTATAGCACTCTACCAGCGCAGGTTACGACAAAATGGGTATATAACTCGTAGATACTAGAATTTTTTCCACAGACATTGCACGAGTACACGTACCTTAACATGCAAAACCCCCGTGACTGATGTAAAACTTTATTATTCAAACTATAACTAATTTTATAAATATATTTATTAAAGTCTGACTTGTGTCCTTTCGTTGGATAGATTTGTTCTTTTTCTGATTAAATTATAAAAGTGTCCTTGTTATTTTCCTTTTTGCATCATCCAGTTTTTGCGATTTTTGTGTAGTCAGTTATAAGGAGTGGAAGCTTCCGCCTAGTCTGTCTAAGACTCTTATTGGCCACTCTGCCGGAGAAGCCTGAACTATGTAAGGTCTCAATTCAATATCAAAGGTAAAAGTAGGTAGCAAATTTTGAATGGATAGAGGCGAAGTACAAGTGCAATTTTCTCAATGGGTAGATATATATAGCAAGATTTCCGCCAAGTTTTGTGTTGGTCCCATATTCCTCAGGCATACGTATAACACGGCAACTCAAAGGCATATTGTAGAGGAATGTTTCGGCAATCATCCAATCAACTCTGGTGTTTTCACCGTCGCGCGACTGCCAACGAGTAACAAGGGATCTGACGTCCAAGTTTTCTCAATTGAGTGAGGATCGTTGAAGGCAGATGATTATTTTGCTCTTACCCGTAAGCCGTCGTGCAAGTTTCCTGGGTTATTCCACTCAAACGCGGATAGCAGTTTCTCATTTTCACTCCCTTACCGAGAAGGTAACATCTCAGTTGAATCTGCGGATTCCTGGCCGGCAATTACTGACCACATTTGTATATCTCGCTTACGAGTTTTCTCTCCAACTATTTAACACCTTACGGAAAAAAATGGGTCTCCTGTCATTCGACTACGACAGCGACGGCGGGGTTGAAGGGAAAGCGATTGACGATGATTCTGGAACAGTGCAATGTTTCTATAATAATTAAATGAAAACATCTTGATCGTATTATTTTCAGTGGAAAACGACATCAATGTCCAGTATTAGTGTGTGACGTGGAATCGGAAAAGCATCGCCAGGCGGGGGCAAGATGCTTCAGTACCTACACATCATGGCGCCTTTCGCTGTTTCGTGTCACGCAACCCTATTGAATTCACTGGAACGACCCCTCAAATTCATCGCGATCACCACACCAAGGACACACGTTCGGTCAATTCAGGCAAAAGTATGTACCAGTATAGAATTTGCTCAGCTGTCACCACACGTATTCGCGCAACAGTAGCAAGAACACGTCCATAAGAAGGATGTTTCTAACAAAGTAGGTTGAGGAGACCTGAGAGCGAAAATACGGGACATTGAGCGGGTTCAGATAATCTAGATCTCTAATAAAAAATAAATAAAAAGAGATGGAAAGTAACAACCCTACTACCACCTCACACTTATCACTAGTCCTATAATCAGTGCGAAGGCATGAGGGACGGGTCATCGCTCCTACGGGGGCTACGGGTCTACGTTGTTAACACCTCACACCTCCTGAGCCTCGGCTATTTGAATAATCTGCCCATTATAAGAACATCTCTTGACGAGATAGGCCTCACAAGAAAATACTCAGCGTATAACTTATAGTTTGTCATCGCCTCCGCCTTCCTCGACCCCCTCCTCACCCCCTTCGCAGAAGGATAAAAATCCCAGAGTCTTTCCCTAAACCACATTAATGTCACCCGAGATTTTTTTAATATCAATTTGCATCTTTATTGGGCTTCGCAACCGGTGGAGGAAGAAAAATACTGAAGATTCCTTGAGTAAACTCATTTCCTTGAGCAAATATTGAGGTTCCCCCGATTGAGGGGAAAAAACTCCCGCCAAGTGGGTGGGCTGTAACTACAAGCTTCCTCGCGTTGTTACTGGATTCATAATGGGACACTTCAAAGGGTGTGCACATGGCAAGTTTTGAACCACGTCGGTGACGTCACAGTATTTTAGATGGCCTTGATTTTTGGGACAAATGTATTTGTCCGCTGTCGATGTAGCAGTGGTTCAATACCCAAATACTATTAGTATGTAGTCAAGATAATCGACTTGGGCGAAATTGAACGAGGCATTTACGAGGCCGACTGCGAATTCGCGCTTGCAAAAACGTTACTGCATGACCCCTGACAATAAGTTTTAATTAATATTTATTGATTTTTATTGAAATGCAAGATCGTTCCGTTTAATGTGAAATTCGCTATTAGATACCTATCCAAGTGCACATTCCTTAGTTAAGTTTTGCTGCATGTTGTAAAAAGTATTTTTTGTAAGATAGAGAAATTTGCTACCTCGGATATGATAGTTGATTAATTAAAGGAGCCAAGTGTTGAATGAATTAAACGAATTTATGTAAGTCGCTAGTAAAGAAATTCGTTAAGAAAGGAAGTTACTGTTATGATGATGTTGTTATTTTTGTTTACTTTTTTAATTAGTTGTGGAGAATAATGCCGTGTAAACTCCCTGCGACTATCGGAAGACTAGCAGTATAAGCGTAAAAATAAGAAAAATAAATATTTAAAAAATAAAAATATATAAAATAAAATAGAATAATACGTGATCACGTACCTTATCTACTAATTATTATACTTTGTTAATTGTATCATTGTGTCATTTTCATGTTCTTAATAAACGCTTAAACAACATTACCTTAGTTGGTTTCAATGGCAAGCGCGATACATATGAGTACCGGATAACCTGCATCCTCGAGAAAAAGAATTCGGTATAATAATTATGTAATACTCGAAGGATAATATTTCTGCATAAGGTGTATTACACGAATGGAAATAATTCGCAATTGGCAGTAAAGGAAATTTTATGTTTTCTTGAGTTTAAACAACAGATCCTCAAGTTGTAGAACCATAAGAATCAATTCGTGAGATCACCAATGAAAACTGCGGCGAAACTGACACCGGCCATTGTCCGGTGAATTTTGCTGCTCGAACGCCAACGATTTGTGGGTGGATCCATCCCTTTGCCTTCCCTCCCTGGCAAGAAAAACCATTTACCCTTGATTGCTTCTTGCTGGCTAGTTAAATATGAACAGCAAGTCACAGTATAGATTCAGTTGCAGTAGTAAAATAGGTACGGTAAATTTCTTTTGATCATAACTATTGTGTTTGTATTATTAAATAGACAATTTTGGCCAGTGGTTTTTGATGAAGTTCTAACCACGCTGTAAAAAATTATACAGCCTTCTTTCGTACAGCCCCCAATCGCTGCTATGTGATATTGTATAGCTCCTTAGCTCCTTACCCATTTGTGAAGTAGTTACAGGAGTTGGATGTTGTATTTTTACTTGTGATATTAACGAGGTACAGACGTTCAGACAGTGTAGTGCCATCCAAATTTTGGAAATTTCTTCTTTCAAGGGATGTCAATCCGTGATCAATCCGGTGCTATGACGATTATGATTTTTGTGATGACCATTGAGTTGAATGCAGTTTGCTCTCTTCATGGTTTTCCGAACAAACTCATCACTCAAGATGACAGCGACGTCTACTTACTCGCGGATAACACCCGTTCTTATCTTCACCTGGAAGCGATATCGCCACTGAATATTAATTCAATCCGGACGTGCTAACGGAGATAATTGCTGGGAAAATGCGAACGCTAAGGCCGAGCGCCGACGTTCTGCTCGCCTTCTACTCGTTTATGAGTTAGGAGAGATTATTACCGCCTTTACTGTGTTTATTCAATTATTCACAATGGGATAAAAAACCTGTGAGAACTCGTTTGCGATGAGCTAATGTAGATGAACTAGGGTTCGGTTGTAAAATCAACGCACGCGGATGGTTTGTTTGCATGAGAACGCTTTAGCACCTTGGGTCGTTTGTTTTCATGTATATAACAACAATTTGAAACACATATTCGGAATAATCTACAACTGATGAAAGTATGTAGGTACAACCTGTTGGGTGTAAAGGCAAATGGCGTATTCAACTCAGTATGTAGAGTTCATCTGAACCGTAAATTATGCAAAAATTACCCAAGTACCATTTTTCATAAACCATTTTGCTAGTTTTTTTATGAGCCTAGTGTTTAGTTTAGTAATCATTGTACATTACCTTACAGCCTTCTTTCTCCTACAGAGGGGAGGGTAAAAAAAAAAACAGATTGAGAGGACTACAACGAATGCCAGGGTGGGCTCATTACTAGCTTCCTTGGTCATTTCTATTATCACGATTTCTATGACAAACTTTATAGGTAGGCCACTATGAAAATACCATCAAAATCTGTTGAAATGAATCTGGGTATTTGATGGCCGTTAGCGATCCGTCCGGATGAGTTCGGGATACCTAACGGTGCCCTATAAATCGCCACCAGTTACAATCGCTACCACTCGGGTCCGTTCAAAACTACAGCTACACACCATTTGATCTACTCACCCCACTAAACTGTATTTTTACTTAAGGACCAATATAAGATATTTTTTCCTTTTGGAGATGCGAGCTTGCGAGCATTCAGACCGCTTGTCTATTCAGAAAGAAAAATAACGCAAAAATACCTATATTTCTAAGTAAATTCACAGCCTGGTATGGACTGGTGGCGGTTGTCGCACATTATTAGGTGGTAGCGGTTGTCACTGGTGGGTATTGACAGGTATTCTACCTAGCAGCTTATTTCGACTGTTAGAATCCCAGTCCGTCACAACCAAAACCAATGAGGCGCGATTCTGGCTTCCCAGCGGTGGGCTCCCTGCGGCGGTGGTTTCGAGGGGGAAAAAAACACACACAAAAAACACCAAGAGCGTCGTGAGGGGGTTGTGTGTATTGGCGGATACCGGTTTCGACAAAAAAGTCTTCTTCAGTCTCAATTCTCTGCAGGCACAGACAGCGAGATTTAAAGGGGGAAAAAACCATGAACCAAAAATCATTGAAAAACAACTGCAACACTTTCGACTACCCCAACCCTCAACAATTAGCTGTCTCAAAATCCATCTTAAAGTACTACTATAGGTACCACCCACCTTCCACACAGCTACAACCAGAACCAATCATCTGCTATTCTCCCCAACCAGAGCGGCTGTATGCACGGACCTCTAGGGACGTCTGTGAGATCATCAGTCGCAAAATTGTAGATTAAAACAAAGCCAAAAAAAGAGCCAAACTTAAAATGTCAACAAGCTGCAACAAAATTGCAGCCACTGGACTAACTCATGCTGATGCAGACTCCAGGGATACCTATAAGCAACTTATGTACAAATAATTTCCACAGCGGAAACACATCTAAAAACAATAAAATGGATATAAAATTAATAAACGGTAGACAACAAATTGCACTAATGCCCCTCTGTCTTTGAATTGCAAAAATAGCGATAACAGCAACCTTAACCTCGTTATAGGTACCTCCTTCTTCTTCCTCTTCCTTTTTCCACTGTTCTGTCCCGACAACCGTCTACTCTCCAATAATTGTAATCTTCCGAGCCAATAAAATTAAAAACTCTTCAATAATAACAATAAAAAACATAACTAAATAGACATCACCTGGGGTCACGTAAAGCTAATATCACAGACAAGCACCGATCACAGCTGTGTAGGTAAGCAGTCCGAGACCACCATAAACCTAACTTAAAACTTCAACTCAGAATTCAAAAACACCAATTCTTAGAACATAATAAAATAGTGACAAAATATTCGGCATAAACTCAACACAAGCAGAACAAATTACAGGGTTTCAACTCCTGGTACATACAATAATTGTCAATTCCATGAACGTACAAGCAGTTATAAATTATTAGGGATAAGTTCTTCAACAAACAAACCGAGCAACAAGGATTCAACTCCTGTTACATGCAATAATCAACAAGACTAGAACTCAGAGCAGGTACCAACACACATGATTCAGGACTGTAACAGTAATTTGGCATAAGCATGATCGATGAAATTTAATCTTCCTGAATATCTATGGTCTTAGATTGCTTCCAATTTTAATTGTGACAAGTAGACTAGCACAGAGCAGGTACCTGCATTCATGACTTAGGTCTTTGATTCTTTCCTAATTTTAATTGCCTCAAGTAGAGGTGGCTTTTTCCTAGTCTTCTGTCTTCCCTGGAGTCTGCATCAACTCCTGGTACATACGATAATTGTCAATTCCATGAACGTACAAGCAGTTATAAATTATTGGTATCCACCAATACAGTTTGGCCCTTTTATTGATTTGTTTTAATCTACAGTTTTGCGACTGATGGTCTCGCAGACGTCCCTAGAGATCCGTGCATACAGCCGCTCTGGTTGGGGAGAATAGCAGATGATTGGTTCTGGTTGTAGCTGTGTGGAAGGTGGGTGGTACCTATAGTAGTACTTTAAGATGGATTTTGATACAGCTAATTTTTGAGGGTTGGGGTGGTCGAAAGGGTTGTAGTTGTTTTTGAATGATTTTTGGTTTTTGGTTTTTCCCCCCTTTAAATCTCACTGTCTGTGCCTGCAGAGAATTGAGACTGAAGAAGACTTTTTTGTCGAAACCGGTATCCACCAATACAGACAAACCCCCTCATGACGCTGTTGGTTTTTTTTTCTCCACGAAACCACCGCCGCAGGGAGCCTACCGCTGGGAAGCCAGGATCGCGCCTCATAGTACTGTTCACCAGCATAACCTTCTTACTATAAAACAATAAGGTTCTGAAGGTAGGTTTTCGAAACATTTTGAAGCACTTCTGAGGGAGAAATCATGCGCCGCTTTTCAGGAATTGGCAGTCAGGTGAATGTGAATCGGTAATAGGCTAATGCATTTAAAAACAGGTTCGGTTTACTTTGGCAGGGAGAATCAAATGAGAAACTAATTTCTCCAAAACTTTGCTGAAAGGTTGCTACAACCTACTCATTGGCAGATTCAGGAGAAGGTTAAGGACTTATTTCACATTCACCATAGGACATAGGTAGGCGATTTCTGCTCAGCTTGAAAAACTGCTAGGTAAGTTGTTAGGGAGACCAACATTTTTGGAGTGTGGAGTCCTCAAATAAGTAGGAGAACCCGATTTACGAGTGTGGTTTTGCAAACATTATATCCACATACGGACCTAGAACCATATTTGAGCAAGAGAGTCTGAGTTTAAAATTCTGAATCATGAGGGGAAAGTTATCACATGACTGATCCCAATCAAGACAAATATGTGAAATGAAAAATCACCGGGCGTCGAAACCATTTTGAAACAATGTTTACTTATTGATGATACTAATAGACAGCACATGTAGTACCAATACGTGAAACGCTTTGGTCTACAAGACCACCAGCGGGCGTTCCTTCTTTTAATAACAATTTTGCTGAATAAAAATGTACATTTATTTATTTATTTATTTATTTATTTATTTATTTATTGGCAAAAAAGAAAATGACCATACAGATGCAATTTCAAAATGTAGAATACAGGTGCAATTTCAAAATGTAGAATAATGCATAAGTAAATAATATTGAAAAGATTAATTAATATTTCTTCTTTTTTTGCCCACCAAGGTTTAAGTTCAGAAGAACTTGTGTTCCCTGGTGGAGTCCTGAGCGTGTGTACAAATAACAAATGATAATAATATAAAATACAAAATGATAATAATAAAAATATAGAGATACTTCAAAATCAATAATTGCACCTAATTAATTCAGATATGGAGGTAATAACTTTATAAATCATTTCGCAATATATGGAGTAAATGTTTCTTAAGAGCAGTTGCAGAGTGAAAGTCATTGAGATTAATTCTATTGTCATATAAAAATTTCAACGCTACAACGTATGCATTTCTCCGATAAAACTCTGTACGGCAGCGAGGTAAAGTAATATTTGACATAGTCGATGTTCTAGTGCCCGCTAATCGGGACACATGTTCCTTACTGATACCAGTCTTAAAAACTTGTAAACAGGACTCAACTAGAAAAACATCTTTCACTTTACAGACCTTGAAATCCGAATAGAGCTTCGCAGTAGGATATCTGAAGGGTTTGTTAAATAATATCTTTAATAGAGCATTTTGCACTGTCTGAAGTGGATTGAGGTGGGTTTTACAAGAGCACCCCCAGACCGAGATTCCATATTTAATAAGGGAAAAAGCTAAGCCAAAATAAACTGGACGTAGTTGCCTGTCCGTCAAAAAATTCCTAACTGTTTTAAATGCATAAAACAGCTTACGCAGCCTGTTTATTAGAGTTGCAATATGCTTTTTAAATTTTAAATTCCCATCAAAAATAATTCCTAAATACTTGCAATAATCTTTATATGGTAAGGGCTCACAGTCACAGTGAATCGATGCGCCAACACAGCAATAGTCATGGTACCTGACCAGAGCATTACTGCTCTGTACATAGTTGATAACTAAGAACAGTACAAGAGAAAATAAAATATTCATCAGGAAGGATCATAGAGAGGTTAGGTAGCTTTCAGGAATTATAATAAATTCATAAATGAGGAAATTCTGTAGCGCCGGGCTCCGCGGAAATAGGAACAGAGCCCCGACCATTGTGGACCATTGAAGAACGCCAGCAACTCCTCCCTGGTCAGTGCCACACGGCCAAAACATCTACTTCGCAGATATAACTACCTAACCTGGTAAAGCCTTGTTCAAAACCCTTGGCAATTGGCACACCTTTCAAGGCGATTTATTCACGCGTAGGGATAGGCAGTAGAATGTAGTGGGGGAGTAGATCACCATTGTGAATTAAGTATTAAGTGGTCTGAACGCTCGTTTACGCTCGCATCCCAAAGTAATACTAAAAAGTTCGTAAATTCCCCCCTCCTCCCTTCCTCGAGCATGCCAAAAAAATTGTGAACAGTAGGTGTGGTAGAGTCTTTCCTATAAAAATTAAAGTTATCGGTCCTCCTTCAAACACAGAAGTCTGTTGTTCTACAAATGAGCTACCGACGCCGACGTCGTGACTGTGGGTCTTGGCTGTTAATAATTAACTGTTGATAGTTAACTGTTGGCTGTTAATTTATTGTTCCCAATTTCAAGAATCGAATGAGAGCTGGATTTTCGCAATGCCTGTTGAAAGGAAAATAGGTCAGTTTAAAATCCAAGTAATCCACCCATTTCCCATCCCAAAAACCGGGAAAATGGTAATAGGATATAGAAAATAGGAGGATGGATAAGAGTAATCTACTACAACAGGAGCAAAATAGTGTCCCACAGTGTCCATCGCAGCCTGTGCCAGGACAGTTGAAGGCCTGGAGTAGCGGGTGTGCGCTGATCTTCAAGTTTGCACAACGTAGACGATCAGAACAGTGCTATCGATTTGCTCGGTATGATTATGTTTAAGAGATTCCGATGTTTTCATCATATTCAGAGGGTAATGTTGGCGATAAAGGGATTGGCGTTGGGAGGGGCCCGTGTGTGTGCCTGTGTGTGTTTGTTAAGACGTCAGAACACCATCTGTCACGCGGCAGCATTAGGTGGATGAAGTGACGAGGGCAAAGGGGCAAATGTGTCCACCCAATTCGACAAAGTAAACCCTCCCTACACCTACTTGATAGACGATTACTAGGGATGTTACCAACACCTGATCTTTACCCTCAGGATAGGCCCATTTCTTAATTTCCTCCCTCAATTCCATCCTTGTTTCGTCCCCCACCCCACTCCCCCTCGTCGACCTACCCCAGAAATCGCTTTCAGAAAGTTCAGGGAGATAAAACGCCAACCTCCCTCAAACTCATGTTTATTCTAATAGGTCCTGCTTATTTACTTTTCTGGGGGGTCTCGGGGAGCCCCGGCCTAATTATCTAGGCCTCCACCATAGCTCGAACGGTTCCATCTATTACTCTCCTAATGGGGTATTACTCAACCCCCCCCCCCCCCCCCCCTCCACGATCACCACGACTATCCTTCTACCGCCGTACCGTTTACCTCATCACTCAGGTAGACCCCCAACGCCTCTCCCTTCGATTTAGCATCCTTATTATTCAGTCTGTTGGTTGAATTGTTAATTTCTAACGGATTTTATTACCTATCACTGTTTATAACCAATACCTACCACAATTAGGGCACCTGCAGCTGAACGAGGATGGCTCTACTGATGATTCATATGTACAATCAATTTTGCCCTCCCAAATTAAGGTAATCGCCTCCCTTTGACATCAACTTGACAATTTCTTAGTATTTTGGATACCGCTCCGAATCTTTGGTTGTCCAGTTTCAGGTTTTTGAAATTAATATATCATAAATAAGCATTAACGAGACGACGTAAAAACACTGGCCATATTCATCAGCATTTAATTTGCAGAACCCCTTCATTTCAGAAGACATTGTCAGATTTGACGCCGCGTTGTAGCAAACATCGTTTCCTTCAGGAGGAGTAGTTTCATTTATTGATTAACTACGTGACCGATAACATTAATTCAGAAGCGGTGAAAATATTGAACTGTAGCTCCACAATGTAAGAAATTGCTTTACGATCCAGAACTATTTCCCTCCTTCTGGGATTATATCACTGTTTACTCGTATAGGCCTTCATCCTCCTTCTACGCCTTTATTCCTCCTGTTAGGGATACGCCGTTTCTCCTGGGGCAACATCTCTCGGAGTTCGAGTAGGAACATACTCCTAAGAACATTTCACTCCTCCTGAAAGGAGGGTAAAAATAGTTGTAACGATCAGCTGGATAGTTTGAACGGTGGGGTTTAAGATATGGCCCGGTGTGCAATTACTAAACAAAAAGCTCGTTTATAACGACATCGGTTGTAGTGATCAATTTCCATCCACGATGAACTCGGGTTTGCTTTGCTGAAGAGTTTTCTTATAGGAAAACCCGCCCCTTGGGAAGTAAAAGGGAGGATTTTGGAACACCCTTTATCTTCCACGCAAAAACACGAATTGTAAAATTTGGTCTACCCGAATGCTTTACACTGAGTTAAGTATAATTATTCTGTCCCATTTCCAATGACGATTTTTCGATCGTCTTCTGGGTTCTTAAATGATCTTGGAAAACCGATAAGAGATAACTGACAGACCTCATTAACTGGCTTGTCTGTTAGGTAGGAACGTCGTCAAGGAATGCATAGGGGAGAATCCGTTCTTTTCACCATTTTCGTCGTATAGAAAGAGAAGAGATGACGAAGAAGAGCGAGAGGGAAGGAGAAAAACACAAAATCGAACGGGGCCTCGGTGAGATTGGGATCGGGAAGGTGTTGGAATACCAACGGAGGTGTCCCAGCACACACACGAGTGCAGGGCGCGTCACACTCTCAGAAAAAGCTTGTATTATACGCACATTACGAGTCGCCGCTCCCTCTGTTTCACACGGTAGGAGAATTTATTTGGTGACCACATCGGACGGTTTCGGGTGCCGTCAATTGGAATACGAGTAGTTTTTGTTGAACATTTTCCAATTATAAACCTTTGTAATCAAGGAGAAAGGGAGAGGGGGAACTTGCACTTTTTTTATTAACAATCTGTACAAAAATTAGGGGGAAGATAGAATAAGAGAAAAATGTTGCATGTGGTTCGGGTAAGTTTGGTTAATTACGAACAAGTGTCATTAGCGCTTGTGTGAGAGTCATTGAGACTAAACGGAAGTGAAAATCAAAGGCTTATACTACAACTGACAGACTGATACCATTTCCGGCATTTTGGGTTACCAAATTTTGCCCCCCCCCCCCCCCCCCCGTTTTTGGTCTTACCAAATTCTTTATTAGTTAGAACTGAGAAACAGTTTATTAGTGTCCTCAAAAATAATTTTTGTCAAATGTCGATGTTAGTCGTACTTCTCAATAAATTGTTATATTCAGTTATTATTACTCCAACAGAATTTCAACCAGTTATTGCTCGACTATACTTTCAAGGATTGCAGAACGGTGTTCATAATTCCCGATTACTATTTCTGATACAAAGTGATTATGAACTATATAGTTTCTATGAGTTCTATAGCACATTATATGCCTTTCTGTGACGAAAAATCGTACCTAATGATTTATATTAATAATTTCGAAATTATTTTTATAAACTTCCATTACATATTCCAAGCAGATGTAGCTTGTAAGCAGCCTACCGCTGTACACATAAATATAGATGTAATAACTCCATAGTCTCTGGGGTAACATCAGTGGTAATTATGAACTACACTTTGAGGTGTCTAGTTGTAATCCATCGCGCCTTTAACATATACGTATTTAGCATTATGAATGAAACGAATTCTTTATGGCAGGTACGATGTCTTTGGTGGATTGCGGGCTTCCAAAGCTGGAAATAATTGGAACTTGTTGAATTTGTTCACTTTCAAATGTTGGTCACATCTTCCATTAAGATTATTCACCAAATTCATTGGTTCGACACACTTTCTTGATTCAGTCATTCATTTTTCGCGTAAAAAATTTCTCGTTTGTGTTGACCTTCAATTAGAGTTACCGTCGGCGTATGAATTGCTTGGGAGATTGTTCGGAACTAAGGGAGTGTACCTTCACGGTTGAGCTCCATTTAATAAAATAAACGCTACGGTTTGGTAAGGACGGAATTTATGAGCTGACTAATAACAGGGGAAGGGTGATGGTCAACCGGAGGTAATGGGATGTGAACCCCTCGAGTTGCATCGTCAGCTCATTGCGCTCGTTGCGCGGAAAATGTCGTGTTATTCAACGGAGAGATATTATCCTTGGAATATTGTGGATTTTGAAATTGAATTCTGAATCAGCATTACGTCCTGCCGTTTTAAATAACGTGATAATATTAATTATTATATTTTCAACAAAGAAACAACGTTTTCACTTGCTGCTTACGGGCACTGTTCACAGCTTCATCTCTCCTGTCAGCTCGGATCTATAATCGCACACTATCAAATCCAGTAGAAACTAATCGAGCCTCTCAAATGGACACTTAGCTGCCAGTCCCACTGTGAAACGATTTTATGATACTTCATGGTGTGAGATTATTTATATCATTACTCCTTTTACCTTCTTTACCGAATCACTTTGGTTGAGTATGGTCAAATTATACGAATTTTCTAGCTAATGAACCATTTCAGCGCAGTTAAGTAGGATGTGGTAGGATATGGTTTGCATTTGATGGTTGGAGAAGCTGGTATATCCTTTGTTAAAACCACAGTTCCTGCTGCAGTAGCCGTATTGCAACCTGTCCAATTACAGTCGTCTGTCGGTGTTGACGTTTCCTTCCCTCTTTGGTTTCGGAAGTGCACCCTGTTCCGTGATCCCGATATTTTTGTTTACCGGGGCTATTAGAATGGGTGAAATGAGGGGTGGGGATGAAATGAGGGCAGGATTGTGGGAAGGGGAGAGATACGCGAGCAGAAGCCCGACTGTTTGCCAGGAAGTTGACCCACCCGTGTAACCGGAGGGCCTTCAGGATTTGCGATCACCAGGGGAATGTTGACACTTGGTAGGATGTGTTGAGAAGGTTTGGCGGGAGCTGTCAACAGGAACAGAGGTTCCCTCATAGGCCTCGGCAACGACGAGAGAAGGGAGAAGGCTTAGGAAGTCATTTGCATCAGTGTAGATTGTGCTGCATCAGTCGAATGCTAATGGGCCAGCCGTGTTGCAAACCCACCGCCCCAACATCTGATTTGTAGCTACCGACCCCATCTGCCACCGGCTCAATATCCCCGTCCTCGTCTGATCAGCATTTTCTCTTTACGCGACACATTTTAATCTTCTCCTGGTGACTCGGAACAAACTGCGGATTCCTCCCATCCAATTAACGGTTGTCACAATCCGCATCACATGCGCGAGAGTTCATGATCATCTTGCGGATATCTCGTTAAACATTCCGTTAGTGCAATCGACTGGAAAGTGCCTATTTTGAATGATACACCATGATTCATGCTTACGAATAAAAGGTGGGCGAAAGAGCAACTGTCATTCTTGATGAATTAAGGTCGGCAATGAAAATTCTTTCGTAAGCAAAACTCGTCATCAAGGTTTTGCCACTAACTTGTCAGCTTAAAGAAATTAAAACCCGTTTTATATACCGAATATTCAGTAGGTCATGGCGGAGTCTGTCAGTCCGAATTCACCATGGTGCATTGAATTGACTGTCCTCCTGTGTACACTGTTCTTGAGCCCGATGATTTGCTATGAAAACAGAAGAGTAGACTAACTAACACAAATAACATTTTTCTCAATCGTTATCATAAATGAACACAATCAAGTTCTGTATTTTGTCTGGTGATGATTTAGTGTAGGTAGGTACCTGATAGAATTTAGTCAAATACGTATTACTAATAAGTTGTACAACTAGGTGTAATAGAATAAAGCAAAGGGGGGGGGGGGGGGGGATTCAGTTTTGTGGTAAGATATCCACGTGAAGGGGTGAACTATATAATTTTAAGATTTTTCTCTTGCCACAAGCATATATTTTTATTAGCACTCCCATGTGCTAAGATCCCATATTATAACACTCACATTTTGAGTTACCTACTTTTGATTCCCTCGGTCAGTTCATTACGATTTGGTCATTTAAAATCTCAAATTCCTGAAGATTGCTGATTTGAGGTCAAATGAGTAAAACTCTTTGTATATCACTGACCTCAGTTACTCATTAATGAATTAGGATCTAACTGAGATGCGTTCATTTGATTCATCGCCAGTGCCGCTGACGTGGTCCCCAAAGCATATTTCGGACAATCTTCATTAAGGACCAGTCAGGAACTATAGTTGACTCAGATCTGTATGATCAGGATTGTATGCCCATTTAGACCATACCTAAGGCGTGTCCTTCACAATGCTACCACAGGGGCCTTCCTCAGTTCATCAACTTCGGAATCGGGCTTGCGTATTTCTCTTGCAGGTTCCCTGGGAAGGAGTCGAATGCTTCTGGTACAGTAGCCACCGAATTATATCGAACAATTATCACTGAAGATTTAATGTGATGCATCATTGAGAAATCAATGAATGGTTAATGTGAGTGCTAGGTATGTTTAACTGTGATTTGAAGTTGTGTTGTAGGTAACTTTTATCTGTGGTTATAACTGTTCAGGTGCTCTGCCACATCCCCACTACGGCATCCTCGCTTCCCCCAAACCCCCTCCCGTCCATTCACGACCCTGACGCCACCTGGGATACCATAGGAGCCGGCGGGATGTTAACAAGGAGCGAAAGTAACTGTAGCTCTGGTGATACACCTTGTAAAATGCTGGCAGTGGCGGCGCTTGGGTGGGGGCGGACGTGGACCTCCCCGGATCTTGATAATCCCGGGCGCCGGGAGTCCCCTTCATTAGCCGATTACTACGGCCGAGAGGGCGGCGGAGGGCAGGGAAGTAACAACGACTGATATTGAGGTTCCGCTCTGGAATCCCAAAACATAAAACCTCAATTTGCTCCTGCTCGTAGTGAGGACAGCTAGTGGACCTACGAGCGCGATGAAGTGATGGGGGGGTAGCCCCTTTGGAACCGGCTAATGGTCGAGAGCGATCCCTTCCCCTCACCGCCCACAATAAACAACGACCTTCCTCTTGTCTTCGCCGCAATCCCGCAATCCGGTGCCCGCAAACGCTTTGGGTATCTTTCTGCAGTAATGGTCAAGATGAGCCATCTTTTCAACGATCCCCTTCCGTCCACCAACCAGCCCAAACACTACACTTCCCATCATCTGACCGCGTTTTCATTGATTAATATAATCACCACTCAGGTACGAGTTATGGCCATAGAAGAAGGTAGGAGTCGGGAGAGGTACAAGAGGATGATAGGTGCGAAGGGGTAAAGAACGACTGAAAAGGAAACACCACTGAAAACCGCTAGCTCAGCAAGAACGAGTGATGGGATGCAGTTACAAGGAAGGTGGAGCGAGTGAGTGAGCTACAAGGGAGGCAGACACTTGCAAATCCTTCATAATACATGTTCTCGCTCATCATGTAGCTCAATTTCTCTGTCGTCTTGATGTTGAGACGAATGTGGGATGCAACCTCAAAGAGAGAGAATGGACAAGTGAAATGGCAGCTTAAAATGAAAATCAAGTGATTGAGAACGTTCGCTTGGAAACGATAAAGGGAGGAATCTACAATGCTAGTGAGGGTGAGTGAGGGAGTGGGCGATATGGTGACGAGAAGTGCGGCAGTTACAAGGAGCGTGAATCAATTAATTAAACTGACTGATGTCGTACGTGTTTTGTGGATTCAGAGAAACCTGTAATTCACACAGTTGTTTTATCTACAGATTGACGTTTCTGGCGCAGCTGGGCCCATTATCAGGATTACCCCTGTAGAATATAAGGGCATCTTTATGTCCAGATGGGCAAAAAAGTAAAAATAACAGAAATACTTATGAAATGCCTATATGAATACCTGTGTAGATTAGTTTTGCTTGAAAGCAGGGAAAAGTGAAATGCGAAACCCGTTAAAAGGTAGATACAGTAATCCAAATAATGCGCCTAATAATGGTTCGTCAGAGGTCAACTACCAATCAGCAAAGATGAATAAACGAAGCTCAATATACACTGTATTCGCACTTATAAGCTGTGGTGACAGGCAGCTACAAGGAAGACGAGGTCATGTGACGAATCAGAGGGGTATTCCAGTCTTTTTTTTTTCTAAAGCATATTGGTTGGGGTTAACGTAAATTAACGAAAATCAGGTCTGTTCGTCGAGAAAATTTTAAAATAAAATTAGAGAAGCAAATAGAAACTGGACTAATAAGGTTAGGTATTCCAGATGAAAACACTCTATTTTATCAGTTATTCAAACTTTTTGGTTGAATTTACCCTGTTTGATGAATTGATTGATTCAGTAATCGTGGTTCCTGATATTCAAGTCCAATAATACGCAGTCCGCCTACATAAGGTATTTTGTGCTTACTAAAGTTCTCCAGTGTGATTCGTTATTCACGTTTCGTTCATATCAAGAAATACTAATGGGTATCCAAACATAGAACTCAGAGCAAAATATTACCGTGAAGTTAAAAGAGCGCTGGTTTCCTGAACCTAGTTGGATGAAATTTCGAACGAATCACAGTATACCCACTCCTATGTGGAGGAAATGAAGGGAAAATATACTTGTAATTTTCCTTACTTTCAACTTCAACAGAAACAATATGGATTGCAAGGCGGCAGTCGCACCGTCAACTTTGCAGCTAAACACGATCAGTGAAGGTCACTGGTCGAGGGTTCTTAAGGCCTCCTACGCCAGTGAAAAGATAATAAATCAGTTGATTGGATTATTGGTTTGGTGCTTGCAGTATAACATGGAATGAAGGGAGTCGAGAATTTCATTTCATTCTGGAAAGAAACGCTGTGTGAGTTTGCCGTGTTTAAGATATTTGACACGACTATTTTAGACGGTATTGAATATGAGTGGTAGAGGATGTGTGTATATCTGAATCGTTATGATTTGTGGAATTGAGAATGAAGTAAAATACAGACTTCACTAATGGAACTGACTTGAAAAACTCGATAACTGCTTCATTCTGTGTTTTGAGTTATGCCACGCTGATGAATATTGGAAACTGGTTTGCGCCGGAGGTAAGTTACGATAAGCCGCATCTTCGATATGATGTGGCTAGGAAAACCTCAATACGAAGATGCTAAGGAACACAAGTTGAGGAAGAGGTACAAAACGCTGTCGTGGAAATTGGTGTCACTCTGAACGACGCCGGAGATGATTTGGCAGCAATAGCCAGAGAGGATTTGTGACTGAGACGCGCCTTGCGGCAGTGAGTTACGAGCGGTCCGGAGATTCTCCGCTGTCGGAAACTTAAAAGTTTTAGTGGTTTCCGACGACAATATCTCGGCAAGTTGGTGAAGTGAGTGGCGAGGGGGATATTATGAAAGCAGGTTTTTAGTGCTCTTCCTTCCACTATCTGATGAGAAGGACCTTTCTACAAATACTTAATGACCCCGAGCCGTTCCCGTGGTGCGACCTTCTACTCTGATTTGAGGGAGAATCCGATCCGGTAGCCCTACAAACTGAAATGTCACCACTTCGAGCCTCGGGGATATCTCCGAGCGATTGTATCGTTTCAATTTATGTCATCGGGTTTGAGATGTTTGGGCAACTGCTATAGAGACTGTGGAATGAGCGCTGCAATCTACGATGACAGTGTTCTATTGTGAAATGGATGATGCTTACCTTTTCTCAATCATTTATTTCGGATTAGTACAGGAAAAATTAATTTTCCACAATGCTTTCATTGCAAGAAGACTGAGAAAATGGTTTCTGTTCCTTCCGCTGCGGGCCCTCTGAATTTCCCAGCTTTCTGCAGTCTGTCGTGATGAGGTGGATACTGCACCATAAGGTTTAGGTTCCTATCGAAATCACCTCCCTGCTCATTCAAAGATGAACATACAATTCCTGGTACCTAGCAGAGCACAGGCTGTTGGAATTTCCCGTGTTATTGTTTATGTAGATGCCAAGATGATGAGTTTCCATCATGTCAAAAATCCAATTTACCCGACAGGTAAGAATTTCTCGTTCAGTACGAAGTTGATGTTCATCATTCAACTGTGCACATCGTCTTCTCTAGCACCTACAGTATCACTCAGTGGATTCGAGTCGCGATTTTGGGAGTTTTCGCTCCACTGTTCTCCAAACATAAATGACTTTGGCTCTTCCACTTTTGGACCGCGTACGTTCGATGATCAGTGCTGCAGCCCTTGCAAAACCCGCAGATTCGATGAATCCCGTAAACAGGCAAGTTTGAGACTGTATAATTTCGCAGAACACTACCTACGGGAACTGTGCGCCTCCTTAGGTGGTGCCCGAGTATTATAGGCTGATCGCCGTGGCCGTAATCGCCTCGTGATTTCGTGTCTAGCGATGCGAATGATCTTGCCGAGTTACAACTATACCGTTGCGACCGTTCGCAATGTCTCAAGAACTAGACGGAGGATTCCAACTGTTTTCACTCGAGGAAAGCGTTTGACAATTTTACTACATCATTTTTGCCCTGCAATACAGTTCACTAACCGAGTGTTCCGCAATTTCAAGGGGCATTTCGAATCTCTGCGTGGAGCAGTCCGCATTTAGGGAAGCTATTTTACCAAGTAAATCACTGCAACAGTCGGTCCTTCTGAGAGATAAAAACAACCTTCGAAATATAATATTCAACATTCGTCCAAAATTAAAATTCCGACATGTATTTTCCGTTTCAGACATTTGTGAATATATTTTGTACGTTTCTGTTAGTTCGTGCCCAGAAAGCCTTGGTATCACTCACCACTTCGCATCTGTTCAGCCGATTTTTATGAACGTTATACCCCGTTATACCCTATACACACGCCCAAACGTTAAACTTTGTAACTTCCTCATTGTGTACTTTATTTATGAGAGAAATTGCCAGTTAAGGTGCGTTAATGATTTTCATCTTATAAGGTCCCTCTGATCGTTGTGCTGTTCAGTCATGAATTCTTAATGAAAATAATAAATCAACAAATAGTAAATCATTGGACAGTTGAGATTCAGTCGTTGTTTACCCTGCGTTTCACTGGATACCTTATTGAATCGGACCAACATAATCAATCAAAATTCTTCACCTTACTTTGAATTATTTTAATAGATTCACAGTCTACAGTGCTCGTAGAATTAATTGCTAGGTTTGATTTATTTAAATTGAATCATTTGAAGAATAATAGAATTTTCTTATGAAAAATTTGTTCGCCTGAGCATCAAGTACGGAGAAAGTTTAACTCGTTTTTCTCCTCCGGTCTTTCGTCAACAGTAATTGCAATCGACCACCTTCCGCCCGTGGCCAGACTGTTGGCTGTTCATTCTGTTGTAAACCGAATCGCCGTCGATCAGAAAGACAAAATCAGAAAAATCATTTGGAAACATCGAGAACTCGGGGATTTCGGTCGGGCATCAGGAGGAAGCTGTAGACTGTTCCGGATGTTTAGCGTTGCCCGTCGGCTCGGGTTCAGACGTTTGGGACCTCCCTGGTCAGCTAATGTCACTGGAGACGTCTTCCTTTTTTTCCCTCTTCTTCCTCTTTACTTTCGCGCTATTAGAGCTCAAAGTGGGAAAAGCGCATCTCCTAAAAGGTAGCATTATCGCAAGCCGACCCACTCAGGAGCCTCCGGGCGGTTACTCTCCTTCCTCGGTCGGCCTTTTCAGGTTTGGGACCTTTTGTTTAATGTTCTGCCTCAAATATTTGTCCGACCCCCATCCCCTTCCCACCGCGCTTCGATTCTTCTTGCTCCACCACTGACCCACAAGAGACTGTCACAGAGAAATTAGAGCTTAGTCCTCTGTCCCCTCACCGTTTCTGTCTCAGTATGACGCCATTTCCATTTCGCCACCCTACAACTTCCGCTATGCGACTAAGTATCTAAACATTCATTTTTTGTTTGAAATAATCCAAGAAATCCAGTCCAACACCACTTGAATTACCCACAGTCTCATTAAGGTCCAACAAATGTGATGCTCTCGATCTTTGAAAAACCATCTCTCACGATTTATCAAGGGGTTCTTATAGTCTCGTTGAATAATTGCACTTCAAGCCATCATCCGAGAAAACGTAGGTTAAGTCAAAATTTCAATTTTTTCAACTATGAAGAAGTTGCACAATTTTTTCCGCAAAGTGACTGCAGCGTGACGTCACGCCCCGTGATTCAGCTCCTCAAAGCAGCCCCCGGTTGAAGTTGATGTTCGATTTGGTACCTGCCTTTTGGACATACTTAAAAATGTTGATCGATGAACCACTTCAACTTAGACTTTTGTCGAAATGTTTGCACGAAATTGCAGTATCCCAGAAAGTTCATACTAGTTGTGAACTAGAAGTTCATGTGTGTATTGATGTGGGCAACGCAATGGTTGAAACGCTAGATTTGCTTATTTTTAATAAGATAATATGAGTTTTTTAAGGGTTTATGGTTCCTAAATACTTCTTACAGGGACCACTTCACTGCCCGATCTCACAAATCTTCCTAATTTCGCCCTTTGATAAATTACCGTTTTTCCTAACGCTGGACGTCTTCTGTTTCAGACGATTCTGAATTCGATGCACAAGTACCAACCGAGGTTCCACCTTGTGAGGGCAAACGACATCCACAAGCTGCCATACTCGACTTTTAGAACGTACGTGTTCAAAGAGACAGAGTTCATCGCCGTCACCGCCTACCAGAATGAGAAGGTGAGTTCGAAATCAACACTGTGATCAGCTATCAAGACTCAGGCTGGTATATCGCTGATTTTTAAAAAGACATTATCCCAAAAAATTCAGTTTCTCAGTTTTATCTGCTGTTCTAGCTTTTCACAACGTTCGCGCTCTTCAGCGAACTATAACATCCCTTCCTGCCTTACAATTTGTGAAGAAGACTCTCAAATCTCATTTACCGTTTTGAATTTCGAAAGATTTTTTTTTCTTCAAGAAAATTACTACATTAATACTATCATTATGATATAATGAGCGAAGGATCAGTTCAACTCCAAATCACTTTTCTTAGCGCGATTGTTATAACAACAACCAGCATCAGAGTCTCCCCGAGATGTTATGTAACATATTTTCCACTGTTTTTTTTTTCACTACTCTCGTTCAGTCTTCAAAAGTCCAGGAATGCTTTTGAAGAACGCGACAGTGGAATGAGCTGATAGTTTCGTTAGGTCTTGATGATTATGGTATAGCATAAATTAGTATCTACCATTTTTACAGTGTAATTCAGCGATAGATATAATTAAATTTTAATGAGATATTATGGCTTTTAATTTCGCGTATGAAGAATAACACCTTTAGTTTCCCACAGAATAGCACTTTACTGCTAAGCTTTTCAGTGTGGTCTATATTGTGTCTGTGCCTGATGATGCCTTAAATTATGCAAAAGCTTAGCAATAAAGTGCGATTTTGTGAAAACTAGCGGTGTTATTTTTCATATCCGAAGCTAAGAGTGTTATTCATATCTATCAAAAAAGGGGAATATAAAAGGGCTGTTGAATGACTTTTAATGATTTTTTGTGAGGTACAAGCAATATTCTTTTCCCAAATCAGCAACATGTATTGGAAATACACCTGTCCTACGCCAAGATGTAGAATTCATCTGTAGAATGAATATGATCTGCATGGTACCTCATAAGTGCCTACTCGTTATTCCCTTAAGAATCAATTTCTTGAACCCAAAACATTACCGTCAGACGTTAGGTTCATCAGTTCGCACGCACAGGTTGGGTTCTTGCTTGTTATTCGGTCGATTGAGGGGCGAAATTTCGTTCAACTGCAGAAGAAAGAGGAAAGTTTGTTGGCCCCAAGCAGACATGATGACTTGTTGGGTGAAACAGTGTATCTTACGGGTGACCGCAGTTGTGTTAATCGCGTTAGAACTTTTAATGACCTCTCGTGTGATCACCACCTTTGAGGGTCGTATTTACAACTGGGTTTTGCATTAAACAGCTAATTTGTGAACAATACCGGGCATCAATCCTATTGTCAGTTTTACTTCTCTCGCTTTTGATCGGAATATGACATCACCCGACAAATCGATAAGACCGACTCATCGATTTAGACCATTCAGGAGGTGAAGAAGGTGAAACAGACATTTTTTATCCATAGGAATATGTCATGATTTTAGTCCTTTCGCACGCTGGTAAAAAACAAGCGATTCAGGTAGAAAAGGGTAACAATTTCGTAAGTACCCACGGGCCAACAATAGTGCCTTGCCGATTTTCGGACAGGATCGATGAAGCCCAGAAAATGTAATTTTCTGATGAAAAAGCGTTAAATTTTTCCTGAATTCGTGGCTAATTTTTGTTCTTTCCCACATTTTGTGTATTGCCTTCCAACACTTTCAAAATAATTGCGTGGATGCGTACGAATCGTTACGGCGGAAATTCAGTTTTCGGAAGAAAACCATCGTTAAATTTACCCTAAAATAGATTAATGAAACCATTTTGCTACACTCCAGAACTGTACTTTATTCTTACCTCAAAATATACCACGCCCAAAGCGTTGGCAGGCAATTCCAAAAGGTTACATTACTTATTACTTCTAGGTAGTTCAGAATAAACTCAATGGTTTTTCTTCTGAAACTCAGCTTCCAACTGTGTGCCAGCTAACTGTGTTACCCCCCCCCCCCCCCCCCTGCTACCCCCTGTGCTACCTGTGTGCGTCGACACGCTGCGCTTCAAACTGAAATAATGTTTTTTAGTCGAAAACGAATTCGCACTGGAGCATGATGGGTAGTTTCGCTGATTCAATGTTTACTCGCTCATTTACCAATAATAGCACATTTGCGCTACAATTCCGTTTAAAAAACGTTGAAAATTCACATTTTTGACCATTGTTCCCAACCGAATTGCATTTCGTAGCCATAGGTAAGAGTAAAATTTTGCAGACTAACAAATTCTGTGTCGAATGAGACCAACCTGTGCTCTCTAGCAATGTTATGATTTCTGGCGAATGTTTTACATTTTCGGTGAGTTTTCTGGAGGTTACCTTATTTTGCGACGAATGCCAGGAAGATGGAAATTTTTGAATAATCGTGTACATTCTTTATTACCGCTTTTTGATGTGTTTCGAGCCCAACTTACAACCGAATGGTCTGTGCAAACTACCAATATTACCTACAGTATATAGTAGTACTTATGTATTTTCGTTGGTCTCTATTTTACAGATCACTCAACTCAAAATTGACAACAACCCGTTCGCGAAAGGCTTCCGGGATACAGGGGCTGGCAAGAGGGAGAAAAAGTAAGCCATTTTCTTTATTGTATTTTTAGCTCAGACTCATTTGAACACCAGCATTCTCGTTATAAGATCCAATCATAAAAATCGCAACCTCTAAATCAGTCATAATTATGTAACCACTCTCGATTCAGTGAGCGATACGACTGCCCCCTTAGAACAGGGACGGTTTCACATTTTGTATTCGTGACCTAAAAATAGGTTTCCACGACCCCATGTGGGCCAGTTCTCAGCACCGAATTCCTTCAAGTCGATCCAAAAATCGAACATATGGGATTTCGAGTTTGGTTTCAAGAGTCGAATGTTTCCCACACATCTACGTTTGTATTTAGATATAAGTATCTTTGTGGGGGCTGTAATCAGACTGAAGAAAACTAAGTACAATGAGTACAATCCCGAAGAACAGTTACAAATAAGTCGAAACTTTGGGGGAAAAAACATTAGAATTATTTCTGGATAATGCAGTCGAGAACTTAGCTTACCTGAGACAACTTTTCTGAGCTTCTTAAACCGTTACACAGCTACGGCAACTATACTTACATCAAAAGTCTACCAGTACAATGTCTTACCTGTATGTATAATTAAATAAAGGAGTACAGTAGGTAATTATCAATCAAGGAGTCTAACAGACGTTCATTTGTGGCGTCGTATCTTAGGACATTCGAGGAACTAACGATGAGTGAAGAGATGTACACAGATGTTGGGCAGTGTATTGTGCATTTCTAGCTTACAATAGTTATCAGGCTCCTCATGAATGTCTCTAGTTATCTTATTTATGAGGTACATTGAGGTAGTTAAGGAAGTCAATTATAGGACAATACGCTCTTAATATGAGACAACAACAATCAACTCCGGAGTTAACATTACCATCAATTGCCATGACCCGGAGCTGTGTTTACTTGGACCTGATGTATGGTTAGTTGGTGAGTAATTGCGTCCGTCCATCCTTGGGGACACCCCTTAGCCACGGGAGGATGACTAAACGGGGGCTCCCCAAAATGGTTCATTAGTCGAAATGAAAAGGCATTTGATCCCTTAAGGACCGACCGGCATGATTGGCCTAGTTGATGACAAGTTGGCTTCACCTGAATCTGACAGGTGTTGGCGACATCTGTCCACCGCAGGAAACCGCCTCCTGGCGCAGATTTCTTCCTTTTTTTTTTCTTCGGTTTTTTTTCTTTCGCCAGACCGACCCTTTGTACCCGTCTCCGGTCCCACTCGCTAGTAACCACGGGCTGTATTTGCTATTGATGCAGCCGCTCCAGTGCTCGTACCGTATTCGCGCGGGTCGGACAGGTTGGGGGTGGTTCGAATAAGCAGCACCAAACTACTTATAATTAGGACAGCTTCTTCACAACAACGAAAACAGTACAACGATCGATCTGGTTTTAATTCGAAGGTTTTGACATATTTCATGATTCCGAGTTCAGCGATACGGCAGATAGAGTTACGATATTCAGCTAATCTGAAACGGGGTTTTGGGAGGGTTTTACTAGCTCATATAAAGGTCTTGAAGTGAAACTGGGCCGAAATACACCTACCTAGTATTGGTTTCAGAGTGACCTTGATATATCAACAGATAAATGATGAAAAAATTGAGAAAACGCTTCAAAGTCCTTGTCAAATGGGTTTATTATTCTACTGAACGTACCTACAGAAATGTTGGCTGTTCGTTTATTGTTTCTTTCATGTGCAATAATTGAAATGGCTATTGTTGATGGTTTCCACCTATTTTTGACGCCAAAAACCCGAATTAGGCTCCTATTTTTGACAAACTATCTTTGATCACTGCTAGTGCCAATTAATAGTTGATTCACGTATTAGTACTACTTCTAGTGTTGTCATACAAATTTGTGGTGATTTCAGACAATTTTCCAGGTTTTTTACTCATCAATAATTAATTTTGGGAGCTGAACCTTCGTTACAACCTCAATTTTTCACTCTTTGGTCAAAATCGACTTCGTATTCGGGCGTCTCGCCCTAACAAACATGGAAAACGATACCTCACAAGCTAACGTTTACTAAACAACTAATAAAACGGCGGTAATGTTTACTGTGAGGTATCGTTTTCCATGTTTTTTAGGACGAGGAGACCGAATACGAAGTTGATTTTGACCAAAGAGTGGAAAATTGAGGTTCTAACAAAGTTTCAGTCTTAAATTTACGTTAAATTTTGATCTAAAATCCTCGTTCTTCCGCACACAATTTGGGTCCCCATTTGGGAACACATTTGGGTCCTGGTTGTGCAACGAAGCTCGGCAGCCCGATCTGAATATACCCAGGGGTGTTATGGGGGAAAAATGGGTGTACAAATATGGATTTTCGAGGGTTTTTGTTGAGATTTTAGTGCAAGAGCTTGTGAGGTTGTTGTTTTCCATGTTTTTTAGCCCGAGAAGACCGAATATAAAGTTGATTTTTACCAGAGTGAAGAATTGAGATTGTAACGAAGGTTCAGCTCCCAAAATTCATTTTTAATTAGTCAAAAACATGGGAAATTGTCTTAAATCACCATAAATTTGTATAATAACACTAGAAGTACTATCAGCAGGTGATCCAAGACAATTAAATGGTACTATCAATGATCAAAAATACTCTGATAAAAAAAAGCCGAGCCTAATTAGTTTTTTTGGGGGCCAAAACTGGTGGAAACCATCAAAAATAGCCATTTGAATAATCGCATATGACAGAAGCAATAAGTGAACAGCCAAAATTTGTGTAGTTATGTCCAGTAGAATAATAAACCCCATGACAAGGACTTCGCAGCGTTTTTGGAATCTACGCCTTGAAACGTAAATGAAAAAAATTTGAGGGGATGTTCGAAACATTTTCTGCTGAGCAAATTCATAGGTTATTATTCACAGAACAATAAACCAAAATGGGAGAAATTTGAAGTTTTGTGGCGTTGAATTTTCCACGCGATACTTGTCAAATGTCCTGAACTCTGCCTCAGATCACGAGAGAAAGGCGATATTTGGTAGGGAGAGTAGATTCGAAGCTCAAATGATCCACAAATACCTGAAAGTACGTCAAGACCTCGTAAAGTTGGATTGAAATGTCGGAAGGGACGTCTCATTCGATTCCGAGACGTTCAAAACGTCTTTCAACCAGTGTAAGCCCTCGATACCATGGAAAAGAAGTTGAAAAGATGTTGTTTTATTTAAAATTCCCTTACCCTCAATGTAAACTGAAGTTACATTGCATCAATGGCGTCTTTGGCCTTAGTAGTTAACACGAAGTGGAAATTGAGGAGGCTTTAGTTTATTAAACGAATTTATCCGCCTGCGGACCTCTTTACCACGATGTTTTTCATTGAAGTTTGTGTAGCTATCTCGATGCTGGCGAGGAAGAAGTTCTGGAATTTATATTTTTGCAATAATTGGATTCAGAACAGCATTTAAGGCAACAATGTGTCGGCCAAGTTCATAGGTACCCCACAGCAACTTGAGTGAAGCTTTTGGAATCACGTTAGATATGAGCCAATGGGCCGGCCAGTACCGGGATTCATACTATCGAAGAACACAGTTTTATGTAATTTTACACAACCTCATTGATTTGTCGATACATTTCCTCAAATTACTGATTTTATTAGTGACAATTTTGATTTCGAGTCTATCAGGTTAGCGGAAGCTTTGATTTCTTTTGAGAGGAATTTCTTCTTGTTTTTCTTTTTTTTCTTTGGGGTCTCCAAAATCAAAATTGTGGGATGATTTGTGTGTGTTAGTGATATATACGATCATTTTACCGATACGAGGAAAGTATGTGCCATCAAACTTGGCAGAGGTTTTTCATGACTACCTCGATAAAAAGAAATCACTAACACAAGATACAAGGCATTTAACACCGCGGAATTTTCACTTTCTTGTGCTAAGTGATATCGTGCTAAGTGATATTAAAACGTATACAGTTCCTACTCCTACTCGTTGTGGACTCCGTTTTCATTCCTTTTCACGCAATACATTATATTAATTAGGTATTTTAAATGCTGTACAGGTCTCATACTGCTTAGCTGTATGAGAGATGGCTAGTCATTTTGTGTTGGATAGGTTCTCCAGTTTCTGTTGGATAGGTTGTATCGAGTGACATCATCAATCCAACAGTTTCTGTTGGATATGTTGCACCCAATGACATCATCAAATCTTTACGAATTTTCCAAAAAATAACTATGAATGTCTGGTGCAAACCCTAAATAGGTAGACTAACTCCTTCCAATTTCAAATCTCAAATTAAATTTAAAAACAATACGTGGGTTCTACTCTTGATTGTTTTGTACAGTTTTGTTGTTATTCGACGCGGATTATAAGGTGATCTGACGGATAGAATGACAATAAGGCAGTGATAGTTTCAGTTAGTCTGAGTGAGGGCGGATAGGGGGGTTTTCTACCCTCTGGAAAATATTATGGGGAGACGTGTGTTTGCTTACATAACCACAGGAGCCGGGTTTCCCCCCTGTAGGCGCCTGGCACGTCATTGTGAAAAGGGGAAAAAAATTATCGATGGCCTCTGAAACACGCACAAACACCATTTAGGAGCATTGTGTGCGAAGGGACGTATGAAGAGCTATATACCTTCAGGAATACGATATATAAGGTTTTAGGAGGATCAGAACATGGGCGGCGAGAGGGGACAGATGGAAGACCAACATTCTTCGCAAAAACACATTTATTGCACTACTTTGCATCCTCCAAAAACTGGCAATATACACAATCTGTTTTCAGTTGAAAATATCTAACTACTTAATACTGCTCTCTGAAAAACGTATTGATACACATAGTGCACAGTTGAAAAATACAGGGGAGAGAGGGAAAATATGCGTGAGTTTACCCATAACCTATGGTGTAATTTACATTACTCCATATCCTCATAATGAAAATAGATTATGGCTGAATGAATAGGGAAGGAGAGGATTTAGGTATATACATTAAAAAAGAGCCAGGTGGCCTCTCCCTCATTTTTTGAGGAGAACAATGTGTGAGTTTCCGCGAAAGTAAAGTGGACTTACCGCACTTTACTTAGGTATTTACAGTTCATCAGAAAACGCGAAAATAGCGGGTAATAACACGAATAAAACGCGTCTTCCAGGGTTTTCAGTTAGTTACACGGTGTGATGTAACCTCCTCATACGGAGATCTGGGAATTAGTGGTTAGTTCTTCGCAATAGGTACTGTAAATTTTACAAATCCAATAAACTAATTGCAATTTCACCTCTTATCCTTTAAGTCGTTCTTTGGTAAAGATCGGTGTCGCTCTGTCTCCTCAACGCTGTTTAAGTAGGTAACGGTTGTAGTTGATACAGTTTCGAGCTATTAGCCGCTCCTTAATCGGAAAACGTTTCGTTCTCAGTAGTAGAACCACATAACTATTCATCACTCTGAGCCTTGGTTCTGGGTGGTATAAAAGATACGGGAAAACTTTGGAAACAGAGATATTTCAGCGACCATTGTCCTTGGAGATGTGACTGGATCTTTGTATGGCTGGAAATTTGTTTAGCAGAGTTATAAAGAGACTTAATGGTTCATTTTCTCGACTTGTCACCGTTCCAGCCTGTTCCGCCCTTGGACCTGGTTCCACGTAGCGGTTACAGCTGGAACGCCTCATCCCTAGGTGAGGATGGAGCGAGAGGAGGATGAGACGGAGTGAGAGGGCAGGCATTAGATTTATGAGATAGACCCGAGCAAAGAGCCGGGCAGAGATTCGGAAGGTTTCGCCGCCTGAATGGCGAGTGCGCTCAAGACAATAAGACCGCTCGGATAATGAGCTATAAATCTTCTTAGCTCAGGAGAAGTCTCCTTGTGGTGTGAATAAAAGGAAATGATACTTATAACTAGCTCGGTCCCGGGGCCCTGGCGCCTGGCCTGCCTTCCACGTCAACGACAGACCGAGCCACCAAAAGTTACTGAGTGCTTCAAATACGTAGATTATTAACCTAGCAATCAATATAAATACGTAGATTATTAACGCTTCAATACGTAGATTATTAACCTAGCAATCAATTTAAATCGAGGTACATATCTATTTTTCTATGCAGACAAAAAACGTTAACTGAATAGTTATCCTAAAATGGCCTAATAGTTTATGCTTAAATGTAGTAGGTAACAATATTACGGCCAACCAGCTGAACAACTCGTACTCTTTCAAACTTTCTTTGGATTAGCAACCAGTGGAACTTAGTAGTATGTTTGTGAGGCACAACATGGGGTGTAACGTGATTTAACAATTTTGGCACACTAATAATTGAAGATGAATTTCACATTTAACTGAGGATATTTTTAAAGTATTATTTGGAATTAAAAATACAGTAATTGAGACAATGTAATGAACATCCCACGTGGGAAAAACATGGAATAACTGAGAATTTTTTGAAATACCGTCTCCATTATGCCTGTTTTTATGTAAGCGTCGTTTGTAACTGTGTTAGAAGCACCTGGCAAGGAGAATTAGGAGATTTTATGATCTATGCTATGGATTATACAGATTCTGCACCTGCAGAATTACGTGGACGTCGAAACTCGAAGTGTCGAATGTCAGAGCCAGTTTCGAGCTCAGTCATCAATTTTCATCTAAAACTCTTTCTCTTCCGTAACGGTGGGCAGTTCTCGAGTCGTTCGTTTTTCCAGTGAAGATGGGGTCGGTCAGGCTGAAACCTTATCGCTATCCCTTCTTAACTGGGGATAATATCGCTAGTCTAGAGAGGGGACTCCCGAAGGTCCACCGTCGATCTCCTCAATTTTTCACACTTCTCATTCATACATCGATATCGCATCAAGTACTGTTAGTCTAAGTAAAATTCAAACTATTCTATTACGTATCAGCACCGGCGCACAGTGCTTTGGGTTTCGGAAAAAAGTAAAAAAAAAAAAAAAAATCTATAATCGATTTCCCCTGGGAAAAAAGCATGGACCCATCACTAGATGGTCCCTGAGGCTGATTTGAAAGGTTTCCAGTATGCACGAACCGTATGCGTTCAACTGCAAAGCAAAGATCAGATCTATTGTATAAGCAAAACGTTTCAGACTCAACAACGGTGGTGAATTTACCTATTTACTTGGAGTGCCCACACCTTCCGCGAAGGATTTAGAATAAACCTCTCCATCATGCCTCCAATCACCAGAGGTGTGTTATTGCGATTATTTACACTCCCTCCAAAAGTCAGTACGTTTGCGGCATAGTAATCTATCAAAATCTCTAGATTTAATTTCATTGGTCAACTTTGAAAGAGAATTTATCAAAAAGACTAAAAATGTAGTTTTTCAAATTCTTGCGCGTTAACCTTCAACTATTCCCTGTCACAGTAGCGTTGGAATTTTCTGCGACTAGCCGCGATTTTTATAAAACTGGATTTCAGGTTTTTCAGTTGAAATTCCGACGAAGCTAGGTTTTTTATAGTTCTGTAAATTGTACCTACTTACTAACCGTCCGCTATGTTTTCTAACTTCAATTTTAATGTCGACCTTCAAAGAATGCAGAAGTTATATTTTATTTTAGTAGACATTTTATTTTAGTTTTTTTCTGATAATTTTTCACTTTTTTACTGTAAATAATAAATCTATTGTTACAAAACGAATGCCTAGCCCCTAATTTTGGGTTGTTCTTAGTGTCGAACCATAGGTAGGTGTCAGTTTCTGAATTCTTACGTTCATTTAATTTGTCGGATTTATTCTCTGTTTCTCAAACACCATGCATTCAAAAACTGATTTCAACCCCAGATTTCGATTGATCACTTGGATGTGTAGTAAGTCAATAATATTTTTCCCATATTTTTTCCCGTACAATCAAAGCACTGTGCGGCGTCGATGCGGATCTGCCTACCGAATCCCTGCAGTAGAAAATTTATTCCGTTGGTTCTCTTCAACTGCATGTGAATGCGTCGTGATTTATGGTGATGGAGGGAGATCATTTAGGATAGTGCACAGTTGATTTGTGCGGTTAGCGGACTCTTCCTATTGCGGTTTTCCACCAGTCATCCGTAAAACATCATTACAATAATTATAACGGACGGCTCGTTTGTTATGATTCCTAATGTCACGATTTGATGGTCACGATGACTCAAATCTCTCGATTCAAACAAAATGTCGCCGTTATGAGTTCCTTTGCCCCGAAATCACAGAAACGGTTTACATGTTTCACGTCGACATATTGTGTGTGTTCATATTGTTCATTTATTACCTATTTTATTGGTATACCTACTGGACGGAAGAATGCGGACCAGGCTCAACGCTTCCCCTGGCCGAATAATGTGAAATTTACATCGTGAAGACATGAAATCTCTACAACGTGCGATAGGCAGAAATTTGTGAAAGTAAACTCCATAATATACCTAAGACTTCGACTCGATCAACAGTTCGGTCAAAATAATGATAAATGACTTATGGCTGGGGTAAGTCATAGGTTATGGCTGTGCAGGTTTTTCCCTTCTTCATACAAAAAAAAAAAAAAAACGGTACAACATCGATTAATTGTGTGCGCGGAAATTATCAAATTATTTGGTGAATAGGAGAGGAGTTTAAATCACTTACTACACCATCTCGATTCGATATACGGTATTTATGCATTATACCCCCACCCCACGGCTAACAACTCTATTCCTAGCTCATCGCATAACTTAATTTCGAATTTGCAACACCTTTTTGTCAAGCTGAGTGGTCTTTATACTCGCTGGCGATCGAATCTCAAAAATAATAAAAACAATCCATGTATTTGTGGAAAAATATATTATCATTGAAGATGGATTCGAACCTAAGCCCTCCGAAATGTGAGTTGCGCACCTTTCCAACGAGCCATAATAATTATTATGGTTGATGGCACTGACGAATGCATGTGCAGCATGAGTTGTATGGCGGAAGTAGGGAATAGTAGGTGACGAAATCCGGCAAATAAATAACAAAAAATTTTCTTTGTGGGGTCGAAAGGAGTAGTTAAGCAGTAGGAGGTAGGTATATGGCGTAAGTGTAAGGAATCGATTCACCATCATGCGTATACAAGAAACATAATTTTGAGGGATGTGAACGGGCGAGAAACGGGTTGGTTTGTGTGGGGATTTCGCATTTAAGTACCCGATATATTCTATCATCTTCAGGATTCGCCAGGTTGGGCAACTACATGGAACTACATGGTGACAAGCCTCTGAGCGATTGATGATGGCAAGTGATGTGGGGTTGTTCAGACCCCGAGAAAAGCTCTGTTATATCCTTGGAGATCATAGCGTTTATATAAAGCTAGTGTCCACTGATTGCGTGTTTCTATAGCAAGATCCTGGTATTTCCGAATTTTCTCGCTATAGGTGCTCGCCAGGTTTTTTTGTATCAGGCACTGCTGGACTGCCTGTCAGGTGGACAGTTTTCCCAGCTCTGTTTTGTCAAACTATGTCCGGCCTTATTATTATTATTATCTTTGTCATTATTATTACTATTATTATTATTATTATTATTATTATTATTATTATTACTATTATTATATTTCTGTTCGAATGCCAAAAACATCAAGAAGTTAATTAGCAACATCTACCGTGGATAAGTAAATAATGAACTTCTGAACATATGCAAATCTTAAACAATCTTGATCGCTCAATATTTTTATACGGATAACAATTTATTATCCTACAAATGATTAGGTATGTAAAGTCGAAAAAATATTTCATTAGGTACCTAACATTTTTAAATTTCTATTGACTTGTATGCCATGGGAGGCGTCGCAAGTGTTACAAAAACTCATTGAAATTACTTTGCTCCTAAACCCCGTATCAAAATACATACATAAACGGGGCAGTTATGAACACCGTTTTGCAGGTTATAGAAAAATAATGAACCAAATAGGTACTAGTCCAGTTCCTGTTATAGAGTAATGATAACCGAACACCTATTGATTGAAAATAACGTCTGTGATTCGATATTGCCTGCTGGAAACGAGAACATTTTGTGGGTATTTGAAAACGGTTTTACACCTTTAACTGAGAACGGTGGCGGCAGAAGTCAAGCAAAGTAGCGGGAGTGCTCTCGACCCTTTGAGCTGGAGTGTGAACGTAGATATTCACTTCCCTTTAATTTCTGCAACTCTCAAACGGGCGCTAATGATGCTTGTTCTGAACTACTCCAGTTTACACCTCAATATTCAGGCTTTGTGTACAATAGAGTATGTATCAGATGTTGCGTATCATCTGTGTGTCAGTACAGTAGAGGTAAATACATGCATATGAAAATGTCCAGGAAATATAATCTGAGGCAACCTGAAAAACGATGAAATTTCACTTGCCTAAGAGTGGCAGGCAGAGTAAACAATATCATACTCTGCTTGGCTCTCTCAGGCAGAGTTTGAAATGTCATCGCATCCTTGTTACCATGGATGTATTACCTAAGCATTGTGTAGTATTGTTGTACAATGCCCGACTTGAATCGGGTTAAATATACCCCACGGCTTGTTTGA
Organism: Leptopterna dolabrata; assembly: GCA_954871275.1. Lineage (NCBI taxonomy): Eukaryota > Metazoa > Arthropoda > Insecta > Hemiptera > Miridae > Leptopterna > Leptopterna dolabrata. The sequence continues at coordinate 17,495,233 of OX940974.1, forward strand.
CCTACACAATGTCTCTGTCTTTTGGAGTCCTCGTAGGTAGGTAGAAGCACAGCCTAACGGCTACTGAGCCTCCAAACACAGCTCCTCCGTATGAGAGCTGCAATGCCCTCTAATGAATCGTGGGAAACTCGTTGCATACCATCTGACATACCTATCCCTATGTTATAAGATAATAATACATCAGTTGATTCTACGCACCAGCTTGGTTGGCGCCATTTATGGTACCAACATTTAAAATCCTTACTGTTAAAGTCTGAAATGTATAATCTCCCAATTTCTCTTCATGACACCCAAAATTAGTGGTTTTAATAAAAAGGTACCGTTGATGGCACCTTTTTCAAGAAGTTAATACATGTTCAGGGTCTGTTTGTGTAACATTACAATCGGAGGAAAATGAGAAGAAGGGATGTGTGGTTTTCAGCAAGAATTTTGTTTAAACAAAAGTTTTTCAAATTAATGTTTAGCTTTTGACCGGTTGCGGATAAGGCATTGCTTAAACATACCATTTTGAAGGTAATGTAATCCTTTATAACTTCTCTTTGACTCCACAGTTTGACTGTAAGACTGGAGGCCGGGTCGCTAGAACGAAAAGTTTGTCAAAAAACGTGTAGTAATAAACGTTTTATAAGAAATTTCAATTTTTGAAGGCGAATAACTCGAAATATGTAGGTATTAAGGGTAGGGGAAAAAACGGCATTACCCTATCTTGTAGGAAATTCAATTATCTTCCATTCGTTTGGTATCTTTCTGATGTTACTTTCTGGTGTTACAGCCAACTGTAGCCGAGCTACAAGCGAAAACCAAAACATCAAAAATTCTCGACCCCCCCCCCCCCCCCCCCCCACACCCGAAGAACTTTTACTGTGTTCATCCCCTGACCGTTTTGAATGCAATACATTCCTGAGCTCAAAAATTCGGAACTCCTCCGTGCCATATACTGCCCCTTTTTTGGCATTCGTCGACCGGACTGTTGGTACGTATTGTTTTCTATACAATCCGAATTGAATCGGATGATGGATTGAATATGGAATGATACCTAATTATGGCTCCCCGTCCTACTAGTTTCTACATTGATTTGTAGAGCACACTAAAGCTGATATTTACAAGAAATAGTTATCCATCTTCCCCACTAATTTATATTTCTCCAAGAGAAATATAAATGAGGAGATTTAAAAAAATTTGAGTTGCGAGCGCAGCAGGGAGTTTGTCCAACTTATTACTGATTCTGCTGTGTTTCATTTAGCCCAGGGGCCTTATCAGGTGGAATAAGCCGGTTCTCGTGAGATCACCGAAGTTGAGATACCTCGAGCGTGGTTAGTACTTGGATGGGAGACCGCCTTGACACACGTGACACGTCCAAGTATGACCCACATGTAGCTGTTGGGCGAAACCCTCTCCATTCAAGAAGGGGGCGAGGCAATGAGTAGCCAAGTAAAGAGCGAAATGATCAGATCGAATTCTTATCCTCTCATTGGAGGACAGCTGATCACGTCCGCCACGCTGGCAGGGCAGTCGGACGAAAAGCAACAGCCTGGAACGAATGTTTACTTTACTTGTGTTTCGTTTGCTTGGCAATCGCCGAAAATCTCGGCTGGCTGTTTTCTCTACTTGGTACATTGCCTAGCTCAATCGATGGCTCAATCAGGCGTTGTTTGCAATGCACATGGATTGTTATGCAACGCCCAACTGTGATGTAATAATATACGTTTCCAGCGTTTCATACTTCACAGGTGACAGAATTATCGTACATACGGGTAGGTAAGCAGGTAGCTATAGGAGATGGGCAGCGAACGTTCTGTTCGCGTGAGGGCTGCCTGGAAGGGAAGTTATTGGATTATGATAGGACGGCTGGCGGAGGAAGGGGGAGAATCGATGTGGACGGAGCAGGCGGTAATGCGATCTAGCGGAAAGATGGGTGAACTACCGTGAAGGTGTTTCCAACTGGTGGATGAGCGGTATGGCGAGGGGAGTGAGAAGTGGAGGGGAAAGACCAGTTCGAACTTTTATAAAACGCCTTGTCCTCAAAAGATCGACAAATGCCTATCCCCTCCCCGCCACTCCACCGATCGCTATTCCCCTCCCTGCCCCTCCAACGATCGCTATTCCCCTCCCCGCGACGGCGTTCGAACATTCACCCCTCCCCCGCCCGTCCGCTCATCGTCCCGAAAGCCTCCTCCTTTCACGTGAAGAAGTTGGGACATCAAAACTCTTCTTTGATCAGAGGTCTGGCGCCATAGGGCGTCTTCGCCGACGGTAGGGGGGCGGTTGTCGTCGGGCCTGGAGGGGAAACGGCGGAGGTTCCCCGCGGGAGGGGAGGGAGGAAATGCGAGTTTTGTCGTTGTATGGCGGTAGTGGGGGGGGGGGGGTCCAGGGGACCCACTCCCGCCACGTGTTGGAGAGTATCCTAGTCCTGGGGGATCCTAACCCATTCGAAGCCCCTTATACCCTTCGAATACACTTTGATTAAACGAGTACATAATTATTAGAGGTTACGAAGATTTCTGAAGATCTCTTTCCGAAATGTTTGGCAAAATAATGCGTTGAGCTTCATGTGTGCCGGGCAAAAGAGTGGGACGTACGGAGGAAAAACGCTGCAAATTAATCAATCAATCAATCATCTTTATTTCATTAATTAAACATAATAGGGAACTTCAAGATACGTATTTGAAACCCACACGCATGGAGCAAGCTTTATGGCGCGTGTGGAAGTCTCTCAGCAGAATTGGCGGGAAAACAAAATAGAAAAACAAATAATATGGCCCTCTGAAGAAATAAAACAATACTTAACAAAAAGGTAATACACAGCGGTTAATACACAACGGTTTATTATTTACCTGTATATATGCCCCTTCTGCGTAGATCAATGCTTTCTGTTGTCAGTACTTACTCTCGTACTTTCCCCAGGAAAGCCCTAAATCGAGTACCTAGTGGAACGGGCTGGGCATTACAGTTTCATAAAAGTGCGGTAGATTCAAGATGTCTATCGCTATTTGTTGCTATGCATGAGGGACAACGTGTTGAGAGAAAATTCCACCTCGTAGTCCGAAGAAAAGTTCTTGAAAATTTCATCAGAATCGGGCCGTAGGTTAATCAGAAATGGGGTGCCTCAGATTTCGTGTTTGCGCACGCGCAGTGGTCACCCTAAGTACCCACAGAATTTGAGTAAATCGGGCCATTTATTCGTGAGAAGTTGAGTATCTGGGATTCACGTTCGCGCAAGCGCAGTGGCCTTACAATGATTCGATCGTTCTGCAATTTATAGTGGACCAACCAGGAGCTACACCCCAACTATCCACCGAATTTCAGTAAAATCGGGCCATTTATTCATTAGAAGTGGCGTATCTGGGATTCACGTTCGCGCAAGCGCAGTGGCCTTACAATGATCCGATCGTTCTGCAATTTATAGTGGACCAACCAGGAGCTACACCCCAACTCCACCGAATTTATCCACCGAATTTGAGTAAAATCGGACCATTTATTCATGAGAAGTTGCGTACATGGGATTCTCGTTCGCGCAAGCGCAGTGGCCTTACAATGATCCGATCGTTCTTCAATTCATACTGGACCATCTGGGAGCTACACCCCAACTACCCACAGAATTTGAGCAAAATCGGGCCATTGATTCGCAAGGAGTTCTTGTATCTCGGATTCGTGTTTGCGCATGTGTAGTGGCCATACCAATGGTCCTATCGTTCTGTTATTCACAGGGGGCCATCCGCGGCCCGACCCACAAGTTTCAGCAAAATATGATTCGAATTGAGAAAGTTATGCGTGTGGCAAGGACTTGGAGACACACATACGAACAGACAGACACCGAACCAAATTTGTTCAAGTTGCAAAAGTACCGATCAACAAAATCCAGAATAGCCATCATTCTTCAAATGAAATAATATCACTGAACAACCAACTTGATTTCTTAAAGCCATGCGTGATACAATCAGGTGCTCCCCTAGCAATGATATCTGTGCTTGATGTTATACCTTCTGATTCGCTTTCATGTTAACGAAGACAAACTTCCTGAAGGCCCTGGCCTTCATCTGAACGATCTGCTGGACGTACAATGCTCCGAGTGGTCTTCACAAATCCTCAAGTTCGAGATCAATTCAAAATTTAAAACAGAAAAAAATCCCTTCTACTGAAAGTTTTTGAGCTACGGCGTTAGTGAAAATTTCCACCCCTATTTTCACCCCTTAGAGATTGACTGATAGTAACGCCAAGCATCGCAGACCATCTTGACCTCAAATGGGACCTACAAACCAAATTTGTTAATTTTGGTTCGTGGCAACTATTTTAGTAATTAGTAAAATAAATATATAATTATAATTGATTGATGGATAATTACTATCTTATTTTATATTCATAATTGTGTGTAATTCTACAAAAAAATTAGCGAAATACCAAAAACCCAATTAGCATTTCGCTTGAACATTTCTTTAAAGTTTTTACCTTTTCTGTAGTTTTAACTGGGGTTTTCTGTAGTTTTTTCCATATTTTTCTGTAGTTTTTACCGTTTTTACTGTAGTTTTTTTCTGTAGTTTTTACCACTATGCCGCAGCACGCCAATTTCATTTGTTTATTCTTGAAATTTCGAGAGTCTATACTAATAGGGTTTGCTGCCACGACGGCGCCAGGGAGCCGCGCTAAGCTGCACAAAATATCCATTTCCCCCCACAATCAACCGCAAGATTCCGATGTTAGTTTCATGAACCTGCTTCCCCGAATAAAAACCTTAGCACTTGCGAATCTCCAAGGCGGCAGCTGCTAGTTGCAGATTCGGCCAATTGATATTTTCTTGCGCCGCCGAGCGCACCTGTCCCGGACGCCTTGCAAATGCTTGATGAGGGCAGACGGATTTTTCTTTCGCCTCATGCAAATTCCTCTCATTCGCCTTCACTGGGCTCTCAGCGGCCCCCAGTGCGAGATGCGGCAGCATACACATTATTTCTTTTTGCATTATCACAAGAGCCTCAACGACCAGGAGCTCTTGATGCTCTTGATGGCCAACGATTTTTCACGATGATTTCGTTGAATAGTGCCTCGACGAGGGCACTGTGTGGCTATGGTAAGCCTTACCGGGTGACGTCAAAAAAGATCCACTCATGCAGCATCACCGTATACTCGTTCAGCGAATTTTAACTATCGAACATGCGTCAGGCTCCCGTTTGCCGCTCCTCTTTTCACTAAATCATCTGCTTTGATATTTCCATGTATACTTGTGTAGCCTTTTACCCATTAAAATATATAATATTTCCTCAATGTTCACACTGATACAGTGCCGTCAAGATACATCCAATCAAAGGTTATCTGCTTTTGTTGCTGACTTGAACCGATTGCTTTCAAATATCCTTTGGAATCTGAACGACCCATAGTTTTCCCCGCATGTTTCATTCCGACTGTGTTTGATTGCTTCCAGTACTTACTACAACAATCCTCAGCATTTTTGATGATTGATATTGTCTTTTTCTCCCAACGTTCTATACCACTTCTGATAGTTTTGCTCTGGTGCTGATTTGTAGCCAATTTAGCTGACTTTCGCGTATGAAACTCAAATTCGGCTCACCTATCGTATGCTAATACCATCATTTCTTTTGTAATTACAAACATTTTCGTGGAGGATTTTTCCATCGTGCAGCCAAGGTCAGACATCGTCCAGAGTGACACAAAAATAGATCAATATTTTCATATTTAAAAAAGTACTTTTCATATAACACGACCATATGAGCGAAATTTAAAGCTTAAAACTTTCAGATTATTTTTGACGATTTGTAATTATATTCATCCTCTGAAACTTGAGTTCGACCCCTTTTTGGTTCATTATTCTGTGAATAATACACCTATGTATTCGCTCAGCAAAAAATGTTTATAACACCCCCTCAAAATGTTTTCTTCTATGTTTCAAGGTTCCATCCGCCAATTCCAAAAATGCAATGCCCATCCACCTTATCATCCATATCTACTTTAATTTCGGTCTAAAAAATTCGTTCTTTGGCATAGAGGCTTCATTTGGGCCCTAGTTGTGTCCCGAAACTTTGCAGTCTGATGGGAATATATCTACCCAAGGGTTTTTTGGGTGAAATTTTTTTTTTGTGTGTGTTTTAGTAACATGAGTTTGTGACGTTGTTCCATGGTTTTTAGGAAGAGGAGAACGAATATGAAGTCGATTTCGACCAAGGAGGGAAGAATTCAGGTTGTAACGAAGGTTTAGCTCCCAAAATTAATTTTTTATGAGTCATAAACGTGGGAAATGGTCTGAAATCCCCATAAACTTGTATAATAACACTACAGTTAGTATCAACAGGCGAATAAATACAATTAAATATCAATATCAATGATCAAAGATAATTTGTCAAAATTAGGAGCCTAATTCGTGTTTTCGGGGGCCAAAATTGGTGAAAACCATAAAAAAAAATATTTCAATTATTGCACATGAAAGAAACAATAAATGTATTCCCAGCATTCTTGTAGGTACGTCCAGTATAATAATAAACCCATGTGACCCATGTGTGTGTGTTTTTTAAAGAAGAAGAATTCATTGAACAAACGGATACTTACTGGCACAAATTTTATATAAAATAATTAGGTACGAAATCTCAAAAGACACAACAAAAAGCCATTTACACAATTAGTAAAAAAAAAAAAAATCTGGCATTATAAATTTAACCCGAACACACTCAACATAGGGCAGGAGAGAAACATACGGATGAGGTCATCAGACTTGGACCAGCTCCAGCAGCACAAGGGACAAACAGGGTTTGGGTTCATTTTTAATTCTCTCATGCAGAATGGGGGCTGAGTACCTACCCATTGTTCTCAGTTGGGCAAATAAGCGAACAATACCCGTTGGCCAGTCAGCAACGAGGTAACTCGATGGAGTTCCCGGATTGAATGATATGAGATGATCTTGAATAAAGGAGCTCATCACGAAGTCTAACATTCTCATCTCGGTCGAAGTATATTTTTGTGAACATTTTAACCTTTAGAGAAGTCATGACACTCCAGGTTATAATGATGCTTAACAATTTATTCACCAAGAACTGAACCGAAGAGTTCTGGATCTCGAGAGCGTCGCGCTCATAACTCCTGGCACATCACCTGATCAAACCAATAAATTTTAGTGCAGCTCACAGACGTTTTGAGAAAGAAGAACCACGTGTCTGAGACGTTGCCCTTTCTTTAAAGAACTGTTGCTGACTACCGGAACAGTCATTAGCCACCACGTCGCTGTCATCATTGCTTACATCAATGTTTGAAACTATAATATAGGTTTTTGGTAATCAGGGGCCCATTCCTAAAGACTCATCAACTTTTTACTTTGCAAGTCTTCATTTGTACTCTTCACTTTGCGAATTATGAAAAGTAAGAGAAGATTCTGTTCCCAAAGGCTTCGCGCTCCTACTCTGCAGTTCTGCTCGAAACGAAGAGTGTTCTGAAGAGCAACCTTCGTTCCGTGGAGTAACCTCCAGTAACTGTTACAGTTTATCGTTCGATGTTCCGGCCGTTTTATTCCGAATCCGATTTCATCAAGTCTTCTGTCTTTCTGTAAGTTAACCTGGGATTTGTTTAGGTCGAAACGACTCCCTGAAAGTTGAGTCGCTGACGACGAAATTAATTAGCGCTCGATGAATGCTGCCAACGGAGAGGGTCGAGCATGTTCAACATCCTCATCATCATCCTCTGATGACAGGTATCGGAAAATTTCCATTGAGAACAATTGGGTAGGTAGTCACTGTTTATCAGCTAACAACAACAACCTGTGGCTTCCTAACATTTCCTTCCTCCCAAATGTGGAGTATTTTGATGGTCTCAGTGGAGCTAACTTCGTCGCTATTATATAAGCTACCCTCACACTAATTGGACCACTCCACCAAATTGAAAGATTGAGTTCTCTTCTTTTTATTGGTACTACCAAACACTGAATTTAGCGAAGAAATAAAACCTAAAACCCGATTTGAAAAGTATGTCATTCTACCGCAGTCATTAGGGTCATTTGGGTCCGCAAAAATGCTGTAAACTCTTCATTTGAAACGGAGGCTCTTCACTTTACACTTTGCGAAAGATAACCTTTAGGAACGTAACTGTTCAAAACAGAGTAAAACTCAGCAATTCTACACTTTGCATTTCACTCTTCCTCTCCGAATCAAGAGCGTTCCTTAGGAACGGAAATCCGTCCCCAAAGTGCAGAGTGTGGATTTGAAGAGCGCAGAGTGATGAGCGAAGTTCTTTATGAACGGGCCCCTGGTTTCAGATAGATCCCCTACATCTTATAATTTAGGTAGATACGTTCGAGTATGTAGATATAAAAAAATGGTGAAATCTAGATGATGGATTTAGAATGCTTCGAAGCTGAACCAATATATGTTTCAAAATTCACGTTCCAAACATTTCAGAACAATAAGCAAAATTGCTAAGCGATTGGTATCGTTGAAAATACACTAAAAGTTTCGAACTCGAGTGGTACATTCAGAATGCAACCTAAGGGATTTTTACAGAGAAACCTCTCAAAAATCCAGCACCTTCCTAATGACTCCTATAACATCGCTCGAATCTCTTCATGACCTGGTTTTCTTATCCAACGCATTACAAATAATTATGGAAGTAAAACTCTTATCTGCGGATGTGTTGGACCACGTCAATGCATGTTCCAATTGCGAACCGTGATTTCCGGCCTGGCCATTTAGTTCAGATGCGAAATCTATTGATCACCCCCACTTCACGACCGATAGAACTGGAGATGAGAATGTCACGTAGTGACTCACAAATTCGACTCAGTCATTTCCTACCAGCCACAAAGTCATCAGAGGAACGGCAGAATCACTTCTAACTGCCTAAGTGGCCACCGAACTTGACAGGCCTTAAGTGACTGGGTAGAAATCTTGTTAATATAAACATTAGTTTGACTAGGTAATAACACTTATCAACTCCTTCTAGACAGCGATTTAGAACCCTCTTTTTTTCAACTATTCGTTACTCACACATTGTGGGTTTTTGCTTTCTGTTTCTTTTATCGTAACAACTCGAAAAAATTTTTACTCAGGACGCTAATTCCGACGTCAGTGGCCGATAGGAGCCGTCCTCGCCAACTACCGGAGTGTTGGGAGCGATTAATTTAAATCATTTCCTCCGCCTGGAGTGGGAAACACCCTCGGGGCTCACGGGAAAAAACCATCATCACAAGAAACAACAGCTAGAGATACGGTATGTTTACTTAGGTAATTATAGGAGGCTGCGATGATCAAATAAAAACGCGCCTCTCCATTCTTCAACATCTCGCGTTTTCGTTTCTCCGCCCTGGTCCATCCTCCTCCATTTATTTTTGTAGAGTCTTTTAATCCTCTAAGAACCTTCCAAGTGCCACTATCTGATGGTCTTTCTAATTTAATTACGGTCCCGTTGTTTGTTTTGGGAACGTCCAACAGGCGTCTTATCGGATCCTCATCCGTCTGTGAGATGCAAGTTGTCCAGCGTTTGACCTCTCGAGCGCCATCTCGTCTAATTTGACGAGCTCAAACGTTTTTATTCAGATCTCGTATCTGTGGAGGCTGGCGAGGTCCGACCCGCGAGCGATGTTCGTCTGTGGTGTTGGCTCGAGAAAAGAAGGAAATCTTGAATCACAAATCGGGTAAATTAGTTAGAGGGGCAGTAGTGGCGGTCTGTAATCAAGATCGACATTTACTGAAAGTGCTGATTCGTCTGGCCGTGGAGAGAGGCGACATCTTGGTGTGCAGCGTATGCCTGATTCACTTTCGCGGTCTCAGTTTTTGGAGAAAATTCGCTATTGCAATTGGCCACAAATTTGTGGTAACTGCATGCATTTTTGAAATAGTTTTTGTTTATTTTCGTTTCAAAGCACCCTGAATTAATTTTTATTATAATTAATATGGAATTTTCTTCATCAAAACTATTCAGCCTCTCTATGTTGGAAATACGTTACTTAATCAATAATTAAATGCAAAATATGAGTATTTAAAGTAAGCACATGAACGCGTTAGTAAGTAAAATCCAGCTCCAAATTTCAGCTCTCTACGACTATTTCTCGCGTACCTAGAAGGGTTACGAGAAAACAGTAAACATTTCAGGTTCGCCCCACCCACACCCCCCCCCCCCCCCCCACAACCCACATGGAACAATCAAAGTATTATTCCTAATCGACCCTCCAAATCTGAACTCATTTCAACAATATTTTAGGTAGGTAGTTGTGGGAGTTTCAAGTATTTTCAAACGGAATGATTTCCATGATTTTGAAACCGGATCATCTGCAATCCAGCCCGCGTGCACCCTCAACGTTTTAGCTCTCTACAAATATTTTTCGCGTACCTAGTTGGAAGCGTTACAATGGTCAACATTTCATGTTCGCGCATGCGCAGACGGAAGTTACGGAACGATTCTTATGAAATTCATAAGAAATTATTGAAGTATCATTCGTCATCATCCTTCCAAATTTGAACGCATTTCAACGATATTTAAGGTAGTTATGGAAGTTTCATGTATTTCACGTCTGCACATGCCCAGACGGAAGTTACAGTACTTTTTAAATGATTTTTGTATGGGATCATCTGTGACCCAACCGGCACCTACCCCCTAGATTTCAGCCGATTTCGACCATTATTTCCGTAGTTATGGGCATTACAAGAATCACCACAGACGGACAGACAGACACTGAACCAGAAATGTCCCTTTATGTCTGAAACGCAAAATGGCAGTGGAAATTTTCATTTTGGAGGAGATAATTTTTTTTTCAAACTGAATCACGAATCCAAGGCTCCCCCACCTTCCGGTAGTGAGGAAGTAAAATATGAATATCTGTGTATTAAGGTGGGATGGACACTCTCAAGAAAATAATCACGATACTGCTTCACACTGTGTTCAGAAAACTAAATTTTAATGATTGTAGAATTGAATAATAGTGCGATGTCTTGGAATCGCAGCAAAAGATGAAGATTGAAGGGCTGAGGGACCACTTTGGACCCCTTTGTAGCTTGAGCATTTCATAATATGCAGTTCGTCTTCAACGGTTATACACAGCTGACACAAAGCTGAATTCATCAAAATCTAAAGTCTTCAAATGCTGACAGGAATCTGAATCCATCAAAATGTTTGTAAGGGAAGTCGTGAAAGGGTTTCCCCTTCCCCAAGCGCTCAATAAAGGTAGGTTGTGAAGTGTGACGTCCTCATGGTAAGACACTGGTAATAATGCAATGCTTCCAGGAGTTGACCGTCCATTCGCAGCCTGCACGAAAATTCGATAAGAGCTCTGGTCCATTATGGACGGGAATTCTCATTATTCCGTCACAAATGGCAGAAGGGTGAGTTTGAATGGGTCAAAAATCGGTAGGTAAATATTATGTGAGAATTGCAAACCACCAAACATTAATTAATAAAAGTTTACCAAGAGTGGTAAACAATGGTAAATCGTGATTGAAAAATACTGTTTCAATAGTCAAAAATATTTACGTCGCAATAAAGTGGAACGAACTCGAAATATTAGGGGTCCAAAGTCGATACAAATGGTCAAATAGCTAAAACTCACCAACCTCGAAAAATCGCTCATATGATCATGGCCACATTTCAAAATTGTTCGTCCATAACTCAATGCCAGATGCTTTGCTCTCCTTTTACATGTCCGCGCCTATTGAAAATATTTATCTCTGAAGATGTCTCAGCAATTAAGTGCAAACTTCGCAAGGTTGTCAAAGAGCACCCCTCAAGGACATTTTAACGATGAAAAAAACCTTCCAAACCTACAGTTGAGTTTATAGGAGGTTTTCAAGGTGACAAGGTACCGAATTTCGGAAAAGACCCATAGCACGTTTACTTGCGTTTATTATAGGGCTGGATCTGCCCCCTATACCCACCGATTTTCAGTTCGTACTGAACTGAACATCTGTACGAACATTAATTTATGTAGATATACGCGTGGCAAGAATTTCCAGGCACATGGGCGACTCAAAAAGACATTTTCGCAGAACTGTGTAATAGTTAGAGACGACAGTGTTTAAATTTTTCACAGTGTTTAAATGTTTCATCGATTGATGATTTTTTTTTTTTTCTGCTCCCTTTCCACCGCATCTTGGGTCGAAAGTAATGACGCGGGCATAACAAATAGACTAGGTGGCGAAATGTCGCGAGGTGTTCTCCCCCTGTGGAAAGGACTATTTAGGGGTCGCCAGCGGTTATTAGGGCCGACATTTACCCTACCGCAGCCTAAATTGCCCCTCAGCTTTATTTTAACCTTTTTAACACCCCCAGGAGGAAAAAGGATCATAGGGTTGGTTTTCAATTCGACAAGGCTTTTTTTTAAAGGCTCACCCCCCCCCCCCCCCCCTCCACCGCACAACGCGCTCATCACGTGTTTACCCCTCCTGCGGGTGAGGGAGGGTAAATGCTGTTTTAAACTTGATCGGGTCCCTACCCTATCATTTACGAGGGAGGGAAGTTCACATCGTATTAGTCGGCTTTCGGAGGTAGGACATACATAAAACATTGAGAAGGGACAGCTGTTGGGGATGAACTTACCAACCCCCCACTTCTTTTTTTCCCCGCTCTCCACTGCTGATTGACCAGTCTTTCTAGCTGGCTACAACCTCTAATCTAGGCTTTGTGTACACATCCCCCTTCCCCCTCACTTTGGGGATTATGACGTGAAATGCTGATAGATTCATTCCATAACGACCAATAATGCGACACCATTGGGTCAGAAAATCGGTTGACTGGTAAGTATGTAGTTTCCTTTCAAGGTAATGGAGACGAGTACGATTTAGAAGACATCTGTAGTAAAACAAAACATACCTACCTTTCTTTGACTAATGCATACTCTAGGTATTGCCAAATTGAAATCCGATGGAAATCATAGACTTGGAAAAAAAAATGCGTTGCTGTAGGGGGCGTCTAGCCGCCAGTGGTTTAAAGTTCATGACGGTACGTTTATTGTCGAATGAAATCTGGGGGACACCCCCCAGACCCCCGGATTATAACAGTTTAGATCAAGGATCAAAGCAAGGAAACATGGAACATGTTTTTCGAATAGGTACATGATAACAGAGGGTATGGAGATATGTAGAAAAACGTCTGCCAATTCGAGTAGGCACTATAGCTTCCTCACTTGAATCGCATGGACGTATAGACTAGTTGGGTAGTTTCGTTATGATAAGGGACCATCTGCGATCCAACCCGCGTGTACCCTCAAAATGTCAGCTCTCTATGACTATTTTTCGCGTAGTTAGAAGCGTTATAAGGAAACGGTCAACATTTCATGTTAGCGCATGCGGAGAGGGAAATTACAGTAAGATTCCAATGAAGTTCATACGGAACCATCAAAGTATTATACTGATCGACCCTCCAAATGTGAACTCATTTCAACGATAATTAAGGTAGTTATGGGCACTCCAAGTATTTCACGTTTGCGCATGCGCAGACTAAACGATTTTCATGATTTTGAAACGGGACCATCTGCGATCCAACCCGCGTATACCCTCAGAATTTCAGCTCTCTACGACTATTTATCGCGTAGTTAGAAACGTTACAAGGAAATGGTCAACATTTCATATTCGCGCATGCGTAGATCAAAGTTACATTACCATTCCAATGAAATTGATTGGAACTACCAAAGTATCATTTCTGACCGACCCTCCAAGTTTGAATTGATTTCAACGATATTTAGGGTAGTTATGGATGTTCCAGTTATTTCACGTTTGCGCATGCGCAGACGAAAGTTACGGTACTTTTTCAATGATTTTAGTATGGGACCATCTGTGACTCAACACGCACCTACCCTCGAAATTTCAGCCCACTTCGACCATTATTTCGGGTAGTTATCGGTGTTGCAAGGAATTACCACAGACAGACACGGAACCAAATATGTTCCTCGATGTCTGAAACGGAAAATGAAAATTTTCATTTTGGAGGACATGAACTTTTTTTTACTCAATCACGAATCCAAGGCTTCCCTGCCTTCGGTAGTGAGGAAGCAAAAAAACGTCGTGGGATTTCCAAGCCTCGGACCAGCGACCTAACGCAATGTCATGTAATACACGTCCTCAGCTGCTTTTGGCGTTTTTCGGGTAGGTAGAACCAATATCGCTCATCATATTCACCCCATCCCGTTTCCTCTGTGAAAAGTCATCCAACACCAAGGCTGATTACCGGGTACCTGCCTAATATCCCCTACAGAAATTCTAAATATGACCTTCTTTTAACCCCCCCCCCCTCCTCTAACCACCTAGATCCCGTTAATTGTAGCACAACTCGACCAGACGCTGATTCGAATAGAACCATTAAAAACGTGTTAAATTGCGACCTGGGTATCTCAACCTATTTTTTTACCCCTACCCCTCTCCCTTTGAATGTTCTCATCCATATAAACTCAAGAAGAAGACTTTCCGGTTGCCAAATTTGATTCAGCTATGGTGTTTCCAGGCTAAAGGTTGTAACAGAGTGGGTAGCATTATTTTTACTTCGACTCTGCTCGGATTGGGTCACTCTCCTAAATTGCACTAATAAAATAATTTATTTTAAATTAGGTGCTATTGTAGGAGAAGAGAAGATATTAAGTAGACAACGATTCTGCTCCGACTCGATACCTTTCTATTGGGTAATTTAGGAATAAAGCTCCAAGAAGTTGGTTTAAGGGGAGAGAATTAAGGGGAAGCTAAATTTACCCGGTGGGAGGGGGAAGGGGTGGATTTATATATTTCTCGAAGAGTGACAATTTCAAGGGATGACCTATCGGGCAACCGCAGAATTGTTAAAAGGATGAAATGGTTTAAATATCGAGTGATATAAATAAAAATGAGGGAGGTGTGATCTTACCTTGTTGAAGGCAGGCACGGATTGATTGTTCTCCTTCCTATCATTGGGACGTGTGGCACCGTTCCTGAGTAACAGTTCTGCGTGCTCATGCATTAGGAACTGTTGCAAGGTTGAGTTAATTATTCACAAAATTATTTCTAATGTCTAATTAAGATCTGATGAATTCACTTTACGTAGCACGTTGGTATTAAACATCTACAACTAAATTATGAGTTCAGTTTAAAACAACTAAACTACTTAGGTTTCATTTGTGTGAGAAATTTTAAATAATATAGTTGGAAGAAAATAGTTGGAACCACCAAAGGGAAAACTTAAATTCTTAAAGTAGTAGGTAGCTAAATAAAAAAAGAAGAAGAAGAAGGAAGAAGTTAACTGAAAATCTAGCTGATCAGTGCCACACTCTAATTTCCAACTCGCCACGTGTGAAACCACGTGTGATGTGAGGACGATCGGCGGTTTCCCATACAATTTTGGCGCACTGGTGCCGACAAACCTGCAACTTTGACCCGCTTGTCCGCCAGATAACCCCGAATCACCCCATCAGTTACGTACTAGCACGATCTGCAAGGACAGCGGGATCCGCTAATTCAATTTTTTTTTTCCTCCCGAGATAGCAACCAACCTAGAAAAAAAAAAATGAAATGAAAAAATATTACCAGATGGTACTCACATTTAAATCGCGACGGCGGGATTTCAAAAGGATTCGCAGATTGTCGAGGCGCCTTGTAGATCTCGACGTTTGAAAATTGAAGGAAAAAATACGTACGAGCTACGGCTCATTGCAGAAAACAAAGGCCAGGCGTTTCCTATCGGATGTTATTGCCGTTGGATCGTTCGGTGATGATTGCTGCGTCACCGTTCGAAATTGGATTTGATTTACATTCAATATTTTTGTCTCAATTTAATAATAATCTTTTTCCTACACAAAGAACATCCCGAGCAATGCAACACTTCTAAATCCATCTGGAATCAGTTTGATAACTAGTCGATACTATGAAGAGAGGTCGAGCTGGTGCATTACATTTATATTTATATTTATCACTTATATGTTTAATGTTCTTGACCACTCAGTATAAATTGTTGTTAGGGTCATTGAGGGTTGGCCACTTAATCAAAACTCCACTATGCCGACGTTTCGATTTATTTATAAATCCTCTTCAGTACTGCAATGATAGGAAGTATTTGACTCAGAAAACTTGACTAAGAAAAATGTAGGATGGATTTATTATCTTAAATTCTTCTGAGTTAATTTAGGGAGTTAGGGAGTGAAGAATGAATGTCTTTTAAGAGTATGTAGTGCAGCATACGCATTTTTACAAAGGTAATTATTATGTTGTTCCCATGAAAGATCGTAGCTTAACATCACTCTAAGGTTTTTTACGGTTGAACTGTAAGGGCACAATTTAATGATACTTGTGGGAGCGCTGTAATATCCAATTTAGACTTCGAGAAGATGATGACTTGGGTTTTACAAAGACTGAGCTGCAGAGAGTTATCGTTGGAATAACTTGAGATAGCTTGTAAGTCAGAATGGGCAATTTTCGTGGTTTGGCATTTTTATTTTTGATCTCAGAATCGGGTTTAGCACCCTTGAAAACCTCCCACTGCCAAATCAAAACTCCGTATAGCTTGGACAACAAACGGATAGAAAGAAAACGAAATGGCGTCATAAGTGGAAGGCGCTGAGGGTTTCCCCCAGGCGAACGCGGTGATGAGAGGGGCCTTAACCTATGACGTAATTTCGCTTTCTTTTCCACTGGTTTTTCGTCCACTTTCGATCGTCTAATAACGCTAATATAGCACCTTTTCGGAAAGCACTAAACTCGACGAAATTACTAATTTATTTGAGAAATGTCTGTTGGCACCTAGTGGGCTAAATACAGGGGGTTAAAAGCTGTGTATCATCTGCATATTGATGGGGGTTAGAGCATTTTAAATAGGCAGGGAGATCGTTAATGTAAATGGAAAATAAAAGTGCCTGAAGGATGGAATCTTGAGGCACTCTGAATGCAGTGGAAGTGGAGACGAAAACTTTTTGGCTGAGTATGCACTCTGTGTTCTTTGATTCAGAAATGAGTCAATGAAGCTGAGAGCGGGGGATGAAAAATGACACAACTTATGGAGTAGAGTATTAAAGCAAATCGTACCAAAAGCACTTGAGAAGTCTAGAAGTACCGTAAGCGTGGCCAGATTATCATTGAATCCCTACCTGATTTCTTCCGTTTGGAGCAGGGCTGTCATGAAACCTGGTATTGCCTAAATCCTGAATGTCACACTGCGAGGAGCTGATTTTTGTTAGCATATGGTAATAAAGTTGATTATACATCAAGGACTCAAGCAGCTTGGATAAAACAGGCAGTTTTGAGATAGGCCTCAGGTCAGATACCGATTTAGGATTCGGGACTTTACTAATGGGAATTGCAATTGCTAGAAGACGAGATACAAAAATTTAGAACATGAGTTAGAAACGGACGAATAATGGAAATTAGTGTTAACAAAATATGTAAAGGGATGTCATAATTTCCTGTAGCAGGCCACTTTATCGAGGAAATTGCAGACATTACTTCAGTTCGCTCTACATTTTTCAACGCGGATCCCTCGAAGTTTGTTGCAAATGAAGGAGCTGATTGAGAATTAGGCGATCGAGAGTTGGAACGCGTCAAATGAACGTTTAGTTCATCACGGCCGAAATCTGAGGATTCTGAGTTCAGTACTGAGAATAACCTTCCTGATATTCTGCCAAAACTTTTTAGGACGTTGTTGGGGGTTGAGATCTTAAATATATAATTGTTACTTAGCTGTCCGAGCCATAGACGGTTTTATTACGCTTGTTTATACCCTCATCAGCTATACCTAACAGTTTAGTAAACTGGGCATTTATGGTGCTTGTCTAGCACCGTCTGATAAATTTGTGAGCTGTAAGATGTTGTACAATAGTGATTGTGGTTCAGTATCGCCAATCCCAATCAATCCCAATCGACCAAATTTCACTTTTTGAGTACCTATTTATAAGGTCACCTCTCCATGATGTGCCTTCAGTTATTGTGTGTTACTGACGGTGGTTTGATCACCGAAACCGGTATAACTGTGTTTTTTGCGTTTTTCGTCTATTAGTGGAAATAGACTATTTTTTCAATAACTCCGTTTTTCTTCGCCGTTTGAATGTGTTTAAGCGAGTTTCCCAAGAAAATAAGTTATTGCAATTGCTCCAATTACCTTTCCAGAGCATTCTGATCGAATCCTACATTTTAAGTGTACTTTATATGTACGTATATTTTTATAGGTGCTTTAGGGGAAAGTGACCTATTATGAGATACATGCCTAATATGAGACCCCCTAATATCTCCTCTGTATCGTGCTGCTATCGATCGATTGCGCCGTGAACTATCTACCAGAGATGTCTTTGAGTGATGGGAGTTGGCAGCACTGAACCATTTCAACCTGTGGCTCCTCAGTTCCGCAATATGGCCGCCACCTGCTGAGTGAATTTTTTTTTCTCCTTTTTCAGTTGGACCTACAAGCCACCAGGTAAGAGCTTTTTTACAATTCAGCTAGTGGAAAATGCTCGTTATGAAATGTAGTTTATGGTCGTCATTCAAGTTTTCCCAAAGTTCCACTTTTCACGATTTTGACTTCGATCTCATCGATCATGAGCAAACTGCCTATATAGAGGTACAACAAGGAACCTAATATGAGATATCTCATATTAGGAATAGGTTTCTTAAATTTACCTAATTTCTCAGGTACATCAACTTCTACTGGAAATTTTGAACGTTATTTCCAGATGGCTCGGTACCTCAAAGGGCGACGTCGTCGTCATCATCTTCCCGATCTGGATCATCAGCTCTCATAACCGCCTCTCCATACAAACGGATGCTTGATGAAAAAGAGTAGTTAAAGAACCAGAAACTAAGAAAAAAGGGAGAACAGGGAGAAAAAGCTAAAAAGAAAACAACAAAAAACAAAATGCATGTTAGATCAGAAAAAACAAAAAGAAGAATATCATTTGAGTCAACTGATGAAGAGACATGCGACGATGAAGAACCACAACTAATGGACACTGACGACGATGTGGATTACGACGAAGATGATGTCGAATGCATGTTTTGCAGCTCGAAATTTTCTGAGGACAATCGCGGAGAGAAATGGGCGAAATGTCGTCAATGTCATCGCTGGTCTCACGAAGATTGCGGAGAAATGAAAGATTCCGTGTTTTTGTGCGATTTTTGTTTCAGTACTACTTAAAAAACAAACTTTTGTCCAGTCATCTTTTTTTTTCGTTCTGGTCAATTCCAAACATTTTGGTGATATTATAGATTTTGTCATATTATAAGAATACTTTATGTGAAGAATATATGTAGAGTTCAGTGATAGGAACATTTTTGAGGAGAAAACTTTAGTTTTGATGATAATAATAGGTACTTTTTCTGTGATATTGATGTATTTTTCTATAATGATTCTCAGCCTCATTGACACTAACATCACATATGTATACCTATAACACTGAAGATTATTTTTGCGTTGTACTCTAATAAACACTTTTATCTTCTTGTGTTCAAATGTCCTATTTTTTGTGTGGTATTATTGAAGATGACCTAATATGAGACAGTCTCTTATTGGGAACGCTAGGTATCTCATATTGGGCAATATGTTGGCCAAACGGGTAACCATGGAATTTTCGATTTTTTGATATATTTGACCACTTTAATGATAGTTAACGGAAATTTGAACATATATTTTTGAAAAGGGGATGTTAATGAACAAATTTACTGCGAAATCGGATTTTTAATTTACATTAAAAAGGTCGCTAGCGCCTACTGGAAAAAAGTATCTCATAATAGGTCACTTTCCCCTATATACGGATAATATTATATATGTATATCCGGTTTTGCGCTGTCTGCAAAACCGGATAGAAGTCGCCAATCACTGACATAAATTCACTGAAAGTTGTATAAAATGGGTAATCGTTACGGAAAAAGACTACATATTTCAATAATCAAAAAAGTTTGCAAAAAAATGGGAGTCAAATTTGAGTTTTGTAGGTGAAAAATTGCCAGAATTCAATAGTTTTGATGTAGTATGTGCTGGTCTCGATTGGGGTAGTTAAGCTGGAGAGGAGTGAACACGACGATGCCCCTTCAACTCCACCCCGGCATGAGCAGCCGTTTAAT
The DNA here is from genome assembly GCA_954871275.1 of Leptopterna dolabrata. Lineage (NCBI taxonomy): Eukaryota > Metazoa > Arthropoda > Insecta > Hemiptera > Miridae > Leptopterna > Leptopterna dolabrata. The sequence goes on from OX940974.1 coordinate 17,515,209, forward strand.
CGCAGTAAAGGCTTGAAATTCGATCATACAACCACCATCACTAGAGTTAACCCTTTTATCTCCCATTTCCATCTATGTGCCATGAAGGTAGCTGTTTGAGAAACCTAATTGGGCGAAAAGCACGGGAGTAGAGATGGCGAAATGGAATTGCTGGAAATGAGTAATTCGGGCCAATAAGTCTGGTACCCCCTTTGCCATCGAGCCGTAGACGGAGCTTAATGTTTGTTGACACACGAGAAGGAAATCAAAGTTGGGGAAGGAACTGCAGCGTCGGGCTAAAGGTTTTCTGATGTCACCCCAGGAAAACATTGTGCAAATTGAATTCATTGAATTCACCCGGCGAACCCGACTTTTTTCTTCCTTTTATTAACCCCTCCTCCTCCCTGGGCCCTTCCCACCACGACCCTGCCACTTCTTTTACCCTTCTAGAACATTTACATAGTTAATCATTGAAAGTAGCCCAATTACTGTGGGGAATCTCCCTCCTGCCGCGTTTCTATGTTCGCAAGGCTGCGGTAGGATTTCGAGTACTCACGAACTGCGGATGTTTTGCGGTAGTTATTTCAAGGAGCTTACAACAATTCGGACGATTTGAGTTATTTTTTGGCGCGTAATCGCCAGCTCTACCTCGAAACATAGTTCCTAGTTGCTAGCTTCGAAATTCCCACCGTGAAGAAACTTGCCGCCACTCACTTGGTCCAGTTGTTGTCCATAGCTTCATCTTCGCCTTTGTAGCAATTTCCCCCTAGTGCCTCCATCAATTCGTTACATAAATGGTATTCTGCACACGCTTATGTCTAATTCATGATTGTTCCGCTAAAACTTGGTTTAAACAAGGTTCGTGCCCGGTAAGACTTAGGGAGCTGACTCAATATCACAAGGCCCAACGAGATGATTTAGCTCCTCTGTTCGAGTCATGTGCAATTTTCATATTTCTGTTCTCAGTGAGCCAAGGTACTCGAATGTTGCACGGGCAAGAGGATGTTACACCTGAAGGATGAGTCGTGATGTTGAGCACACCCCCTCTAGTTGCCAATTGAACTCTTCTGTTAGTTTGTTCATATTGCTGATTCGACATTTGTAATGTGTATAGTGTAAGTACTTTGTTGGCGTGCGGTTGTTTATTTCACACGGGAAGTGACCTCTGTTTCAGGCAAGCTCTGATGGCGGCCCAGCGACACCCAGAGGAGGTGAAGCGGAGTTCGGTCGACTCCCGAGCTGAACCTGACGACGATAAGCTCGTCGACGTAGTCGGCACGTCGGACCCACCTCATTCGCTTCACATACCCCAGCATCATCATCCAGGTACTGACAGCCCCATTTATTGCATGGACATAAACCAAAGTCCCCGTTCAAGGGAAAGTACAGTGCTCACCATATACAAATAGGAAACGATAGCGAACATTGCTGTAGTGGGTTTGTACTCTATGCAGGGGTCAGGGAAACCATTGATGTTATACAATGTGCAGGAACCAGTTTTTTAAACGCAAAATCATGGAGTAGCTAAACGTCACTGTTGCCCTGCTAATGTTGCAAATGCTGATAGTGCTATCAGTATTAGTGGAGACATTATGTAGGTACTGTTTATGAGATGAAGTTGGACAAGTGAGGTGAACTGGGGCAATGATCACATCGCCAGGTTAGCGCTTCCTGGACTCCTCCCGGATGTTATGTTTGGAAGACAGCACACAGCTTGGAACTGCACTGACGTCAGTTCTGCAATTATAATATATTCGCCTTTCACTGTTGTGATAACCCTGACGGATCCCCCCTCCTTCCCTCCAAATTCCGTCACACAGGGGGAGACCCAGGGAGCGCTAACCTGGCGTAGTCAATTTCAGCCCAGTTCCACGTCTTGCCCCACTTTATGTACCAGGTTCCCTGTCACGTTTAAAGGACATGGTGAAACAAGATGCCCTCATCGGTTTATTGATTGCACTTTTATGCCACGATCAGCCGGCTTTGCAAGGAGTTAATACAGACTAGGTTGTTTAAAAACAATACATACAGCCGAAAACGGCATCTACCTCCAAAACAGAAAATCAGTTAGTAGACACGCATTGAGCCAAGAAGAACTATAACGATGTGATCTATAATTGGTGCTCAGGACTTTCCAGTGATGAAGATGTAAATCAAAAATGTATAAGACAGTTCAAATTACCAATCTATAATCGAGAAATATCTACATGTACATTTTTGAACATGAATATATATAAATGTCACGACGGCAATGGATGCAGGTGTTTTGGTTGATATCTTCTATGGATGTGAGTGGTATCTCGGAAGATACCTAACTGAAGAAGAGTAGGTAGATTTATTATGGCTGTGACCAAGCTATAAAGGGGTGATGCAGATGCTACAGACGTACATATCATTTCAAAAACTTGATTAATTAGACCCATGTTAAAAACGGTGTGTGGTGACTTTGGTCGTGGAAGAGTGGGTAACTACTGAAGATGAATACATGGACTGAGAATTAGTAACTGATGGGGCACCTACGTCGGAATTTCCGTATACGTTATAGTTCTTCCGTACCCAATGCCAGTATGAATGTTGTATGGTTTTCAAGGTTCGTCAGTGGCCTGTCTCAGGTAGAAACGTCTCTAAAGTAAATAAATTTCGACTGGAAATCAAGATAATTCCATCCAAGTACTCCCATAAGACGAAATACCAGTCCTAGTAACACCGAGATGTATCTTTACTATTTTTTATTGTTTTATTGGCACTCTATCTTGTTAAGCAGACACTCATCTACTATTTTATTACATCCCGACTAGACATCTCATGTAGGTACCTATCGCAGCAAATCAATCCTCGCCCCCTACCAATCCTCATTCTTCTCATTTCGACTAGTTTCCATCACATTATTCAGTATAACACATTGTTGCACATTGTTTGTAAAACATTATTATCCAACCTCCTCTATTTGAAATATTTTATATCTTTTCAGTTAAGAAACGTTACGGCCACATAGGTGATCAGGTTAACGCAGAGTCGCCTCAGAACATGTTATCATGTTTTCGACTTTATGTAACAAATATGTTTCATTTTGTCTTCGAAAGTCAACAAGTCCTTAAAGCGCCAATTTTTCATATCAAGGAAGAAAATGTGAATTCCGGTTTGAAAACACCTTCAAGAGCTTTTCTTTTTTATCTCGTGATTTCGTTTTTAATTTTGGTTTATTTCACGAATTTCTGACACAATGCAAGCGATCAGAGTCAATGCTCTCGTGAGAGATGTGGCTGGGCTCAAGCTGTTGTCTCAAAGAAGTGTAACACCACAAGATTATGCGAATAGAACGAAAGAATGCTCAAGACGAGAAGATCAAGACCAGGAAGAAGACGAAGAAAGAAGCCGTACAAGACATTTCTGACATCCTCCCGTTTCCCCATTCCAATTTTTTTGAATTATGTTAAAACCTCAAGCAGCGCAATTCCCCTTCAAGACTCGGGACTAGAACTTTTTTCATCTCTCAGTCGAGTTTTTGTTTTGCCCTATTTATCTCACCTCACTGCCTTGCGCATACGTCAAAGTCTGTACTATTGTTCATTGTAAATGCTGGGAAACACCTTTCTTGTTGAAACATTTCGTTTTGTGATTTCGATAAATTCGAAAACGAACCACGAAGATTTTGAGAAAGGACTATGAAGACGAAGAAAACGACACTGTACGATTCGAATTAGTTATTTTTCGTTTTGATAAATGCAATTTTTATGTTATTTATTTGTAGAAATTGAGACAATGTATTTTCTTCAACGGAGTTCACGATTTGTTCCTTGATTTGTCGGCGCGTCGTGTGCGTAGCTTTCCTTTTCGTTTTCATTGACGAAAAACGAAGTTGAACTATATTGGTTGATTGTTAATGATTGAGTTGTACAAAGTATGATACAGTTCTGAGGCAACGATTGCTGTCCAAAAAAAGGTTTTCCTGTTATATTTTTACTTCCCCCCGCTTTGAGGCGTGTTGAGCCGCAGTTCCTGCTTGTTCACCATCCGCCGACAAATCCCTGATCGGCAAAGGGCGAATCTGAACTCCAGTTTGAACTTACGACTGAGGTAGTTTGAGCGTTGGGAGGAGGCAAGTTGAACATGTGACACAGCTAATGGTACCTAGTCGCTATTATTCATATAAACATCTCTCCAGGTACACGTATTAGTCCATTCGCCGCCAGTGCTCGACGTAGATTTTTCCAAGAGATTTCGCGTGTCTTATCTGACACTGGCTATTGAAATGAAACACACTTTTCCGTATTGTTTTGTGCGCCTGCTATGAGCGCGAGCACCAAAAGCTGCCACACCGATACTTATCTTATTATTTAGCACTATTTCTCGTGTCGTAACTCACAAATAAGCTGGGAGGAAAATAAATTACTTACGGTCCGCGTTCATAGGAAATTCCCGCTAATACTGAATATACCGCCACCAGGTACCTAATGTATAGTCAGTGAGACCATATAGGGCTTTCCATTTGTCTCACAATAACTTTTGGCGACTTTTTAAAGCTTTTTCAAGATAGCCAAATTTCTCTGCTACAGCCAAGTACACAGGAAACCATGAAAAATCGGCTCATGTTTACATGGCTGATGAGTCTCGTTCACCGCTGAATTTGGGAACCAGTTTGGGTGGCACCGATGGGGAAAAATAGAGATTTTCGAAAATTCTGGAGGTATATGATGTACATACGTACATAATCAGCGCAAATAGTTTTCGAACTTTTTTTTTTAGTGCATTGTGCGTTGTGCGAACGTTTGTTTTTGTGGTAGATTATGGTGTAATAATTGAGAAGGTCGAAGATGTGGAAAGTTGTCTTGGATATTCAGCTTCTTTGAGATCACAAATAGAGGCCTTCACCAAGCGACAGAGCGTTGAAACAATTTTCCATATTATATATTAGGCACATTATTACTAACGGTGTGTTGATTGAACATCGAAAAATCGCGCGTTTTGCATGCAATGAAAACATGAATAAGCGTTAGGTACTTTTCTTGCAGTTTTGCGTAGAATAAGAATATGAAGTATATTCAACTTAGATTGTGATATTTATTCGTATGCTTTCTATTACTGTAGAACGGTTTCCAATGTGTATTTTTACATTTGGAACGAGGATGACATTTGTCGCGCATGCGCATCCTTCCGAACGCTTTCTTGGTTTCTTCAAGTCCTCAAAATTTTCATTGCTTCGGATCTTACGCAAGTTTTCGTGGCGCTTTTTTTGATGCTTCCATGCAAAACCACTTGTCCTCACATCGGGACTCGTGTTTTCCAACGCTGGATCACTCACTGATGGGGAAATCATAATTTTACACCAGCTCCCGCGATATGCCCTTGAGTATAGGACACCGGTAATTTCGCTCGTCTAGGTGGTGTGTGAAAAATCAAATTGGTAACACGTGATGAACCATCGAAATATTACTTCTGCTGACTGGGGGGGCTCAACAATACAATTTCCGGGTGGCCATATAATAATGTAATACGCATGCTATGCGCACATGAACGAGGCGATGAGTAATTTTTATATGAAATTGGACCGAAGATTGTGTATTCTTTTGAGAATTTGCGCCTATTAAGAAGTAATGAATGGAGAGAGCAGCGGCCTTCCTGAATTTTGAGTTTGCGTGGTTTGCTCATTTTGAGTTATGTATGCTAGATTATTTATCTGAGTGTGGTACCTATACGATCTCAGCCTTGCCTCCTCTCTCCGCAGTTGAACTCGCCTTACGGGTTTTGAATAAATTATTTATAGTTTCTATGTCACATAGATATATCCCATATCACCATCACTTTCCTACAGCATAGCCCTCTGAATCCATATTTCTAAGTTTTTCCAACTGAAATAATACAGGTCACTGGTTAATAACCAGAAAGTTGTTATCTAGATCCACGAAGGATGTCAAAAATCGAATTTCACCGGATAATAAAACAATCAAAAATTTAAAATTTTCAGAAATGTTTTTCTCACAAACATGGCCTTAATATTCTGCATGGCCCCCATTTTTCCCCATACGCTTTTCATAAAGTGTTAACAGTTCAACTTTTGAGAAGTTTATATGCCCCTGCTCAGTCTACCTATGAATTAAGGAAAGTAGAATTTTAATTGAGCACTTGAACGTAACAGGTGGTACAGCAGTTGGTTAGTGAGTTTTGAGTTAGTTATAATTTAGTTGTATCATCCACTGGCGTACTAAATGGAGCAGGTTGGTTGACAGGTGAACATGACGCGGGACGACGCGCAATGATGCCAGGCCACGACGGCGACAGCGAAGCTGAAAGCAGCTGCGAGAGCGAGTCTGGTCCTGGCTTCAGACCTCCATCGCCTCAGGATCAAGGAGCTGGACCTTCCGGTACGTAGACACCTCATACCACGATGTGTCCGATAGAATTCAGCCTTGTGGATGGGCAGCGTAGCTTCCTTGCATCGGCCGTTGCTGAACAGAGACACATTTAGAGCCCACCTGAATGAGTGGAAATAGGGACCAGGACCAGTTTCAAGGGAGGAGGAGGATCGGGGAAGACCTCCACCCAAACCCCGATCAGTCGCGCAGCGATTGGCTAATTCAAGTTCAGTTGGCAAATCATACAGCGTTGAATAATTCTAGTTCACTGAGCCAAATTCCAGGCAGTTGGCGCATTCCCCGGTTTGAAAACCTGATCAGAACTGGCAAACCCTAGTCAGTTGGCATATTTGAGTTCAATTGAACTGTCATATACAGCCTAAATCTATCAGCAAACTACACACGAGCTAAAAAAAATAAAAAGTTTCATTAATTGTAACATAACATTCCCAAGTCAAACTGGACAATTTTCAAGCCAAATCGGACATTTTCCAAACCAAATGTGACATTTTTCAAACCAATTAGGACATTTTCCAAACCGATTTCAACATAATTCCAAATCTAACTGGCTATTTTCCAAACCTTGGATGCCTTTTGCATAATTATATAAATATTTGTAACATTATTTCTGTGAATAATATCTACCTAATACCTGTTCAAGTTTGCTCTCAACTGTGTTCTTCTTATATTGGTTAAATAAAAAATGTCTTCAATTGCACAAAATACAAAACTGTTTAGTGCCCAATTTGCTTTGGAAAATGTTGAATTGAGTTTGTAAAGTTTCCAAATTGGTTTGGAAAATTTCCAATTTGACTTGGAAATTTTCCAATATATATAAATATAAATCCAATATAAATATATATATTTGCATTTACGTATGTTAATATATGTATATTTTCATGTACGTATGTAAATATATGTATATATATATATGCATGTCCGTACAATTTCCTTTCATAACTATGTACTTGCAACCACCTCTCAGTAGTTAACTTTTACATCGTCATTTTCAATTGAATTTTACACATGGTGAGAAATCGTAAGCCAAGTTTGAGTGCTTTCAGTTATTTTGTTGTAAAAAATTCCAATTTATCCGGCGTTTGGGATATATGTAAATGCTACCCGTATTTCACAAAACTTCCTAAAGTAAAATCATCTTTCTAGTTTCCTTATGGCTACTTAACACTTCTGATGGCTACTTAACACTTTCCCTCATACTCCTCCGGTTTTCTCTTCACACGACCAATGACCTTTAGGTGAGTAGGTACAGGCAATGAAATTTTGGTTCCAATAACCCTAAGATTACCTGTGTATTTAGATACAGGCGGTACTTGGAGGTTCCGGTTCGTGTTGGTTTCAGTACACAGTGGTTCTAATGAGCGGCGCTACCTGCGTATTCGTTTCACCCGAGTCGTGAGTTGCATCAAATATTCGATTGAAGCACTCGTACGAGTCATACCATCGATACTTGACGACGAGCCGTCCACACTTCGGAACGTCTCGCTCTCCAGCTCACCACTCATTCAACACGTTTCAATGGAACCACTTGGTAGTGAAGCGTCTGCGTTTGCGTCCAGAAATTGAGACGCCGAGCTCTAGGAACCAGTCCCTACGCTCCCCTTCGCGTCTGGGGTATGCAAACCCACATCATAAGAGGAGATAAACCCAGTGGATCACAGTAACATTACTGTGATTCACTCAGAGGATGTAGATATATTATATTTTCAATCATTATCATTGGAAAAAATTCATTTTTTTTTTCATTTATAATTTTATTAAAAATTTAAATGAAAAATAGTCCTATGCGTTGATCAAGGAAAGAAAACAGAAAATTAATTTTTTCGAGAAAAAAACTATCTTTTTTGAATAAATAAATAAATGAATAAATGAATAATTGAATAAATGCATAAAGTGCACAATATAAGTAACCACCTGACTCCGTAATCCGTGAGTTTGAGTACCTATGCAAAAATCGAGCCTCTTTACATATTTAAAATATTGATAATATTTATAAATATCGATTCCTAGATAACGATAATGACACAGAGACGATATCGAGATAGATAACGATAATAGATAACGATAATATTTATAAATATCGATTTCCTTTCGTTTCCTTTCAGTCTTTTACCGAATGAACAAACCTGAATTGTTCAAAATTAAACCTGAAAAATTGTCGAAATTTGTCTTCCTCATCATCTAGGTGGTATAAGTGATGTCGAATACAGTCACTCGACTTTTCTATTTTTGAATAACTGGGCCAATGGTCGACATCCAGAACTCCTCCTCTTCGTCTTCTAACATCAACGCAGCGGTACTGCTTGCGTTTGTTCGTGTTGCTACTGCGAAGCGAGAAAACGAGCTGACGGAAAACCGGAAGCTGCGTTCTTGTATGTAAAAGTTCTCTCTGTAGGCCAAAACGCGAACGCGAGACGCAGGCGCGGACGCTCCACGCAAAGTAGTGGCGATGGCGTTGAAAAGACCTCTGGCGGGTGAAGAATGTGAAGGACCTCACACCAAACCCCTGTGTTTAGCCTTCAGCGTAACTAAACGACTTCAGGCTTTGACTCGGCCTCCTACACAGGTCAACGATCCAAGTTTTACCGCAGAGCCCACCCTGTCACACCATCGTTGATCCATTTTCCACCGGACTCCGATAAAACCACCCAAACCTTTCCATTTACATTACAAGTTGTTGTTTACATTACTTGCGTATCGTGCAAATACAAATTTTTCCTGCAAATGAAACATTTTCTGAATTAATTTCCGTTGAAAAAGTCCTTCTGTTTGCTTCTACAAATTCAATAATACATTTACGTAGGTATTTTTTATTTGCGTATTTTTAAATTAAATTTGTATGAGTTTCTACCTCCCTCCAAAGCAACAGCTACTAACTGCTATTAACGGAGTCGAAACGTACGTTTGTTGCGTGGAATGAAGGGTAAAAACCTCGACATGCGATCAATTGCTACTGATTAGCAGAATCCTCCAATATCAAGAGATTTGCTTTGTCTATTCGTCTGTTGTTTAAGTTCATAAGGGATGATGAGAATCTGTGGATAACACAGTCGACAGTTCGCAACCTGTTGCCACCCACTCATTTCTTACATATACCTTTGGTTCCAGAGTGTCAATCCTTTGCCTGATCCCTCCAGTACATTTGGTAAAGCTGTGTTTCCGTGTTGACTGAGAAGTGTACTTTAGCCACATCAGCCTCTGCCTCTACTTTCCCGTTCTATGAGTTCTGGAAGAGATAACTGGACGCACGGAAGGATACCCAGTTAACTATTGCATTGAATGCGAACATTCAAAAATTGATGTCATCCAAGTATACTCAACGTCATTCGTTCACTTCGTTGAACAATCTTGTTTTGTATGTGTTGCCTTCAATCAACCTTCTCGAATGATAATGGGACCATTGATTGCCAGAATCGTGTATATGTATATCTTTTCCATGGTTTCCCTTTTGAGTGCAAGGTTTTTCCTTTCAAATTCAAGGTTTTCCCTATCATATGCAACGTTCTCCATTTCAAACTAGAGTATTTATATTTCATAGAAAATCACACTCATTGCAATGCACAACTTCAGCTGGAATTCAAATTTGGACTGTTTGGGTTGCGTCGCATAATGGGAATTTATTAACAAACATCATATCAGAACAAACAAACAAAAAACGTTTATATACTATTTATAGCACTAAAAAGGAGAAAATAATTGTTTTCCTGGTTCTCCAAAAAAATACAAGTTTGTATAAAATTGAATCCAGTTATGATATTAGTGACTATTAATAAAAGCATGGTGCGCTAATTCACAGTAAAATAAGATGTTCACATGTACCTACTTGTTGTGGTTTTTGGAGAACCAGAAAAAACATTATTTTCAACTTTTTAGTGCATTTAAATATTAGCATTGTTTTCGAGCAGTTTTTTTATTTATTTTTGTTTTACTCTCTTCAGTTGTTAGAAAATCTGGTAATCAATTTTTATGCTACCCGGGAACAATGGAATTTTTTATGACCAACAATAAGCGTGGGGCGGTAATTAATTATTCACTTAAATAATGTGCCTGTTTTCTATGACTGATTCATGTATCTGTTAGAAGTTTTGACGCAGACATACAAGCAAGCAGTGCAAGTTAATATAAGCGTGGTAAAAAGAGTTGTCTTGCTAAACCTAAGCGCCATACAGATACAAGATGTTAAATTTACTACTTTCTGATTTGGTTTCAGCACACAAAATACCGGCAATTTCTGTAAAACCTCGAATTTGAAATGAAAAAAACTATATTTCATGATTTTCACAATGCAAGACAATCATAGATTTGAGAGTACAGGGTAGTTCGAACTATTGTTGTGACATTGCTATTTTCTCATGATCATTGGCGGATGACGTGTGGGTGGGCACCTAATTCATGGGATTTACATCATCTATGAGAAGACCCGTTCATTCGTTTTGGAAATGATACAGCTTACGCACTTCAACTCATTGGTTTCAGTGTTGCCGTGCGGTAAATGGAGCAATTTCCAGTTGCTAACAAGTCGAATTGATTTGCCAATACTGAACTCGAATTTGCCAACTGAACTGAATAATTTGCCAAGTGTACTCAGGTTTTCCACCTGACCGACCCAAAGGGAATCTAAATCGCATTTTTCCAGCAAAAATGTTGTTGATAGGTAGGTATTTCCGTAACTTCAACAAATAATTCGTGCTATTGTGCTTCATGAATAACAACAAATAATCAATGTTCGTTGAAGCCTACGCATATTTGTGGAACTGTGATTCCCGACCGGTTTCAGTACTCGATTCAGGGATTTCCTGGGGGGGGGGGGAGGGGGGCTGGTATTGACCACAGAAAACAGTGATTTGCGCTGAAGGGGTACCCATACAGGTAAATAATTAGTTATTGTGTAATCATTTGCAGCGTTTTTTATTCCATTTTCGGATTCTGCGTAGATTGAAACGGAAACTATCTAATGGGGGGGGGGGGGATGTCTATATATATATTTTTTTGTCCTGCTCGATTCAAAACGTTCATTATTGAAAATAATAAACCGAAATTCGTTTATGACCGATTTTTCGGCCTTTGAAGCCGCTGAGGGGCGTCGTGGTCGTGGTCGGCTGCCCAGCGCCTCTCCACCCTGGGTCGTGACAAGGGCCGTCGGGATTCGAACCGACGGACCGCAGTCGCCTTTCTGATCCCGAAAACGGATTTGTTTCGCGAACGATGGGTTTGACTTCGAGTGATCGACGGCTTTTGTACAGTTTTGTAGTAAAATTTGTTACAGGAGGATTGTTAGCACAATTCTGGAAGAAATGTGAACTCGATTATTCACACGTCAATTTTGAGGACCCCCCTCCCATGTAAAATGGCTATGCTGTGCATTCACTTGTTGGATTTCTGATATTTTTGCTCAGTTTGGTTGTTTATTTAATGAATTTGATGGAATTTGTTTGTTTTTGTGTGATTTGTTCAGGTTCCCACCACGGAGGAGGCGAGTACCCGTCGCCCAACATCAGCGTGGGGCCGCCGATCCACCCCGCCCCACACTTACTCCCCTATCTGCTCCCCTACTCGCCGGCGGCGGGCCTCTACCACGGCGCCGGCGCCCATCCCGTCCTGGCGCCGGGCCCGCCGCTCAGCTCCCTCTTCTCGGGCCACCACGCCTCCAGCCTCCTCTTCAACGCTCAGCTCGCCCTCGCCGCTCAGCATCCGGCGTTTTTCGGTCAGGCGGCCGCAGCGTACACGGCGGGCCTCTCCCCTCACCACACATCCCACTCACTCAAAGCGGCCGCGTCGCTCAGCTCCGGCCTCCACAGGTTCTCCCCGTATTCCCTCCCGCCGCCGTCGCTCGTCGGGGGGTCGCCCATTGGGAGCGCCTTCGAGACGGTGACGCCTGCCAGCGGCGCCTGCTCTCCCAAACCCCCCACCCCGCCACCAACCACCCCGTCACCGCCTAAAACCGAATCCTCCACCGCCTCCGAGCTCAAAAGCATAGAAAAAATGGTCAACGGCCTCGAAGTCAAAACACCGGACTTACTCAGCCACGTCAAAGTCGAAGACAAGTGAACTAACCACCTTCCTAGACCTGTAAATAATATTCAAATTGCTACCTATTTAAAAAAAATTAAAAATATGGAAAATTTGAAAAAAAAATTAAAAACAAAATAAATAAACATACAAAAAAAAAACTGTACAGAACAACATCATTGCGCATGAAGCCTTTTTTCGGACAAAAAATAACTAGGAAATGCCTTCTTGCCGAAAAGCCGAAAATTGGATGTCAAACTTCAAGCGGGCCTGCAGCCCTCGCACGAGTTCCATCAAGTTCGCCGAAGCTCGAGGTGCACAAGAATGATTTACGTCGTTCACGTCGATGGGTCACTGAACGAATCAGGAACGCTTCGTGAACGAAAGGAAAGAACACGATTTCCTCCAAATGGTTTCCTGGGAGAGAAAATGGCAGAGATCAGGTGTTAATACGGGTCGAGAGGGAATAAACTGGTGGAGATCAAGTGCTAGGACGGTCCTAGAGGGAACAAGCTGAGGACAGGCCAAGAGGGAATAAACTGGTGGAGATCAAGTGCTGGGACGGGCCTAGAGGGAATAAACTGGTGGAGATCAAGTGCTAGGGCGGGCCTAGAGGGAATAAACTGGTGGAGATCAAGTGCTAGGATGGGCCTAGAGGGAATAAACTGGTGGAGATCAAGTAATAGGGCGGGCCTAGAGGGAATAAACTGGTGAAGGTCAAGTGCTAGGGCGGGCCTAGAGGGAATAAACTGGTGAAGGTCAAGTGGTAGGACGGACCTAGAGGGAATAAACTAATAGAGATCAAGTGCTAGGACGGGCCTAGAGGGAATAAACTGGTGGAGATCAAGTGCTAGGACGGGCCTAGAGGGAACAAGCTGATAAAGGTCAAGTGGTAGGACGGACCGAGAGGGAATAACTGATGGAGATCAAGTGCTAGGACGGGCCTAGATGGAATAAACTGGTGGAGATCAAGTGCTAGGACGGGCCTAGAGGGAATAAACTGGTGAAGGTCAAGTGCTAGGGCGGGCCTAGAGGGAATAAACTGGTGAAGGTCAAGTGGTAGGACGGACCTAGAGGGAATAAACTGGTGGAGATCAAGTGCTAGGACGGACCTAGGGGGAATAAACTGGTGGAGATCAAGTGCTAGGACGGTCCTAGAGGGAACGAAATGGTGGAGATCAAGTGCTAGGGCGGGCCTAGAGGGAATGAACTGGTGAAGGTCAAGTGGTAGGACGGACCTAGAGGGAATAAACTTGTGGAGATCCAGTGCTAGGACGGACTTATAGGGAATAGACTGGTGAAGGTCAAGTGCTAGGACGGGCTTAGAGGGAATAAACTGGTGAAGTTCAAGTGGTAGGACGAACCTAGAGGGAGTGAACTGGTGGAGATCAAGTGCTAGGGCGGGCCTAGAGGGATTAAACTGGTGAAGGTCAAGTGGTAGGACGGACCCATTGTACACACTGATTGGGATTAGGATGAATATCCAAAACATACTTCATACAGAAAGAATTAGGGTTGGTATATTTTTAGTCACATTCAATTAAACCTTTTTCACTTTCAATTAAACTCAAATCAGGAAAGTGAATGTGAGAAGAAATCGAACGTAGAGTAAGTAGGAGTCGGCTCTAGGCACCTACAGACATTTGCGCTACGTGCCAACACCTAAATCACTCCCCAGAAATGTGCAAACTATGTATAGTACTGTAGCTATAACTGTAACTAAACTTATAGCGCCAACGATAACGAAGTATAGCAACAGACCGACTGTAGCTGATGGACAACCGCAACCTTGATTTATTCGATTTTATGAATGATTTTCATGGGTTCCTCAGTTGAATGTCACTCATTGTATTTTTTGTTTTGTTTGTTTTCGGTAACACGAAAACTACCTGCATATTTGTTGATTAGCTACCTACGTAATTTTTTTACATTAAAATGAGTCATGCTTCTCTACCTGTGCAATCTTCAAAGGGTAAATTGAGAGTGGAAATGAATATGAAAAGGCTTTAATTGAATATGAAAACGGTTTAATTGAAAGTTTAAAGAAAAAAATTAATTGAATGTGAAAATACCATAATTTGTTTTAAAATGTACACAATGTTCAATGTTCCTGAATTTCACGAAATACTGAGCACTGTGAGGGGCTTTGTAAAAAAGGGTTTCAGAGGGAGCGTGCTGGGCTTATAAAGAATCAACTGATAGGACGGGTCGAGAGTGTTAAACTGATGGCGGTTAAGTTAGAGGACGTCGGTTGATGACCACGAACTGATTCCTGGTCTCACTAGTTGTGACGCGACGCGACGGGGCGAACCTAGCGCCCCTAGCGCCCCTAGCGGCCTCGACTCAAGTCATCAATGGTCTGATCGGAGGCCTTGGATGAGTTGAACCCTGCATAGAACGAGATAAAATGAGGGATTTGTTTGCGGGTCGTTAGTTAAATTATTCTGCCTTTTCCCTCTCACTGCATTGACAAATCCCCCCCTCCCCCCCAGAGAAAAGCCTTGAAATTTGTTGGAGGAGCAAACTATGTTTTTACAATCCCTTTGCACGAATTCAATATAATATTCAACTAATATGGCATTATGATTCATTGCATTTTCAAAGTTTGCTGGCATTTCTTGGTCTTTTCGTCAGTTGCCCACTGTCACTGAAGCATCTCCTGTTTCGAACAGGTCACTCACGTAATTTCATTTTCACATGTTTTGGGTGAGTCGTGGAAAATGAGATTTTGAATGCCGTCAGAGGATATGTTTTTGAATTCATCGAAGTCGTTGTATTCGCAGAAATAGTGGACAAAAGCTTAGATTTTTTTTTTTTTTTTGTATAGGAGAAACCAGTGGACGTGTGCCTATGAGTTTTCCAAGTCAAATGAGGATTTTTTGAAACCAAATTCAGACTTTTCCCAACCAAATCAGACATTTTCCCAAATAAGTTCAGGATTTTTCCAAACCAAATTAGGAATGTTCCACTTTCAATTTTGAAGATTTCTCCACTTCACATTAGGACACTTGTTCCATTTCAAATTTGGAAATTTCTACGAACCAAGCGATCTGCAGTGTTTCTCAGTTTGGCTGTCTCTCTTTCAGTCGCTGGCAACGGTGCGCAGTTTTGACTGCCGGAATTCGCTGTCCGTCCACTCGTATCTCTTTGGACCTTACCCGTTTTCACTCCCTTACCATTCATTATCGGTACCATCTTCCGGGAGGGGGTAAAACAAGAGACAAGTTCCATTTCGTTTGGGGGGGAGGGGGGGGGGGGGAGCTAAAGTGAAGAAGTAGGGGTTCACCTACGTAAAATATACCTTCGAAAAAATCCTAATTTGAAACTGAAAAATCCTAATTTTAAATTAAACAAAAAATCCTAATTTGAGGTGGAAAATTCCTGATATGATAATGGAAAATACCTAGTTCGCTTTGGAAAATTCCTAATTCGTTTTTGAAATTTCCTAATTTTGTTCCCCAAAGTCCCAATTATCAAGTCGTCATATTTCATCATTGAAAAATTTAAATAATAAGGAATTAAATAAAATAATTCACCGTGGGAATGAACATTTTCCACTGAAATATCGATATCGTTCAATCTGACATTTTTCAGTTGACCAATTCCCTAATTAAATGATTGATAAATGGTATCTTCATACTAAAATCCACGAAACCTGGAAGAAATAATGAAAACATCCTGCGTTGGCGTTCATGCCTCAACGACCCAGTAGGTACCTCAAAAAATTCAAGTTTGTTATTTGAAAATTTGGAATTTAATACGCCGAAAACTGGAGAAATATGAGGTAGGTTTTTATACGTTTCTTTTCCCGCGTATTGCTGTAGGGGAATCAATTTTGAAAAGCGTGTTTTGGCCTTAACCAGTTTGGTAGATAATATTTTTCGTGAAATTATTGATAGACACTTCCTTCGAAGCTTGAAGTCATCCGCACTCAGTCGATATTTTAAGCTCCCGACCGCAAAATAGAAATCAAGTAAGTACCAATGTTCGACTTTTTTCCCGTATAATCATCAATACTATGGGAGAATCTTCATGAAAAATGGCGAGCTTCTTATACAGGAAAAATATTAATATTCAAGTTTACCACCTGGTTTTTAGATCACTTGATCGCCGCTACAGTGCGTTTCGGTTGTCGTTTTCTCGTTTGCACGTCGCTTCGAACTAGTCAAGGGCCGTCAACGGTTGACGCGAACTATTTCGATTTCCAGCTGATCCATCATAAAAATAAATGAATTGAAATTAAAAAAAAAAGCAAAAATACGATGATCCTGAGTGTGGGATGATCCAGCATTTCGTTCCCACCAAATTTCATTTCGATTCGTTCCTTAGTTCGACAGTTGTGTTTTCCGCTAGGGAAACTTTTAGGCAAAAAGCGGTTTCCCGTTTGAAAACTAGTTGAGAGACTCAAAGTGCGTGGTCAGCGGTAAACCCACTACCGGATCTCGAGCTACGGTGAACTTCGGGGAGCCTCAGTATAAATATTTTCCACTATATTGTGTTGCAATTATATACATATAGATTATATACATATATAATGTATATATATATTGTTATTGTCTGTGATTTCTTGATCAAGTGGATTTGATTCTATGTAAGTTCTATGTGTAATGGTTGATATTAAAACGACACTTCCTTTAACGAAAAAAAAACAAAAAAATAGTGAAAAAAAAACTTATTGACAAAAAAATTAAGGGGGCGGATGTCGATTCTGTTTGCCACCTCTTGGCTTCTCCGATTACTTTCTAAGTGTCACTACAAGTTAATGTGCAAAAAAAACCATACTACATAAATACAATAACTATAAATCATTCAAAAAAAAAGAAAAAAAATTTAAAACAACTCAAAAACTAACAAAAAAAAGGAAAATTCGAAGGGGTTATGAACCCCGTTTGCTCCCACGCGATTGCCTTAAAAGTCGACTATGTATTTCCAGAAATATGTTCCTCTCGGCTATACCTATTTAGATTATAATGGTGATTTATATATTTAAAGCTGTACTTATCTATGTACAACATACTGGTGTATACGTTAGTATGCGATATACCTCTTCGTACACATGGGTGTTTTTTTCCTTAGGCGGCTGGTTATTTGAAAACGGCCAAATGAAGTTTTGAAACTTCGATTTAGAAATTGAAAAACTTTCAACAATTTGGAGACGGGAGGCGTCAGCGAGGACCAGGCCGGACCAGCCCAGATTTTACCTTTTGGTTGATTTCTCTTGATAAGCATATCGTACAATAAATTATTGATGTCGCGCGGCGCCTCCACGTACCAATTTGAATTCGTTCAAATGTGCAATCTCGGCACCGTTTTCATTTCCACCCTTCCGGTTGCATTGTCGACACTTGAGTTCCCAGCGGTTTTGTTTTAGACTTTTTTCTTGTATTTGCTAACCCTCGCTAGGAAATCATGCTGAGTCCATATAAATACGGATTTTAAATACTTCACACGATGCAAACGATAAACTGACAAAAAATCATTTCAATGTGACCGAATGTACCTACCTAACTACGGTCATCTCCTCATGGACTCAGCATATCTTGTTTTATTTTATGATATATTAACATATGAAATTTTATTATTTAAATAAATATATGTATTTATTTATATCATATGTATAGATAAATATGTATAGATAATGAACATACTTTATATAAATATTTTTAAATTATTATTGCATTTATATACGTTTTCTCCTTGTAAATAAAACAGTTGGATATATACAGATGATAACTTTCCCATCATTCAACGATGTTTATTTGTAACTTGTTGGATTCCTTCAATTATTTGTAAATATCCCGTATACAGTTTTTGTTGTTATATGAAAAGAAAGTTATTTTGTTTTTACTAGGTGTTTAGCTCCAGTAGGTCCTGCTTGCACAAAAAAAGAAAATATAAAAAAAGAAACAACTTGATTTGTAACAGTGTTAATCTACGGATAAATTATATCAACTCGTACAATTGTTTGGTGAATTGAGAAAAAAGCAAATAATATTGTAATTTGAGGAAATAAATTGTAGCAATAATTTTAATGCCAATAGCCTAATTGATTAGTAGTATTGTATTATAATATGTCAGCAGATAGTTGTGGCTAAACCTTCCAAAAAAGTAAATAAATGTGAATAAACAAAATATATCAATTACCGAAAGTTTTTATTCGTCCTCATCTCTTTTGTCGAGGTAGCTGTGAAACGAGGTAAGTGCAGTTTGGTATTGTATTCTTGCTGCTGATTAAGCGGACTTGCTGTACGAATAGGACGAGCGACAAGACACGCGAGATGCCATCAACGGAAATGCTCAGGCGACACCCGACTCGCTCGGCGACTCGCAAACCTTGTAGTAGGCCGACTCGTATTACGAATAGACGTTCGTTCTCTTCCGCTGTAGGCACTTGTTCAATCCTGTTCCTGTAACGATACAACTTCGGAGTGTTCTTCCACTCGTCAGAGAAGCGATTCGTTGTGAGACTGTACTCGTTCTGAACGAGTACAGTTGACTGGTCACACGGAAAGTGCTGAAATAGTTGTCATCAAAAAATTGAATCGTGCTATTCATCAACCAGGTAAGTGTAATACAGTGGCGTAGCCAGGATTTTCAAATTTGGGGGAGGGGGGAGGTCGGAAATTGAAAATTAATGTAAGGTTTGACTGTAAAAACAAAGCTAAATGTAAATTTAACGAAGCATTAAATGTTACAGGTAACGTTAGGTAAGATAAACTGATGAAACAAAACATGTTTATTTGGCAACAGTGAATGAATGAATTTATTTTCAATTGAAGCTGTTGAAATGGGTCCAGAACTATCAGAACATGAATGTTTGAAGTTGTTTTATAGGTTTCAGTTCATCCTGTTTCATCCCTAGATTTTAACAACAATTTATAATGTATAATATAGGTATTTATTTATTTGTCGCTCCAGACGATATATGACCTCAGGTACATGATGAAAATTCTAAATTTCGCCAAAATGTTCTTATTGCCAAACAAAACGGTGAGTTGGAAGATGAACAATTTTAAAGAATTCTAAGGGTGTCAAATTAGAGTTTTTAGGGTCAAAAATCGTTAAAACCGGCTACAATCGCGAACAATTGATTTAGTATCACCGGTACCCATATTCATACGGGTGGTGTGGATGGTTGAGTAACGACAGAAAAATACCATGTCAGTTGTTATTCATACAGAATAGGGGTCAAATTTGGATTTTGGGGTTCAAATTTGGTTAAGGGCGAAAATCTAATATTAATTCACCTGATGCTACGTGGAATGATGATTCATGACAGAAAGAGGGACTATTTCGATTGATCAGAATATTTTTCTCAAAAAAGGGTGGGCAAATTTGACTTTATAAGGACCGGAAATAGGTAAAAATGGGTCACGCGCTCATAGTTCGCTCGCCGTCACCGAGCCGTCCACCTCGAAGTTTCGTGGCGACAAAAAATATCCTGCTGGTTTGGACGATCGTCATTTTGGTTTATTATTTTCAATAATGAACCATTGGAATCGAGCATGAAAAAAAAAATTCTTACCCCCCCTCAGAATTTGATGGTTTACGTTTCAAGGTATGTAGAATCCAAAACTGCAATAAAAATATTTCTGTCTGTCCGCCGTACGCCGTACGCCGTACGGGCCACTTTTCTTAGTTACCATGAAAACAAATTGATGAAATTCGGGTTACAGGTTCCGTTCGGCGTCTAGTTGGTCCTCGAAGCTCGACGTTACTGTGAGTCATCTCTAAGGGGTTCAAAATAGGGGTTGAAATTTTCAAAACGCCTATACTATTTTTTTACGTAAATATTTTTACGGTTTTAAATAGTTCTTGAACTTGCGAGTTTTTTAAGACCATCCGGAGCATCGTACGTCCAGCCGTTCGTTCACAGTAAGGCCCCGAAGTTTGCACCGACAGGCATTTTCGACTCCAGTGTGAATGAAATTGTATACAATTCAAACCAAATCTCGTAACCAGAGACGCGCCCACAATAGGAATTTGTGAATACGGCCAATCATTGGTAGGGATCACCTGATTATATTGGCGGAGTATGAAGTCGAGTTGGTTGTTCTGTGATATTATTTCGCTTGAAAAATGATGGCTCTTTTGGAGTTTGTTGGTAGGTAGTGAAACTTGAACAAACGTTGAAGTATTATTGATGGGTAAATTATTACTACGGTAAATCATTACTCAACGGTAAATTATTACACAACGGTTCAGTATACCATCTACGTAGAAGGGGCTGGAGTTTGTTGGTAGGTACTTTTGCAACTTTTTTCACTCCTCATCAACAATTTCTTTTCAGAACTTCATTATGTGCGTTTCTTTTTGTTAGGTACTGTTTGTCATCGGCAGAATTATTTTAGCAACATTTAACTCGTGATTTAGGTAGGTACCTAGTAACGAGTACGTGGTTAGGTACTAACCTACGGAGGGTCTGCGATCTACATAATATGTATATAATAGAATAGTACATATCATATTATATAGAAGGGTTATCTATACATAGAGCTGTGATCTGTAACAGGAGGGTATTCTATACAAAATAATAAACCGTTGTGCAGGGATTTGCAGCGTTTTTCATTTGCGTGAGGTTTGGAGGTTTGATCTCAGTTGAGTAA
Organism: Leptopterna dolabrata; assembly: GCA_954871275.1. Classification (NCBI taxonomy): domain Eukaryota; kingdom Metazoa; phylum Arthropoda; class Insecta; order Hemiptera; family Miridae; genus Leptopterna; species Leptopterna dolabrata. The sequence goes on from OX940974.1 coordinate 17,536,174, forward strand.
CGAAAAACTGATTGAGGTAGTGCGGACATATCCCCTGCACTAAAATCTCTCCAATCCTAAATACTTGGACAAATATTTCAAGAACAGCACAACATCTGGAGTAAAACTGGAGATGGCTGTCATACAACTTAAAAGAAATAGATGTGTATTGGTTTGTTATTATCAGTAATGAACCTTCGAAATCAAGCATGAAAAAAAAAACCTCCCTCCCCCAAATTTGATGGTGTCCGTTTCAAGGTACGTAGAATCTGAAAATGAATAAAAACGCTGCAAATTATTACACAAAGGTTTATCACTTACCTGTATAAATCCCCCTTCTGCGTAGATCACTGTTTTCTGTGGTCAGCACCCTCGAGCACCCCCAGGAAAGCCCTAAATCAAAAGTACTGGAGCCGGCCCCGGAATTGAAGTTTCCTACAAATCCGCGGGATTCAATAACTCAATAATTAATTATTTTGCAGTTACTCATGAAGCATAAGGCAAATAATAAACCGTTGTGTAATAATTTACCTGTATAGGTGCCCCTTCTACGTAGATAGTATAATGAACCGTTGTGTAATAACTTACCCATCAATAATATTTCAACGTTTGTTCAAGTTTCACTACCTATCAACAAACTTCAAAAGAGCCATCATTTTTCAAATGAAATAATATCACAGAACAACCTACTCGACTTCATACTCCGTGAATATAATCAGGTGGCCCCTAGCAATGATTATCTCGGGCCAATTCCCGATTGCTGCAGCGTCCCTAGCCATGGTATCTGGGCTGAATGTATACAATTTCATTCAACCTCCTGTTGAAAAAGCCTGTCGGTGCAAACTTCTGGGCATTACTGTGAACGAACGGCTGGGCGTACAATGTTCCGGGTGGTCTTAAAAAACTCCCAAGTTCGAGAACTATTTAAAACCGTAAAAAAATTCGAGATAACGGCGTCCTGGAGATTTCTACCCCCATTTTTCACCCCTTAGAGATGACTGACACTAACGCCGAGCTTCGAGGACCAACTAGACCCCGAATGGGACCTACAAACCGAATTTCGTCAATTTTGGCTCATGGTACCTAACTAAGAAAAGGTGGACGGACAGAAATTTTTTTATTGCATTTTCGGATTCTACATACCTTGAAAACGGAAACCATCAAATTTTGAGGGGTGGGAGGGGTAAACATGTTTTTTCATGCTCGATTCCAAAGCTTGATTATTGAAAATAATAAACCAAAACTTAAAATCCGTCCACCGTGCTTCGCAGTTTCCTTATTTACCGCGAATGAAAATTATTGTGGGTCCCATTTGGTGTCTAGTTGGCCCTCGAAGCTCGGCGTTACTGTCAGTCATCTCTAAGGGCTTAAAAATAGGGGTTGAAATTTTCAGAACGGCGTAGCTCGAAAACTTTCAGTAGACGGGTATGGTTTTTTTCCGTTTTGGTTTATTATTCTGTGAATAATACACCTATGTATTCGCTCAGCAAAAAATTTTTATAACACCCCCTCAAAATTTTTTCTTTTCCGTTTCAAGGTGCGTAGATTCCAAAAATGCAATGTCCGTCCGCCGTACGTCGTATCACGTGTACAGGCTTCATTTTCGGTCTAAAAAAGTCGTTCTTTCGCACACATGCTCCATTTGGGCCCTAGTTGTGTCCCGAAACTTTTCAGCCCGATCGGAATATATCCAGGGGAGTTATGAGTGAAAATGTGTATAAACATAGGTACTTTTTGCGTTTTAACAACATGTTAGTAACATGAGCTTTTGAGGTATCTTTTTCCATGTTTTTGAGGACGAGAAGACCGAATATGAAGTCGATTTTGACCAAAGACGCGGAAATTGAGGTTTTACCAAAGGTTCAGCTCCCAAAATTGGTTTTTTATGAGTCAAAAACCTGGAAAACTGTCTGAAATCACCATAAATGTGTACAATAACATTGGAAAAAGTGTAAACAGGTGAATCAAGACCATTAAATGCCACTACCAATGATCAAAGATGATCTTAAAAAAAAAGCGTACCTACCTATTTCATGTTTTGGGGGCCAAAATTGGTGGAAATCATCAGAAATAGCTATTTCAATCATTCCACATGTAAGAAACAATACATTTAACAGCCAACGAAAATCTCTAGAACTCCAATAGAATAATAAACCCATGTGACAAGGACTTTGCAGCGTTTTTGAATTGTCCTCGATCTAGATAATTTTTTGAAGGCACTCGGAGCATTGTACGTTCAGCTGTTCGTTTGCACCAAAAAACTTCGTCAACATGATCGTGAAAGAATGATACATCCAGCCCAGATAATTATCATCGCTAGGGAACATCTGATTATAATCACGCATGGCTTTAAGAAATCAAGTTGGTTGTTCCGTGATATCATTTCTTATGAAGAATGATGGTTATTATGGATTCTGTTGATAAGTACATATTCAACTTAAACAAACTTTATGCTTCATGTACAGGATAACAAATAATCAATGATAGCTGAATCCACCAATTTATGTAACTGTCATTCCCAGGCCGGCTCCAGTACTCGATTTTGGACTTTCCTGGGGGGGGGGGGGGGGGATGAGGATAGGTATTGACCATAGAAAATAGTGATCTGCGCATCTTGAATTATGTTGAATTACTATTTGTTCAGTTCTCACTTCCCAAACGACTGATGCCTTTCGCTGTTCTTCGATGGACTCGTGACGGATGAAACTCGGTCCGATGTGAATAGGAATCACGGACCGTCACTGAGCGTTCTGGGCCGCTGGAATCCCGTGGCGGTGACGGGCCGGTCTCGTGACGCTCTAGTGTGAAGCGCCCTTTATAGGGAAGAAAGGGAAATCTTCTGCACAGCACATCCCACCCACCTTCCCTACTTGCTTGGCAAATATTCACTAAGGCCATGACATTGCTCGTTTGTGATCAAATAAACTTAACATTATTTAGCTGTTTATTTATGTTTTATTTACCGTTTAATCTGTTTTTTTTTTGTTCTGATACTTTTTGGACTGTTGTAATTATTGAACATTTGATTTTAATTTGTGATAAATTGAGTATTTGCCCATAAGAGTGGATCAATCAGGCCATTCAGGTGAGAGCTCTGGGTGCTGATCAACTGACTCGTAGTAGGTGCGAATAGAAACATCGACTGAAGCGAGCACTTCATCCATTCGAGTCGAATGTGAATGGACAGCCGCTACCGAGTGGATCAACCAATCCCGCAGTTGCCTTGTGGTCGCCCGATTTGTACTCTTACAACCCGCTCGATCCTATTCGTATGACTCGTCTGATTGAAGAGTCATTCACATGTGGAGCGAGTCGACATAAGCCGTAATGAGCCTCGGGAACCAGCGAAATGCAATCTAAGAGCTCAAGAGAGGAGTTCAGGTGGCCCTTCTTATTTAAAAAACAAAATACTTATTTAGATGACTTCACTGGTGGATACTCGGTAGGTATAATCCATGGCTCATTTGAGGCAGGAGTAATCATGTATCCACGATATTAGTTCAACTTTATTATAAAAGATGATCACTTTTGGAGCGTTGTAACAAGGTGGATGTCAATTTGAAACAGTTAAATGATAATAAGGGTAGGTTCCGTTATATGCCCCCAATTCTTAAACATTTTTCTATTAACTTTAAACCTTATAAAAATGATGTAGTCGAGTAACTGAACTAACATTCGATCAATCAACAAGGATTTACAGGTATTCCGGTCAGTATTGTTATCGCTGTTATCTTATCTTTCCCGGGAATTCCGAATCTATTCAGAAGTCCCAAACAACCTGCTCATTCACGGGATAGTTTCTGGGATTGTTTATCTTGTTTGAGATGCGAGCGCTAGCGAGCATCCAGATCGCTTGACAATGCGAGCGGCGGAATGGGAACTAAACTTCTTGTACACCTGCTGGAGCGCACTACTTAGACGAGGGGGCATTAAGAATTGGGGGCATATAACGGAACCTACCCGATAATAATAATAGAAAAATAAAAAATAAAAATTGAATGAAGAAAGTAAACCAGGTGAAAGCCATGCTTTGGGAAACATCCAAACTGCGGCGTGGAGGAAGAACTTTCCTATCTCACGTCACTGCAGGATTTTTGTGTCAATAAACGTTATTTCTCCCGACCTACTGGAATTTCCTCATCAATGTTAACAGCGTGAAAAACGATTCAAGGGAGAAAGCAACAAATTTTAAACCCACGGGTCCCTTATTCAGCGAGTATCAACAGGTCCGGCTGTCTACGAGCAAGGAACAAGTGATAGGTCTGTGGCGGATTGTTAACTTCTTCCCTGCGACCGACGGCTCAGCTAGAAAACCTCCGTTTGAAGGCCTACGACTCCGACAGATCAGTCCATTCGTTGTACATAACCGTACATAAAATGTGGCGTCCGTTTGTGAAACTCGACAAGCGCTGAAATCGAAAAAATCAAATGTTTGGTTAACTATTAACTGAAATTTCAAGCTGAACCGACCGATGGCATGGAAGTTTGTCAAAGCTAGACCAGTTCAGTAGTACAGCACTGGAAAAGTTTTGATCAGCAATATTCTAAGTACTTAATATATCAGATATAATATATTATGGAAATTTAGTTCAAGTTGTATGGAAATTTAATTTAATTTAATATGTTACGGAAGATTAATTTAGTTTTCCCCTACTGCTCAAGCAGTGACTATATGGCACGACAAGTAGTCTCCGAAGTTGCATCTCGTTACAAATATTACGTAGGACCTGTACGATTTCATTGAATTGTGACAATTCCTAATTATGGAGTTCTAGGGTTTCGCGAAACTGCTCCGCTCTCAACAACCGCTCATCACACGTATGCCACTTCCCAGAAGTGGTGACACCGAACTGGTGTCAGCATGGTGACCATCTCCCACAGAGTGCGCAGTCCTAGGCTGCTTCTCAGGATTTCGGGAAGGGAAGGTATGGAGCACGCACCTCGCGCAAAACCTGTTTATTTGCTCGGCAACGGTGTATTCCAGTCATTGAAAAACAAAAACCCAAAGTATATAGCTTGGGGTCAACGAAAATTGAGTCTGTTCGAGAATATGTTAACATAAAATTAGAGAAGCAAAAATGAAAATTGGGAGCTGAAAAAAAGGTAAAAAGATACTGCCTGCCCAAGCTTCACGAAAACGCACTGAGTATCGGGGACACATTAAATCGGAATAAGCAAGATCGAAAAGGAAATAATATAATATGTAGCTGAATTTTCCTCTAACGCTACTTGACCACAGGTTTTATGTGTGCCTTCTTGATAAACAACTATTCATCAGTCGAAAAAAAGTCTTCACGAAATGGATCAAGCGACCCTAATTTATCAAGAGAGCTCAAAACCTTACTTTCGGGAAAAGTCCGACTTACATGGTTTTCCAGGTATACATGAACGAAATGAAAATTGGGAGCTGAAAAAAGGTAAAAAGATACTGCCTGCCCAAGCTTCACGAAAACGCACTGCGTATCGGGGACACATTAAATCGGAATAAACAAGATCGAAAAGGAAATAATATAATATGTAGCTGAATTTTCCTCTAACGCTACTTGACCACTCTTGACCGATAAAGTACCTTTAGAAAGAATGAGCCGAGACCTTGATCGCCGAGGCCCCTATGGATAATATAATACCTTACCGGTTTTACGCACGCGCGCGCACACACGCAGACGCACACACACATACACACAGCCCGGGCCGTGACGTAGACGTAGGACCCGAATTGAGGACACTGGGTAGGTACCTACGCATTTACATTGCCTTGAGGGGCTGTAAGTTAGGAGGCTAGGAAACAGCGGACTTCTCCAGTACGGAGACTGAGTACTACAGCTACTGAAGCAACTAAAGAAGCCATCTACCTTGGCAGACTCTTGAGAGACATACAATTCTTCAAAACGTAAGGACCAATAGCTCTGATGAACGATAACCGTGGAGCACAAGAGCTGGCCAGGAATCCTGTACACAACCCAAGGACGAAACATACAGATATTCTTCATCATTAAAGAGTTTTCGCAAAATTTTGGCCACTAGGTCGTTGACGGGCTAAGGCCAACGTACGAATGAATGTGTGAACTGCGCATGCGCACTTTTTGGTGGGAACGACCTAACTTAAGTAGTTCGTCAACGTTGGATGCCACCAGTCTACGTAAACGACCTAGCACTAGGTCGTATGGGCCGTTTCCCGTACTAACCTTCCACCAAGGAAACCTCATCGCATGGATTGCCTTCCTCCATGGCATTTGTGATTATTTGTTTGTGTTGTGTAGGTGTACCTGATAGCGTGCGTCTTTTTTCTCTCGATTTTCGGTTTTTCTGCCGCACAAAAACCCTACATTTCTATATTTTTTTAAAAACAGTTTTAGGAAATATTTCTGTGACCCTTGAAGACTGGAAAATGTCAATAAATTAATTGTACCTGGCTAATTTCTCTATGTCTATGGACAACCTTACAGTTTTTTGGCTAATAGAGTCTACCTATTAGCCACTAATTTTGCCAAATAACTTTAATTATACCTTTAGTTTTTTGGCTAATTTGTCTCGTGTCTATGGACAAACCCTACATTATTTTCCATTTAAAAATAGTAATAGGAAATGTTTCTGTGATCCTTTAAGACTGGATAATCTTCATTAATTGTACCTGGCTAGTCTATGAACAACCATATAATTGTACTAGCTAAGATGAAAACTAAAAACGGCTTTTTAAACTGAAATCTTCAAGTGATGAGAATATGATGAGAACAGTTCAACGATAACGTTAGTGTCACCCATCGAATCAGCTTAGGTCGTTCAACGACCTAACTTTCACGATCTAAGAGGTTAGCATCCGGTTTTTTCCCCCTTAGATCGTTAGCCCGGAGATCCTTAGGCCGTAAACGACCTTGTGGCGAAACTTTTGCGAAAACTCTTTCTCAGAGGCGCAGCGGAAGAAAATAAGATCATCCTGAAGCACCTGCCTACGGAGAATATTGTGGCGAAGCCGCTCGCGGGTCTGGACGAAGCCTGGGAATAGTCCAAATCCCGACTTGAGGGGGAGTTCTGGTGATCACTCCACTTGTGATTCAGTGTTAGCAATCCAGTGAATCACGTGTTGGGACGATCCGGGTGAAACCTTTTCTTTTTTTCAATTTGTGTTTTGAAAGCTTGTGAAAAATACAACTGAATATTTTGAACTTGAGTTATTAATTATAAAACTCTACGTCCTTTTCACAGTTACTTGAACTAAAATATTGCAAAAATCATCTTATTTTTAGACTTACTGGAATACCCCATTGCCTGCAGCAGTCAGTTCGATCCCTCTCACTTCACCTTTGCTGATATTTCGCTCTGGGAAGGGGGGCTGTTTGTGGCGGATTGTCGACTCCTTCCCATTTAACCAGTGTGACCAGCTTTATACAAGCACTATGATGTGGGGCGTGAAAAGCGTTTATAGAAGGCTAGTCACACCGATTAAATGAGAAGAATCCGTCGCAGGTCAACATATGGTTAATTACATGTAGATATAGGTGAGAATAAATTAAGTACTGGACGTTTTTTCGTTTTCATCTCCTCCGTCGAGATCGCTGAGACGCCGTAAAGTAGTAGTATGCAGTAAGTGTAGCCGTTAAATAGATGCATGCGTATTGATTGCCTGTGCGTTGCACCTTGCCCGTGACAGCGAATCAATCAGGTCATCCACTTGGAAGTTCTCGTTGCGGATCCACACAGTCAGCTGAATCGCAGTATGAGTATGAACAGAAACGCCGAGCAGAGCGAGCAAGGTGCTACCAAGCTTAGTCGAATGTCAAAAGTCAGTTGTTACCCTGCTGGATCAATCAATCGCAGTGGCATGTGCTCGAAAGTAATTATTTGTCAAGGAACTAGGAGTTGTAAGGAACTAGCTGTCAACGAGGAGCTGCTGCGAATTCAATTGAGCGAGTCAGCTGGCTACGAGTGAAAGAAAGGCTACCTGTTTGTTAGATAAGAGCAAGCCGCAGTCGCTGTTTCCAGGTAAGTATACGTATTAAGAGCCCACAGCATAGAAGGTACAGCCATAATAAAATTGTTACAGTGTTTTAGTTACCTTCCATAGCATATGATATGTAGATACCTACGACCAGGCATATGGGACGAGTGCACTAGCTGATTAGGAAGGGATTCCAAGCACATGCGCAGTTTGCCCGTTGTTCTATTCGTTGAGTACCGTCAGTCCATACTACTGACGCGCTGCTCAATGGAGAAAAACTCTATTGATACCAGAGTTGTGTACTTCTGGAAAATTTTTACTTTGGCCCAGAAGTGCCGAAGTCCCTCTCGTAATGAGATAAGAAAATAAATTAAATAATTATAAGTTGAAAAGAAGGAATGATGGAAAACGAGACAAATAAAATGAAAATTTAATGAAACAAGAAAGTGAAAATCGCCCTACCTAAAATGGCTCAATTAAAGAAGGACAAACGTGTGCCAATTCGAGTAGGCAGTATAGCTTCCTCACTTGAATCACATGAACGTATAAAGTGGTTGGGTAGGTTCATTTTGATACGGGACCAACTGCGGTTCAGCCCGCATATACCCTCAAAATTTCAGCTCTCTACGACTATTTTTCGCGTAGTTAGAAGCGTTACAAGGAAACGATAAACATTTCATGTTCGCGCATGCGCAGACGAACGAAATTCATATGCAATTATTAAAGTGTTATTCCTGATCGACACTCCAAATTTGAACTCATTTCAACGATATTTAAGGTAGTTACGGGTGTTTCTAGTATTTCACGTTTGCGCATGCGTAGACGAGACGATTTCGATGATTTTGAAGTGGGATCATCTGCAATCAAACCCGCGAGTACCCTCAAAATGTCAGCTCTCTACAACTATTTTTCGCGTAGTTGGAAGCGTTACAACGAAATGGTCAACATTTCATGTTCGCGCACGCGCAGAAGAAAGTTACATTACGATTCCAATTAAATTCACTTGGAACTATCAAAATATTATTCCTGATCGACCCTATAAGTTTGAACTTATTTCAACGATATTTAGGGTCGTTATGGGCGTTTCAAGTATTTCAATTACAGTAAGTTTTCGATGAGTTTTGTATGGGACCATTTGTGAACCAACCCACACCTACCCTCCAAATTACAGCCCATTTCGACCATTATTTCGGGTAGTTATGTGCGTTACAAGGAATTACCACAGACAGACAGACACGGAACTAAAAATGTTCCTCGATGTCTGAAACGCCAAGTGGTTGTGGAGCATTTTTTTTTTTTTTTTACTCAGTCACGAATCCAAGGCTTCCCTACCTTCGGTAGTCAGGAAGCAAAAGGATGATATGAAATGCAGAGGCACCTATATCATGAAAGTACCAATAAACGCAGTAAGCGAAGTGAAATAATACAAGGAAAATATATGAAAATCTTGAAAATAATGAATTAATTGGACACGAAGGCACCTGATTGTAATAAAGACGGCTGACTAAAAATTTTCGGGCGGCCGATCCGAAAAAGGCTGAAAGACACAGATGTGGTGCGAAGGGCGAAGTAATTCGTAATTTGGTAGGTCTTCTTATTATGACAAGGTTTTACGAGTATTATGACAGTGTACTATACAAATAACACACATAATTATAGGAGGTGCCTGTTCAACGCAGAGTTAACTCAAGTAGGTACCTACCTAGGTATATAATATATTATTATGTATGGGAGATACGATCGGATTTTCTGCAAGGCTCGGAATGAACTGTCCAAGCCTCGAGGAAAATCCGATCCTGTGTGGGGGGGTCGGCCTTGAGGCCATTCTGTACTGAACAGTTTCCGAAAACAGGATCGACAAACGCCAAGTTTTTCCTCAAGATCGGGGGCTGTCTGAGGGGTGACTAGTGAAATAGTTGTAGGTAGCTACGATGTGTCTTGGTCCATTTTCTTATAATTATGAAAATCTTTCGAGAATCCTTCCAATTCTGATCGGAAAATCGTGTGGGAAAACTGCCTTCTCTCAAAAGCCACTGTTTACACCATAATAAATAATGTGCTTCTCTTTGACTTCCTCTTTTCTGGTGGCTTCAGACAGTCCGCACCGACTATGGCCCAAGCTGCCAAAATATCATCAGATGTTCTTCACAAGTTATAGCTAAGAACTGACGTGAAGCCTTGACGATTTCCTCTGCCGTGTGTGGTCGGCGGCGGCGGTTCAGTTCAGAAAATCCTCATGGATTTTTCCTTGAGGGTTATCCGTACGTGTGTGGCCGCCTTAATCTGAATCTGGCACTAAGTAGGGTCAGCTGGGATAAACATGAACACGCGGTAATTCAGAACAAACGCTTTTGGGTGTGTGAGCAATGCAGAAACCTTGTCTTCCAAATTATCTTTGATCATTGATAGTGCCACTTAATTGTCTTGATTCACCTGTTGATAATACTTGTAGTGTTATTGTACAAACTGATGTTGATTTCAGACAATTTCCCAGGTTGTTGACCCATAAAAAAAGAATTTTGGTTGCTGAACGTTCGTTACAACCTCAATTCTTCACTCTTTGGTCAAAATCGACTTCATATTCGGTCTCCTCGTCATACAAAACGTGGAAAACGCACCCAAACATGGCAACCTCACAAGCTCATGTTACTAAAATACCAAAAAAAACAATTTTTACCCCAATTTTTCACCCACAACAACCTTGGGTATATTCCGATCGGGCTGCAAAGTTTCCGGACACAGCTAGGGCCCAAATGGAGCCTGCGTGGGAAAGAACGATTTTTTTTAGACGGAAATAAAGTAGGTATGGATGATACGGCGTACGGCGGACCGACATTGCATTTTTGGAATCTACGCACCTTGAAACGTAAAACAAAAAATTTTGAGGGGGTGTTATAAACATTTTTTGCTGAGCGAATACATAGGTGTATTACTCACAGAATAATAAACCAAAAGGAGTGAAAAATCGAAGGTTTACACTTCGATTGACAGGTTATGGCTGTTCCTACCAATTATCGCCTCACTGATGGCGCCATTTCCGGGCTTATCCCTTCGAAGTGATAAACGGTTTTTTCAGTGTCTGTGTAAATTCAGTTCTTCTGTCAAACAAAATACAGGTAAATCGTTGTTCTCAACCCATTCACATTCAGTTATTATTATTGTGAGTCCGTGAGAATAATTGTGCAAAAACTCATCGTCACGAACCTACAGGACAGCGTTCATAACTACCCCGTACTTTTTCGACACGGGGTAATTGTGAATAGTTGTTCCAAGGCGTTTTATTGCTCTCTATGTACGTTTTCATGGGCTAAATGATTATTACAATCGTAGAACCAAACTATCAACAGTTTTTGTGTGCTAAAAGCCAGGTTAAGGCTATTGTGCCCTCCACAAAAATTGAAAAATTTGATGTACAAGTCTGGTGGCAGTGTGAACGCGAAAGAACAATAAAAACGCTGCAAAGTCCTTGTCACATGGGTTTATTATTCTATTGGAGTTCTAGAGATTCTTGTTGGCAGTTAAATTTATTGTTTCTTTCATGTGGAATGATTGAATTAGCTATTCCTGATGATTTCCACCAATTTTGGCCCCCAAAACATGAAATAGGTACACTTTTTTTTTCCCCCAGATCATCTTTGATCATTGGTAGTGGCATTTAATGGTCTTGATTCACCTGTTTACGCTATGATCTTGATTCACCTGATTGCCTCCGAAATATAAACGAACACTGACGGTCCCATCCGCTAGTAATCAACAAATTTGTTGGGGCGAGCCTCTACTTCTGATGAAGGTGGGGAAACTACCCAAAACATTTCATCTAAGGTACAGTTGGGTCCACCCAACATGCTCCTATTCCTCCTATTCCAGCATCCTGCTTCGCAGATGAGTACTAATCTCTGGGAAATGAATAGCCTCTTCCTCCAGAAAAAGAACAGTCTGGGTAGGTTACACAACTTTTCAGAGCAGTTACTTTTCAAAACGGCTAGGTGAACGGCTAGCACCAAACTGAAGCGTGCAGCGCGAAGGCGCTTCCAGTGGGACGACCCCTCCCGCTCGTTGCCGCTTAGTTTCGATACCGCTCATGTAGCACGAAGCGCGTTTCCATTCGCATACGGTTGCAATGGACGACCATCAGTTGCAATTAGGACAGCCTTAGGCTATGTCCTAATTGACAGTTTTCGCGCGAGAAAGTTCGTGCGAATTTTTGGTTTATTATTTTCGATAATGAACCATTGGAATCGAGCATGAAAAAAAAAAATTCTAACCCCCCCCCCCCCCCCCCCCTCCTCAAAATTTGATGGTTTACGTTTCAAGGTATGCAGAATCCGAAAATGCAATAAAAAAATTTCTGTCTGTCCGCCAAACGCCGTACTGGCCACTTTTCTAAGTTAACATGAATAAAAATTTATGACATTCGAGTTATAGGTTCCGTTCGGGGTCTAGTTAGTCCTCGAAGCTCGGCGTTACCGTCAGTCATCTCTAAGGGGTTCAAAATAGGGGAAATTTTCAGAACGCCGTATCTCGAAAACTTTCGATAGAAAGGTATGGTTTTTTTACGTTATTAAATTTGTCTTGAGCTAAACAATTTTTTGAGACCACCCGGAGAATTGTACGTCCAGCCGTTTGTGTGCACCAAAAAGCTTCGTCAACACGATCGTGAATCAAACGGTATTAATCCGGCCCGGATATCATCGCTAGGGAGCACCTGATCAAGGATGGCTGTATGAAGTCGAGTTGGTTGTTCTGCGATATTATTTAATTTGATAAGTGATGGACTATTGGATTTTGTTGGTAGGCACTTGTGAAACTTGAACAAACGTTGAAGTATTATTGATGGGTATAAATTATAACACAATGAAAAATTATTACACAACGGCAAATTATTACACAACGGTTCATGGTAGATGAAGGGGCTGGATTTTGTTGATCGGTACTTTTGCAACTTGAACAACCGTTGAAGTATTATTGATGGGCAAGTAATTACACAACGGTTCATTATAGGTATTGACCACAGAAAACAGTGATCTACGCAGAAGGGGCATCTATTTCACGCCACATCAACAATTTCCCTTCAGAACTTCATTATTTGCGTTTCTTTTTGCCGTTTTAGTTGCTGTTTGTCATTGACAGCATTATTTTAGCAACATTCAACTCGTGATTTAGGTAGGTACCTAGTAACGAGTACGGGGTTAGGTACTAACCTAGGGAGGATCTGCGATCCACATAATATGTATACAGTAGTACATATTATATTATATAGACGGGTTATCTATAAGGAGAGCTGTGATCCGTAACAGAAGGGTATTCTGTAGAAAATAATAAACCGTTGTGCAGGGATTTGCAGCGTTTTTCGAACGAACTACCCCAAAATTCAAACTGCCGCTGTGCAGGTAGTTGTCCGTATTGATGGGTTTTCCCGCGCGAGGTCATCGTACGAATTAGCCGTCCGAAGGGGGTCGGTTTATTTTTCAAACACATCGTGTGGTTCATATGACCGAGGGTGTTTCAAACAGCGTTGTGCGAGTGCCCGGTCCTCATCAAACTTTTTATTCACGGACGACCAAAGCCACGCTTTTCGTACGGCAAAAAAAAAGCATTTGATTTTTCATTCGTGCGAAGCAATGTCATACGAGGAATTATTGATATTGGAGGTGCAGACCCGACCGATTCAATGGACAAACGGAGTCAACATCATAAGGCCCCCTACAGACGAGCGACTGTGGAAGTCGCGGTAGCGCAAAGTTCACGCGTCGCCAACGCGCTTCTCATCTTCAGACGGACGGCATTTCGTCAACGCCGTTCACTCACCGCTCTGTACTGATCTAGCCCCCCCTCGCGTCTACCACCTTGCCGTTGGTGGGGGGGCTTAGTCCGCGGCGCACACCATCTATTGCACGATCGCACCTCCTTGGAGTGTGTTGATCACTGGATGGTGTGGGCCATTGCACACGGCAACTAAGAGTAGACAACCCTCAAGACCAAGGTGTACACGCCGTGCTGATGGTCTGCATGGTGCAGAGGGCAATGTGCACATCTAACGGCTGCCCCCAGGGTACCGGCCGACCCCCTGGGTGTACTTAGGCTTGCCTATACATGCGGGGCTCTGTATGGGTGGACGACCCTTTCCCTAGCTTCTCGTGGGATCAAAACGAAGAAGAACGAAAATAAAAATTTACATTTACCAACCACTGTCAGTGAGGAAGAGAGCTGCTCTGAACTCTCCACCTCACTGACAGAAATGGCAATCTCGGAAGTTGGGGCTGAACAAACCCCGACATCCATGGATTGCACAGGCGCAGGTGGCGCTTCTCAAGAGCAATCCACCAGCACACAAAGTTTGGGCCGCCGACCCTCTGGCGCTCAGCTGAGGAAGGCGGCCAGACAAAGGGCTCTCGATAGAGGGGAGCCCATTAAGCCTCGTAGGAGAAAGAGGTCGGGGAAGCCTGTTCCTGATGCCGGAGCGACGGGGACCCGTGAAGGAGCAACCACCTCACAAGGGGCAGAAACGCTAATCAGCGTTGAACCCCTTGTACCCGGTGGCGTCTCTGGAGCGGGTTTCCGCCCACCTCTGGCAGTGGGACCGGGTGGGAGTGGAGTGGGGGCGAGTACGCCGGGTAAACGGCCACGCACCCCCCACACCACCCCCCCCTCGGCCTCAATGCCTAGGATCAAGAAGGCACGGGGAGAGACCGTGGCCCAATCCGGAGCATCACCTCAGGGTGACAGCTCTGGCGGGTACAGCGGTGCACTCTCCACCACCAAGATGGTCGTAGTACACGGCAACCACCCCGTGGAACGACTATCGGACGTGGAAGCCAACTTGGTCCTGGGAGCAATAGTGCAGGCAACGTTCCTGGAGGCGCCCGGCCAGGGTCCGCAGTTCACAAACGGCTATACCAGCAATGGTGTGGTCCACCTGACCTGCTCCAACAGCCAGTCGAAGGGTTGGCTGGAGGAAAGGGTTGGGGTGCTGCGGCCTTGGGATGGTGCCACCCTCCGGACGGGGCACGCAAAAATGCTGTTGGAGGATCAGGTGAAGGTTGGGGTCTGGATCCCCACCGACTTCCTTGATCGATCCGACGCAAGGAAGCTACTTCCTTTGTTTGAGATCCAGAATCCTGGACTCTCAACGAAGGAATGGCGCCTTTTGTTCAGCCGAGCGGATGAGAGAGGGCTAGAGCTCGTGCTGAAAATAGATAAGGGCTCTCTGGAATGGTTGAAGGGGCACAACTTTAAACCCCACTTCCACACCCGGAGAGTCACCTTTAGGCAGCTGTCCACACCACCGAGTGATGCTGCGGGTCATTCAGATAAACCTGCAGCATAACAAGGTGGCGACAGCTGCCCTATGCCAGCTGCTCGCAGCTGGCAACTACGACGTCGCCCTGATTCAAGAACCCTGGGTCTACCGGGGCAGAATCATGGGCCTCAACAACGCAGGAGGTAAGTTAATCTACAAACGCGATTGCGTGGATGATGTACGTGCCTGCGTATTTGTCAAAAATGACATCAATTCACTAACTATGTCTGAGTTCTGTTTCAGGGATTTAG
This sequence comes from Leptopterna dolabrata, assembly GCA_954871275.1. Taxonomy (NCBI): domain Eukaryota; kingdom Metazoa; phylum Arthropoda; class Insecta; order Hemiptera; family Miridae; genus Leptopterna; species Leptopterna dolabrata. The sequence goes on from OX940974.1 coordinate 17,551,640, forward strand.
TAGCAGTGAAGATAACCCTCTCTGAAAATGGCCAAAGGGAGCACATAATAACTGCCTCAGCCTACTTTCCGGGAAACTCATCGGAGGGGCCACCACCCGTGGAGGTGCCGGACCTTGTCGAAAAATGCCGCACGGACAATGTGCAGCTCCTAGTCGGCGCGGATGCCAACGCCCACCATGTTGCCTGGGGAAGCACCGACACCAACACCAGAGGTAGATGCTTGTTTGACTACCTGGTAGCTAGTAATCTATATGTAGCAAACCGGGGAAACAAACCAACATTTGTCACCATAAATAGGAAAGAGGTCCTTGACATTACCATTATTACCCCTCCACTAGATCAAAGAATAAAGAAATGGTTCGTATCCGATACTCCCTCCTACTCGGATCATAGGTATATTGTTGTGGAAATCCAAGGTGTGGGTAAAACGCAGCAATCCTACCGCGATCCTCGGAAGACGAACTGGGAAGCCTATAGGGAGGAAGTGGAGGGCTGGTTGAGAGGAACTCGGACCAAATTACACAATATAGTTGATATTGAGGCGGTAGCGGGAGAATTAGAAGAGGCACTACTCACCTCATTCAATAATCACACTCCTATGACAACTAAACTCTCAACCACCGGGGTCCCCTGGTGGAATAGGGAAATAGAAGTCACTAGGCGTGAAACACGCAAACTATATAATAGGGCGCAAAAGACGGGCAACTGGGACGCTTATAAGACCAAGCTGGCCCAACTCAGGAGTCTTATAAGGAAATCACAAAGGGACACATGGAGGAAGTTCTGTGAAGAGGTGGAAAAAACCTCGGAATGTGCAAGACTCCAAAGAGTCCTTTCTAAGGCTCCTATCAATCCAATTGGCACACTAGTTAAACCAGATGGAAGCTACACCACAACAGCCGGGGACACTCTAGCGCTCCTACTAGAGACTCACTTCCCTGGCTCGGCGGTGACTGACGTTCGGGGACCCCCACCTCAACCACCAACCGGCGCTCAGGGTATGAGAGCAACCAGGGCAGACTGGGAAGTGGCAAAGGGTGTGGTCTCCATTGAACGCACAAAGTGGGCTATCAGCACCTTCAGCCCATACAAATCGCCGGGCCCAGATGGCATTATCCCCAAACTGCTTCAGGAAGGGGGCCATGGGGTAGCCAGGATCCTGAGTGCACTCTTTAGGGCCTGCCTGGCTACAGGCACAATACCCCAAAGATGGAGCAAAGCAAGGGTCATCTTTCTGCCTAAGCCAGGGAAACCTTGGTACAACCAGGCAAAGGCGTTCAGACCCATCTGTCTAACGTCCTTCATTTTGAAGACATTAGAGAAACTGGTTGATAGGTATCTGAGGGAAACCTCTCTCACAGAGAGGCCTCTACACACCAATCAGTTTGCCTATCAACCGGGCAAATCCTGTGAGGCAGCACTGCACCACCTGGTGTCACAGGTGGAATCGGTGCTAGCAACTAAAGAATTTGCCATAGGTATATTTCTGGATATAGAGGGCGCTTTTGACAATACCTCTGTAGACTCAATTATAAACTCAGCGCGCCGGCATGGAACAAACACCACCCTGTGTAGGTGGATAAGTACCATGCTGACTAGCAGGACAGTAGAGGCTGAGCTCCTTGGGGAGTCCGTGGGGATGTCTGTGGCAAGGGGTTGCCCGCAGGGCGGGGTTTTGTCCCCCCTTCTGTGGGACCTTGTTGTGGACTCTCTGCTGGAGAAACTCAGTGGTCAAGGCCTCTACGTACAGGGCTATGCTGATGATGTGGTAATCCTAGTTAGGGGTCCCTTTGTCAGCACAGTCTCAGATCTGACACAGTCAGCTCTGAAAGCAGTGGAAGACTGGTGTGGCACAGAGGGCCTAAATGTAAACCCAAATAAAACCACGCTGGTTCAATTCACAAGAAGGAGGAATCTGAGAGGTCTCTCAGAACCCCGGTTTTACAACTCAAAGGTGTCATTCCAGCGTGGGGTGAAGTATCTGGGCGTCTACCTGGATGCAACGCTCACCTGGAACAAACACCTCGAGTACATAGCAAATAGGGGCAAGGGAGCCCTTATGTGCGCAAAACGCAGTTGCGGAAAAACATGGGGCCTACAGCCGCGGATGGTCCACTGGATTTATACCGCGATAGTACGACCCATTCTTACGTACTGCTGCGCTGTGTGGTGGCCGAAGGTCAGTCAGGTAGGGGCCTGCCAAACCCTTACCAGTGTACAACGACTGGCCTGTCTAACCATCACAGGTGCAATGCATGGTACACCCACTGCAGCCATGGAGATTCTACTGGGCTTACCCCCAATAGATATCTACATTAAAGGGGAGGCCGCAATGGCCTCCCTGAGGCTGAAATGGAATGGTACCTGGCGGGACACACCCCACCCAGGCCATACCAATATACTAAAGGCTATACAAGAACCACTACTTGACATGGTGGCGGATGTTATGCCAAAAACCCTCCATCAACCACACCCATACGCATCCGTGCTGATGTGGGCGGGGCATGGTTGGAAAAAATGCTGCTCCAATGATATAATCTGGTACACAGATGGATCAAAAATGGATGACGGCACTGGTGCCGGAGTATACGGGGCAGGACCCAGGTGGGACTTTTCAACCCCACTGGGGAATTTCACCTCTGTATTCCAGGCAGAAATAGTGGCAATTGATGCTGCGGCTTCTGAGAGCCTGAGGAGGGGACACCGTGGATCCCACACCCGCATACTCTCGGATAGCCAAGCATCAATAAAAGCACTTACAGCCCCCATCGTCTCATCTAGAGTGGTCTGGGACTGTATGCAAACCCTCAACGCCCTGGCGAAACACAACAGAGTCACTCTGGAGTGGGTGCCAGGCCATAGAGGAATTATAGGCAACGAAAACGCCGATTCACTCGCCAGAAAGGGCTCTCAAACACCCTTCACTGGCCCAGAACCGGCGGTCGGCCTACCAAAAACCACCATCAGAGGGGCCATCAACCGGTGGGTTCGCTCACAGACCACCAAAAGATGGTCACGTATAGATGGACACGCTCACAGTAAACGGATGATGGCCAGACCCAACTCCAACGCTACTGAGGAGCTCCTTAGACTGAACCGCAGAGAGCTGAGGCAAATAGTCGGCCTATTAACCGGCTTCCTCCCCCTGCGCTTCCACCTAAACCGCATAGGGGTCACACAACAAACAACCCAATGCAGACTATGTGAGGAGACAGACGAAAAAGCATCCCACATAATATTTGAGTGCCCAGCACTCGCTCAGCGCAGGCACAACCTCTTTGGGGCCTCAACCCCAATGAGGGAATTTCCCAGCGAAAATATAATCAAAAACCTTACAACCCTCACCAGGGGACTGGGGTTATTTGATTAAGCTAGGACACTCAGGAAAAGTACAATAAGCCAATAGGCTTCCGTGCTTTGGGGCAACCGACCCCCATTCCTGAGTGATCCGACTTACAATTTACAATTTACAATTTTACTGATCTAGCCATGGAAGTGTCAAGATATAGGAAAAGGAAAGGAGCTTTGGCTTATTTAGCTTATAAACATTTATTTCGTACTGACGGGAGAGAAAAACGATATTGGGTCCACCCACTAGTGAGCTCAAGGTTACTGAAAGGTGCATTTTGCTCACTTTTCATAGATCTCTTCGAATGTAGGGTCTACCACACTTATTACTTTCATCCACGACGACCGTTTTCTGTGTTTATCGTGGTGTAATTCATACTTTACGTCCCAAATTTCGCGATACTTTTTCACTTCGCTGATCAACATCTCCATATCTATCTCATCCATGGTCGGTGGTGGTACGCCCGTCTGCAGGACTAGAATAGAAATGCATTTCAACGCGCCGGCGGGAAATGCACGCCCTGTTGACGCGGCGTTGAAGCAGTCCCCACCTAGGGAAAACCCAACGCCAGGACAACGCTCTACCAACGCCCGGCATGTTACCTTCCGTCAGCAGGCCCTAATTAACACTCGGGTTTTTCCATATCGCTTCACGTTGACGCGCCGCCAACGTGTCGCTCGTCTGCGTATGTACTGGGTTTAGGCCACTTGGAAGTGAAGGGGCACTGGAAGCGCGTTGTGTTTAGGCCAAGGGTCGGCAATGTGTTAGGGCCAATAGCTGCGTCCGATGAGATCGATCCGCTAAGATGTTTCTCGAACCGCAATCGACAGTTGACCCGCGATTGTTCCCCTCGCGCTATGGATGGAACAATTAGGAGGAAGTCTGAAAGCCGTCGTGGAAATATGCTTATTGTTATTGATAATTTTAAATTTACGGAACGCCGCACAACGGTTGACGGGTCAAAAAGTTTTAGGTGCTGTCGTAAAAAAGACAACTGTACAGCCAAAGTGGAGGCAGACTCGAGCGTATCGCGAGTGTTGTCTGCATTGCTGGAGTATTTGGTTGCAGTATCAGCAAGACCAGGATATTCTGAAATACCTCGAGGCGGTCAGCAATCTGTATGATCCCCATTTCGAAGGTAACAGCGAGAATGATACCGACGACGACGACGACGAGCCGTGATTTTCACTGAATACTTAAAACTTATGGTTATGGCGACCGATATTTGTAAGTATCAGCTTTGGCAGATATCGGGTTTTGTTGGTATTGTTTGTTTGTTGGCCTAAACCCATACTTTTCGTTTCACAGCCTGGCCCAAAATCATTGGTTTTTTTGGCTCAAACCCATTGCATTTCCGAGCGAGTGGTTCAAACTCAGACCGCCCCATTATAAAAATCGAAACAAGGTTCTCGAGGAGTGGGAGAAGATTTCGAAAACATTGGAAAAACGCAGTAAATTCTCATCATTTTATTACAAAACTTTTTTTACACAATGGACAATATATACTGCACATAATGAACAATAGAGACATAAAATAACTGTCAATCAACATTGAGGTGTACTAGGATAGGTCTTTACCTTATAATTATGTGACCCGTTCATAATAATGAACGTTCTATAGGTCCTATACACTTTGATAAAAGGAAAATATGTTAAACAATATTCGAAAAATATGCACAAAACTTCTCTCTTGCGATAGTAGGAGCCAATGAGGCTCGATTGTTTTCCCGAGACGGAGTCAAATTTGGCGTACAGTTTGAAGTTGCACAATTAGATTCTGCGTGTACATCTAGAGGGAGGCCTTCCTTAGCAATGATTAGGTATATTACGCAAAACGCAAAAAGCTTTCTCAATTTTCGTAGCATTTTTGACGGATGTTTCCATCGGCTTGTGCAAAATCCTGAATTTGGAGGCAACTATTCAAAAAGAACATTCAACCGATGCTCTTGTGGCAGATAATTTTTTATTAAATAATGTTTTCTCGTCGACACCATGTGATGTCCTCATGATAAATTTAGTGAGTGGGAACGCTTCTCCCCTAGAAAAACGTACGGAGCTACAATATCAGAATCCTCCATTTTTTCTTCAGGGGGTAAGTGATACTTACCGTCTAGAAATTCTTTGAATAAAGCTGAATTGCTCAGCACATCGCCGTCACTATCATTTCCATACGCCCCTAAGTCAATGATTCGGAGTTTGCAATTTGAATCGGACACAGCTAGCAGTACAATTGAGAAAAAAAACTTTGTAATTGAAAAACATACTTCCCCATTTCTGTGGTTTTTCCGCGCGAATGTGTTTACCGTTAATACTTCCACAACAGTGAGGAAATTTCCCCTTTTCATAGTATGAATCTGCGATCTTCTTGGATGAGAATCGATACTGCAGCGTACCGTGAATATTTTTAGCATCTCGGCTGATGGAAGGCGTTTTGCTTGATCGTAAGCTAGGGGTCTAAGGAACCATAATTACCCTTTTCATCTCGACGATTAATCGAACTCGATTTGATGATCCCTGTTGTCGAGATCTATCATTGTTTGCGAATAAATCACTTGGAGGATTGAACGGGCTTTTCTGAGGTGAATTCACCAAAGGTGAACCGGGTTTTCACTTACTTAATCTACTTACTTTTTTGTAAGCAGATCGGAGACTGATCGACAGCTGCTACTCAGTGATCTGCTATCATACGCCGTAAAAGCTCAGGTGTACTACATCACCCAGCCAGCAAGAAACCGGAAAACTCGAAGATTAATTAGGGTTTTTTAGAATCCCGTAACTCGGCTGCCTGCGGGTCTCCGGTGTCAATTTTTCGTACACACATTCTCGAGGGACCCCTGAGGACATGGACCAAATTTCAACTCTCGGTACCATCAGATGCCGGAGTTATGGAAGTTTGAAAACCGCTATTTCTCACGTTTTTCTACTTCTCGTTCTTGTTCTTTGACAGGGCTACATCCTCACAGACATCGGATCAGAACAAACTGAAATTTCTCGCACACATCCGTTTTGCGTACAACTGCAATTTTGCGTTTTGCCTTTTGTGCAATCCCTTCCGTCCTCCAATTTGTTTCCGGGAGTACATTATTGAGTTGAAATTCGGCACTCTTCCTCACTAGGACTCCTCGAGGAAGTGTTCCAAATTTGAAACCGCTCGGTTCAGTAGCTCCCGAGCTATTATTATATTCTGCAAATTATATTCGACCTAATATTGGTTTATTATTCTGTGAATAATACACCTAAGTAATCGCTCAGCAAAAAAGTTTTAGAACACTCCCTCAAAATTTTTTTCTTTTACGTTTCAAGGTGCGTAGATCCCAAAAATGCAATGCCCGTACGCCGACCGCCGTATCACGTGTACCGGCTTCATTTCTGATCTGAAAAATTCGTTCTTTCGCACACATGCTCCATTTGGGCCCTAGTTTTCTCCCGAAACTGTCCAGCCCGATCGGAATATACTCAGGGATGTTATGAGTGAAAATGTGCACAAAAGTAGGTACTTTTTGTGTTTTAGCAACATGTTAGTAACATGAGCTTGTGAGGTATCGTATTCCATGTTTTTGGGGACGAGAAGACCGAATATGAAGTCGATTTTGACCAGTGTGGAAAATCGAGGTTCTACCAAATGTTCAGCTCCCAAAATTGATTTTTTATGAGTCAAAAACCTGGGAAATCGTCTGAAAACACCATCAATTTGTAGAATAACACTGGAAGTAGTATCAACTCGTGGATCAAGACGATTAAATTGCACTACCAATGATCAAAGATAGTTAAAAAAAAAAATAGGAGCGCACCTAATTTGTGTTTTAGGGGCCAAAATTAATGGAAACCATCAGAAATAGCTATTTCGATTATTACGCATGAAAGAAACAATAAATGAACAGCCAAAATTTCTGTAGGTATGTCCAGTAGAATAATAAACCCATGTGACAAGGACTTTGCAGCGGTTTTGTTTTTATCACGCTTGGAGCGCTGTAATTTTCGCGTATTGTGTAGGTATACTTTTCTGCAGCGCTTTATGAAAAACTGAAAAAAAATAAAGATTCACATTTTTCTTTCTCCTAACACGCGCCTAGCCCATATTGGGGAAGATATTCACGTTTATTTGGCGTTTAAATCAAGTATTGTTTGAGTGCTATAATAATAATAAACGTAATGAAACAATCGTCCTTAATGAAAGCCCCCTACTTGGGTATCCCGGAACCAGGTGTACAACAAAGGCGCTGTTAAGATCGAACCCCAATCGAAATCCAACACCCCAGAGCTCACATCTGTTGGTTCATTGGTTGATCTCTAAGCTATTTCTATATGGATAATAAAATTCACTCTTGTGTCTACCATATCAATCCGTACATAAATGTAGGTTCAGTTCAGTCTTTCGTAAAATGTTACTCGGAATGTTGCAGTGCCGAGATTGCCCCTGCGCTACTGACCCGCACCGCACTCGAGAAATCAACGTTAGTGCTGTTCCTGCGTGGTAGGAGTATTGAACCTGGCTCGTCCACCCTCGAACTGTTCGACAGTATTCTCAATCTGTTCACTCGAGTTTAGACTTACAATATGTTATGGAATACCAGGTGGATGACCTGTGCGTTATTATGTATATGTGCATCATATATATATTCGTATTATATACATGAGTAACTTCGATGAATATGTTATACAGTCCATTGCGGCTTAGTATTCCGCACGCAGCAGTTGTGGTGGGGGGGGGGGGGGGGTAGGTGACTTCACAAGGATGGAAATGCTAATTTCAATTAACTTCAAAATTTAGGTATCGAAACCAGTAAAACTCTGCAAAGTCCTTGTCACATGGGTTTATTATTATACTGGACATACCTACAGAAATGTTGGCTGTTCATTTATTGTTTCTTTCATGTGCAATAATTGAAATAGCTATTTTTGATGGTTTCTACCAATTTTGGCCCCCAAAAACTCGAATTAGGCTCCTATTTTTGACAAACTATCTTTGATCATTGATAGTGCCATTTAATTGTCTTGAACCACCTGTTAATACTACTTCTACTTTTAAAATATACAAATTTATGGCAATTTCAAAGAATTTACCAGTTTTTTTCAATCATTGAAAATGCATTTTGGGAGCTCAAACTTCGTTAGAACCTCTATTTTTCACTCTTTGGTCAATATCTACTCCTTATTTTTGGTCACCTCGCCAAAAATAAATAAGTAAAAAAAACTTTAAAATTACATAATTTTGCGCAAATTTTTCACTCGTATGCCGATCGGGCTGCCGTGTTTCGGAGCACAACTAAGACCCAAATGTGTTCTCAAATGGGGACCCAAACTGTGTGCGGAAGAACGACGATTTTATACCAAAATTTAACGTAAATTTAAGGCTGAAACTTCGTTAGAACCTCGATTTTCCACTCATTGGTCAAAATCGACTTCATATTCAGTCTCTTCGTCCTAAAAAAATATGGTAAACAATGCCTCAGAAGCTCGTGTTACTAATACACCAAAAAAATCCTATTTTTACACAAATTTTTCACCCATAACACCCCTGGCTATATTCCAATCGGCTGCAAAGTTTCGGGATACAACTGGGGCCCAAATGGAGCTTAAGTGCGAAAGAACGAATTTTTTACATTGAAAATGAAGTAGATATGGAAGATACGGCGGACGGACATTGTAATTATGGAATGTAAGCCCCTTGAAACGTAAAAGAAAAATTGTTGAGGGGATGTTATGAAAAAACGTTGTTGAGCGAATACATAGGTGTATTATTCGCAGAATAATAAACCAAAATGCCATGTTCGTCCGCCGTCCGCCGTATCATCCATATATACTTGATTTTTGGTCTAAAAAATTCGTTCATTGGCCCAGTAGCTCCATTTGGGCCCTAGTTGTGTCCTGACAGTTTGCAGCCCGATCGGAATATACCCAGGGGTGTTATGGGTGAAAAATGGGTGTAAGAATACGGTTTTTGTTTTGTGTGTTTCAGTAACATGAGCTTGTGTGGTATCGTTTTAGGGCGAGAAGACCGAATATGAAGTCGATAATAACCAGAGAGTGGAAAATTTAGGTTCCAACTAAGTTTCAGCCTTAAATTTACATTAAACTTCTGTCTAAAATCGTCGTTCTTCCGCACACAGTTTGGGTCCCCATTTGGGAACACATTTGGGTCCTAGTTGTGCTCCGAACCTGGGCAGCTCGATCGGAATACACCCAGGGGTGTAATGGGTGAAATATTTTTGTGCAAAATTAGTAATTTTTAAAGTCTTTTCAATCTTTGGCTTTGTGCGGTATCGTTTTCCACATTTTCGGGGCGAGAAGACCGAATATGAAGTTGATTTTGACCAATGTGTGAAGAATCGACGTTGTAAGGAAGGTTCAGATCCCAAAATCAATTTTTTATGAATAAAAACCTGGGAAATCAACTTGAATCACCTTAAATTTGTATAATAACACTAAAAGTAGTATCAACAGTTGAACTAAGTCAATTAAATGGCACTATCAATGAAAAGAAGGTAATTTGTTTTAAAAAAAAGGAGCCTCATTTTTGTTTTTGGGAGCCAAAATTGGCGGAAACAATCAAAAATAGCTATTTGAATTATTGCACATGAAGGAAACAATAAATGAACATCCAAAATTTCTGTAGGTATGTCGAATATAATAATAAACCCATGTTACAAGGACTTTGCAGCGTTTTTTAATTGGCATCGTATAGATATAGACAATACAATACATTCAGCCTTATGGGTAATAGAGAACAATATTATTCAATGCAACTGAGGAACAATTAGGTATTGAATTTTCACATATTCACACCAATCCTATTAATGTCAAATAACCGTTTGTAGATGGTGATGTTCCCGGCAGCCAGGAGTGAGACGAGGTTGAAATGTGTTATAGATTCGTCTTGTCCTAACATTCTACTGAGCACATGTGTGATAGTACCACATGTGCTCTGTTATGATATGTGCTGAGCGTACCATCTCACGTATGTATGAATGTGGGCGTACGCAGAGCAGAAGAGTATTGTTTGCTCCAGTTTCAGTTCCTCCGGGTAACTGGGCCAGGTGTTGAAGTCGCTAATTATCATCCTGTACAGACAGGTTTGACGTAATTCATGTCCCAGTCTGATTCTGGTGACAGTTCTGTAGAAATTCATGGAATATGGTTTAGTTACCTGCTGGAACCACTTAGGTATGGAGGGTGTAGGATACAGTTCCCCGTAGCTGTGTCCTGCTGGGTACTTTACGTGCTCTTCCCTCTAGCTCCTAGGTAAGGACCTCCGCCATAAACTTTCGATACATATATGTATATGGGTAGTACGTCGAAGGAAAAATTAACCGTAACTCTGTACCCAATTTAGCTTCCTCGTCTACAATTTTTATTTCCTAAAATACCTTTATGACCTCAAACTCATACAAAACGTACCGATCGGTTAGCAGAGCGAAATTCCGATATCAGACTCATAAATACATGCGGTTCAGACATGGAGAGGGAGTGACGTGTGATAATATTTTCAATACACTTTTAGAGTCAGGAGTACTAGTTCGAGGCAGGCAGATCCAAGACCGATTGATGAAGCCGTGATCTGGTCGGACTGTAAAATGGCGCATGTTCAAAATTTGAATAAAAAGCAGGCAATATAACCCATTTTTCCACATTTGTCTCCTATATTTTCTGATTCTTCAGTAGGTAAATCCGAAGTTGAAAAAAAACATGTCTGCCGGCTGGACCGAAACCAACCCAACGTGGTTGGGTTGGATATGAAGACCAATTTCAACATTCCAAATTCGGGAACCAAAATCTGACTTATTTTTCCACATTCGCCTCTTATGTTTTCTGATTCATTATTATATCCTGAGCTGAAATACACTTGTCTGCCAACTAAACAAGGACGGGTAGGTTCGACAGACAAACTTCAAATTTGGTAAACAACTTCTGACTCGTTTGGCCACGTTTGTTTTTTCTATTTCTTGATTCTACATTTTATCCTGAACTGAAATACACCTGTTTGCCAACTGAACAAGGTCGGTTAGTCTCGGCAGACAAATTTCAAATTTGGGAACCATAATCCGACTCATTTGACTACTTTTGCCTCTTACAATATTTTCTAATTCGATGTTTTTGGTTTATTATTTTCAATAATGAACCTTTGGAATTGAGCATGAAAAAAAAAGTTTAACCCCCCTCAAAATTTGATGGTTTCCGTTTCAAGGTATGTAGAATCCGAAAATGCAATAAAAAAATGTCTGTCCGTTCGCCGTATGCCGTACACCGTACTTCGCACTTTTCTAAGTTACCATGATCCAAATTTGACGAAATTCGGTTAATAGGTCCCATTTGGGGTCTAGTTGGTCCTCGAAGCTCGGCGTTAATGTCAGTCATCCCTAAGGGGTGAAAAATAGGGAAAAGATCTCCCTATATAAAAAATCTCCTGGACGCCGTTATCTCGAATTTGTTTACGGGTTTAAATAGTTCTCGAACTTGGGAGTTTTTTAAGACCACCCGGAGCATTGTACGTCCAGCCGTTCGTTCACAGTAACGCCCAGAAGTTTGCACCGACAGGCTTTTTCAAAAGCAGGGCGAATGAAATTGTATACATTTAGCCCAAATATCATCACTAGGGACGCGCTAACTGGCTCGAGATAATCATTGCTAGGGGCCACCTGATTATGTTCACGGAGTATGAAGTCGAGTTGGTTGTTTTATGATATTATTTCATTTGAAAAATTATAACTTTTGGATTTTGTTGATAGGTAGTGAAACTTGAACAAACTTTGAAGTATTGTTGATGGACAAATTATTAAACATTGGTAAATTATTACACAACGGCAAATTATTACACAACGGTAAACTACTACACAACGGTTCATTATACCATCTACGTAGAAGAGGGTGGAGTTTGTTGGTAGGTACTTTTGCAACTTTTTTCACTCCACGTCAACAATTTCCCTTCAGAACTTCATTATTTGCGTTTCTTTTTGCCATTTTAGGTACTGTTTGTCATCGACAGAATTATTTTAGCAACATTTCACTCGTGATTTAGGTAGGTACCTAGTAATATGTATAGAATAGTACATATATTTTGTAAAGAGTTATCTATAAGGAGAGCTGTGATCTGTAACAGAAGGGTATTCTGTACAAAATAATAAACCGTTGTCCAGGGATTTGCAGCGTTTTCTGCTCGTGAGTGATAGCTCGTTTTGAATATTGTAGAATCTAGACGTAGATGATGGAATGAAGGCCAGGGATGAAAATCTAGTGTTGTATTGGGAGTTTCTCGTTCTATCGTTAAACCATGAAGGGTGCTTATGTTAAAACATAAAAGCTGCCTTAGCATAATATAGTTGTTTCACGTTCAATACCTTCAGTTGTTTGAACAGATCAGCTGTTGGGTACCTTTGGGTTGGCAATATGTACCGTATATAACCTTCAGAATGGCTTTCTCCAGACGATGACGTTAGGGGCCCAGGCTCGACTCCCTGCAGAGAATCGAAATTTTCTGCGGTAGTGGGTTAAGGAAGCTGTGAATCATCATGTTCAGCGGTTGATGTAAACGGATCCTTGTGATATCCTATGGCCACCCCAATGAACTAGCATTTACATTTAGCTGTATCAAATATTTTGGAGCCGATGGCCATCCTTGCGGGAGCGTGCCAATGAAAAGAGCGCCGAATTGAATTTCGAAGACCCTGAGCACTACGGCGAGGGAACAAGCTCTGGTGGAGCTCATTTCCGTTTTTGACCCAAATTCGGTTGAAAGCCGGATGTTGGTTCGCCCGAGGGGGGGATGTGGAGGGGGAACGACGACAGGGAAACAGCGGAAGGAGTCAATAGGAGAGTTCGGGATCGGTTTTGTGTAATCCTAAGTAATCCGGTCCCACCCGGCCGCAGTGTCAGCTCTGCACGATTCCCGACAACGTTCATTCGGCCCCCTCGACCTGACCGGATCGGCCTCATCAGGCGTTGCATCGCCCGCACACAGACACACGACCGCAGCCACTGGAGGGTGGCAGGACGAGAAGAGAGCAGTCTGAATCAATATTAGCCCCAGGAGACGTTGCGAGGTTATCATTCAGGGATCTCTTGCATTCTTAGTCATCCTCCCCCTCCTCAGCCACCATCACGCAAATACATTAACATCACTTAAGTGGCGGCATCTTCTCACAACAAGACTTTTCTTCATCCTTCATCAGTTCATCTCTATTCCTCGTGATTCATTGCCTTTATATACACACCCTTCCCTCCCCACCCCCTCCCCCCGCCCACAACGGTCACCACCACACCTAACACCACGATCACTATCTCACTGGTACCCAGCCTCCACAATGAACTTCTACAGCTACAATAGACAATAGGTCATCTTCCACAGGCCGACGGATCCATGGTTAACTAGTTACCGCGACCGAAAAGTTTCAGAGTTGAAATTGGATGAGCTCCCTGAAACATTCTTCATTTACCTGATTTCAAAAATACCTGCTTCAAACCTGCGACAACCAACAAGCAGCAAAATAAGCTATCAACAAAGACTTCGCTTGATATTATCAAATTATTACCTACTATCTGATTGTGTTAAACAGTTGTTATATTGGTGTGCTGGTTTTACGGAAAGTTGATTTTGGTTTATTATTCTGTGAATAATACGTTCCTATGTATTCGCTAAGCATACATTTTTTATAACACCCATCAAAATTTTTTTCTTTTACGTTTCAAAGTGCGCAGATTCCAGAAATGCAATGTCCGTCTGCCGTACGTCGTACGCCGTATCATCTATATCTGCCTCATTTTCCGTGTACAAAATTCGTTCTTTCGCATTTGGGCCGTAGTTGTGTCCCGAAACTTTGCAGCCCAATTAATGGGTGTTAAGAGTGAAAAATTGGTGAAAAGGGGGGGGGGGGGTTCGTGTTTTAGTACCATGGGCTTGTGAGTATAGTTTTCCATGTTTTTTTTTAGGACGGTCAGCCCGAATATGAAGTCGATTTTGACCAGTGATTGGAAAACTGAGGTTCTAACGAAGTTTCAGCCTTAAAGTTACGTTAAATTTTGGTCTAAAATCGTCGTTCTTCCAGAACCAGTCTGGGTTCCCGTTTGGGAACACGTTTGGGTCCTAGCTGTGCTCCGAAGCTCGGTAGCCCGATCGGAATACACCCAGGGGTGTTATGGAGGAAAAATTGGAGTTTTTCTGTGGTTTGTTTCAAGGTTTTAGTGAACATGAGCTTGTGAAGTATCGTTTTCCATATTCTTTAGGGCTTACGAGTATTGTTCTCCATGTTTTTTTGTTTATTTTGAGGACGGTCAGACCGAATATGAAGTTGATTTTGACCAAATAGTGAAGAATTGATGTTTTCATGAAAGTTCAGCTCTCGAGGTTCATTTTTCATGAGTCAAAATGGGAAATTGTCTGAAATCACCATAAACTTGTACAATAACACTAGATGTAGGATCAACAGGCGAATCGAGACAATTAAATGGCACTATCCTCTTATCCTCTTTACCTAATCCACCCCGAAATCACTTATTCAGCATCACTTCGGAGTGGGGTCGATTGAATTGAATTGAACTCTTGAATAAAGTTGAAGTTCAGGAGTTGATTCAGACCAGAGCATGCATATCAGATAATATCGCATAACCTCTTTGTGTGAAATATCAAGAAATACAATTGTTATAAGAGGATCAATGCATATGCATGGGATTTTTATACATTGATCCATGCATGTAAATCGCTGATATGCTCCCCGTTGTTCTATATAAATCGTACTCTAATCACAGCTTCATCCATGAGGGCTCTTTCAAAACAGCTACATAATTTTTTTAACTGCATTCATTTCCATAATACGTCCCTACACAAATATAAAACAAAAAATAATCAAAATACGTCTACAATGATACTAATAATTTTTTTAACACAAATATAATAATTTTTTTAACTGCACATATACGTACACAAATATAATACGTCTACAATGATACTAATAATAATGATATAACACGTCTACAATGATACCAATAATTTTTTTAACACAAATATAATAATTTTTTAACTGCATATATTATTTCCATAATACATACACAATTATAATACGTCTACAATGATACTAATAATAATGGTATAATACGTCTACAATGATACTAATAATTTTTTTAACACAAATATAACAATTTTTTTAACTGCATTTATTTCCATAATACATACACAAATATAAAACAAAAAATAATCAAAATACGTCTACAATGATACTAATTCCCGATGAGTAAAACCCCCACTGGGAATTGGAGCGTATCGTATTCTACACAATATATTACAATATGTACACATCTTGTACTTTTTAAAATACTTTAGAAAATAGCATTAAAAAAAACTATTATAAAGAGTCTTTCCATAAAATAAATAGAATCTCTGCGCAGCCGAACTATTCATGCGTGGACTTCCAATTTTTTCAGTTTTTATCTAGATTTTTTACAGATTTTATATAGATAATGGTTGTCCTGAAGGACACAAGAAGCGATTGAATCAGTGTATGGTATTGTCTCTATGGTATTGTTTCCAGTTTCACTGACACGGTTTCTCACTTCACGACATGTCGGAATGAGTTTACGTAGTTTAGTGTTCGACGATAACTACTACAGCTGAGATTCCCAGTCAAAAAGTTGATCAATTAGCACACCACGATATTTCGTGTTTCTAACTTGTGATATGGTGTTGGTGGCAAATTATATTTCCTATTTTTGGAACTAAGGCTGCTAACCAGGTAAATGCCATAAAGTTGGTCTTGGAAAAAATTCAACCTCAACATTTTTTCCGCGAGTCATTTGCTCATATCTGAGAGGAAATTCAATCGCCATGGCAAATGTCATCAAAGACAGTCGGTCGAACATGAGATGTAGATGTTTCAAGTATTTCAAAAGTTACAAGATTTCATGTCAGTGCATGCGCAGATGTAATAAAACTGTGAAATTCGGCGACCAACCGAGATCCAACGAACTAAACCACTCGCGAAGAAATCGTGGAAACCCATTTCAAAGAAAAATGGAGTTATTGAAAAAATAGTATATTTCCATTAATACGCGAAAATACGCAAAAAACACAGTTATACCGGTTTCGGTGATCAAACCATCAGTAACAAACAATAACCGAGTTATTGTTTGTTACTGTAAAGTTATTGTAGAGTTATTGAAAAAACAGTAAAATTATTGTTTGTTACTGACGATGGCTTGATCACCGAAACCGGTATAACAGTGTTTTTGGCGTTTTTCGCGTATTAGTGGAAATAGACTATTTTTTCAATAACTCAATTTTTTTTCTTTGAAATGGGTTTCCACGATTTCTTCGCGAGTGGTTTAGTTCGTTGGATCTCGGTTGGTCGCCGAATTTCACAGTTTTATTACATCTGCGCATGCACTGACATGAAATCTTGTAGCTTTTGAAATACTTGAAACATCTACATCTCATGTTCGACCGACTGTCTTTGATGACATTTGCCATGGCGATTCAATTTCCTCTCAGATATGAGCAAATGACTCGCGGAAAAAATGTTGAGGTTGAATTTTTTCCAAGACCAACTTTATGGCATTTACCTGGTTAGCAGCCTTAGTTCCAAAAATAGGAAATATAATTTGCCACCAACACCATATCACTAACTCCGTTTATCTTCGAGATCCAACCTTGGTTATCCTAGGAAATGCCACTGACATCGGTGGAATAGAATCAGGCCGCGTTAGAAAGGTGTTCGATGTTCGCAGAAGCAACTATTATTCTGATTGTTTATGAAATTCATGGGTGCCCATCAGGGATCCATCTGCGCAGTCCCTGAAAATTCTAGTAAAATTGGTTGGATAGAACCGGATTGGCAATGGCATCCGATAATCGAATGTTTTCACATGCGCCTCCGACAGTTATCATTCGAATTCGATGAAATTCACATGGGACCGTCTGAGGGCCTATACTAACATGCTCCCAATACTAAATTTTAGCTAAATCGCTAGGGTATGGAGTTTTCCCTCAACCGTTCCCAAGCTGGGGCCATAGCAAAGGAAGTCTCCTTATTCCACGCTGGGACTGACTGACTGATCATCTTTTGCAGGAGTTGTCGGAAATATGTGGCGCTTCCTGACCACATCCCTCAGGCCTGAACTGGACCTTTAGGACCGCTCCAAGCGGACACACTCGAAACTACTGGGCGAGTCCCCTGTCTTCGGTAGTCGCTGGCCGATCGCAGTCGGATCATTCAGAGGCATTTTTTTTTAATTTCATTTTATTTGGCATTATACTGGGTATATACAGCCATGGTACATTTAGCATTATAATAAGTGCGTACATAACTGGTCTACCACATTAAAACACCTTATTTAGTGTCACAATAAACCTATAAATCCTAGTGAGTGCTAATTTGTTGCCAATCAATTCACTGTAGTTGAACGGTATAGTCATTAGCGGAGTAACATCATTAAACAGATCAGATCGAGCAGAAGAGAATGTCTCGCAGGTCATAATGAGGTGTTCCAGGGTTCCTTTTTTCAGCTGGCAGTTCGCGCACAAAGCTCAATGCTCATCCCCGATGAAGCGATTTTTATATGCATCGCACATTCCGTGATTGCTTTTTATCCGACACATCGTACTGATTTCCCGGCGGTTCGATGCAATGCCCACAAACCAAGGTCTTCGGGGGGGGGGGGGGGGGGATTTGGCTGGACTGTCTTATAAAACCTTCCATTTCCAGAAATGTGATAATCTTGTTCCCAACCATTTCGGTGATGTTCAGTAATTGCTCGAATGAAATCCTCCTTGGGGATGTAATCTGAACCTATAACCCCTCGAGACGCCCCTGTTTTAGCTAACTGATCAACCCTCTCATTATATTGGATATTATTATGCACTTTAATCCAGATGAATGTAACATTAATGCCTTGGTATTCCAGCTGGGCAAGCAGGAATAGCAGGGCAAGCAGAGGGGCATCTTCGAGAATTTGATGAAAAATAATTAAGGTTTCCATCGCCGAGCGATCCGTGAATATCTTCAGTTGTTGTGGGGAAGGGGCTCGTGATAAAACGAGTGACAAACAAGGGTTTACAGAGATTCGTGTTAACGCAGGCGCAGGAACAATTATTGTTCCAATCACAAGAATTTGCAGGGACCCAACCTACATGATTCTTGGAAATTTCAAAGAATTTGGTCATTAGTACAGGAAAATAATCAAAGAGTGTCGATAATTTAATGTCTACACATGAACGGACGAACGTTACCGTTGAAACTTGATTTATCAGCTCGTATAGAAAGTTCAATCGGTACGATAATGCGGTCGTAACCAGGATTGCGAAGGTACAGAGGGAAAGACCAGGGGTGTTCTTTAGTGCTGCCCCCCATTTTCAAAGCCAGATTTGAAACCCTAATCTCAACCGTTTTGAACAAATGTGTAGTGCTTTTGAATCATCAAAATCTCCTCTTTCCGTCTATTTAAATCCGAAACAAAGAAAATTCGAATTTCACTGTTTTAAAAGCATTCGAAAAAAGTGCGTGGGCAGCACTAAAGTTTTTGACTGGTGTAAAACTTTAGTCCTGCCCCCCACGCTCTTGGCAGGTGGGATTGTGATAAATTCATCAGTTTTTATTCCGCAACCCCGTCCACTTGATCTATATGTCCAACTAATCTATATGGTACCAATCAGTTGATTGGGGTATGTTTTTATTCCGCAACCCCGTCCACTTGATCTATATGTCCAACTAATCGATCGTTTGTTTTTGTTGCGCTTGTAAAAACATGAAACGTGTCCTACATATCGCCTCTCCCCTTCGCCGTTTATCAGACACTTCAGTGCAAAAGACCCGTGGAAGAAGTTAGTAGGAACCGAAATACCACGTTGACAGTTGCTTTGAAAATGGGGGGCAGCACTAAAGAAAACCCAAGACCAGCAGCCAGACGCAGTGTTCCGCAGTGTACATATACTTAGTAGTTTTAGGAATTATATAAATAAAACTGTATAAGTGTTTATGTAGTGTTAACTAATTCTTATGGGTGCGATTGCGACAAAATTTAAAAAAAGTAAGTACAAGTTGAAATAGGTACTATTGCATAGATACCTACCGATAGTATTATACTATATAAGCACCAGGGAACACAAGTTTTTAAATCGAGCCTTGGCGGGCAACTCATACCTGTGTATTCGCTCAGCAAAAAATGTTTATAACTCCCACTCGAAATTTTTTCTTTTACGTTTCAAGGTGCGTAGATTCCAAAAATGCAATGCCCGTTCGCCGTCCGCTATCCGCCCTATCATGCATATCTACTTCAGTTTCGGTCTAAAAAATCCGTTCTTTCGCACATAGCCTCCATTTGAGCCCTAGTTGTGTCCCCAAACATTGCAGCCCGTTCGGAATATATCCAAGGGTGTTATGGGTGAAAAATGGGGGTACAAATGGGGTTTTGGTTTATTATTCTGTGAATAATACACATACGTATTCGCTCAGCAAAAAATTTGTATAACACCCCCTCAAAATTTTTTCTTTTCCGTTTCAAGGTGCGTAGATTCCAAAAACGCTGCAGTCCTTGTCACATGGGTTTATTATTCTATTGGAGTTCTAGAGATTTTTGTTGGCTGTTAAATGTATTGTTTGTTTCATGTGGAATGATTGAAATAGCTATTTCTGATGATTTCCACCAATTTTGGCCCCCAAAACATGAAATAGGTAGGTACGCTTTTTTTTTTTAAGATCATCTTTGATCATTGGTAGTGGCATTTAATGGTCTTGATTCACCTGTTTATACTTTTTCCAATGTTATTGTATACATTTATGGTGATTTCAGACAGTTTTCCAGGTTTTTGACTCATAAAAAACCAATTTTGGGAGCTGAACCTTTGGTAAAACCTCAATTTCCACGTCTTTGGTCAAAATCGACTTCATATTCGGTCTTCTCGTCCTCAAAAACATGGAAAAAGATACCTCAAAAGCTCATGTTACTAACATGTTGTTAAAACGCAAAAAGTACCTATTTTTATACACATTTTCACTCATACCTCCCCTGGATATATTCCGATCGGGCTGAAAAGTTTCGGGACACAACTAGGGCCCAAATGGAGCATGTGTGCGAAAGAACAACTTTTTTAGACCGATAATGAAGCCTGTACACGTGATACGGCGTACGGCGTACGGCGGACGGCGTACGGCGTACGGCGGACGGCGGACGGACATTGCATTTTTGGAATCTACGCACCTTGAAACGGAAAAGAAAAAATTTTGAGGGGGTGTTATAAAAATTTTTTGCTGAGCGAATACATAGGTGTATTATTCACAGAATAATAAACCAAAATGCAATGACCGTCCACCGTACGCCGTATCACGTGTATAGGCTTCATTTTCGGTCTAAAAAATTCTTTCTATCGCACATATGCTCCATTTGGGCCCTAGTTGTGTCCCGGAAGTTTGCAGCCCGATCGGAGTATACCCAGGGGAGTTATGAGTGAAAATGTGTCTAAAATAGGTACTTTTTGTGTTTTAGTAACATGTTAGTAACATGACCATTTGAGGTATCCTTTACCATGTTTGTTAGGACGAGAAGACCGAACATGATGTCAATTTTGACCAGAGAGTGGAAAATTGAGGTTCTGCCCCATGTTCAGCTCCCAAAATTGATTTTTTATGAGTCAAAAACCAGGGAAATCGTCTGAAATCACCATCAGTTTGTATAATAACACTAGAAAAAGTGTCAACACGTGAATGAAAACCATTAAATGACACTGCCAATGATCGAAGATAATTTGAAAAAAAAAGGTGCGTAACTAATTTGGGTTTTGGGGGCCAAAATTGTGGATCAGAAATAGCTATTTCAATTAATTCACATGAAAGAAAAAAAAATGAACAGCCAACATTTCTGTACGTATGTCCAGTAGAATAATAAACCCATGTGACAAGGGCTTTGCGGCGTTTTCGGTGTTTCAGTAACAGAAGCTCGTGAGGTATCGTTTTCCATGTTTTTTAAGACAAGGAGACCGAATATGAAGTGAGTTTTGACCAAAGAGTGGAAAATTGAGGTTCTAACGAACTTTCAGCCTCAAATATACGTGAAAATTAGGTCTAAAATCGTTGTTCGTCCGCACACAGTTTGGGTCCAAATGCCATTTGGGAACAAATTTGGCTCCGAGTTGTGCTCCAAAGTTCGGTAGCTCGATCAGAATGCACCCAGGGGTGTTACGGGGGACAAATGAATGTAAAAATAGAGTTTCTCGAGGTTTTTTAAAGGTTTTAGTGAACATGAGCTTGTGAGGTATCGTTTTCCATGTTTTTTAGGGCGAGACGACGGAATGTGAAGTTGATTTTGACCAAAGTGTTAAGAATTGAGGTTGTAACGAAGGTTCAGCTCCCGGAATTCATTTTTTATTAGTCAAAAACGTGGGAAATTGTCTGGAATCAACATAAACTTTTATAATAACACTGTTAGTAGTTTCAGCAGGTGAATCAAGACAATTGGCACTATCAACGGTCAAAGATGATTTGTCAAAAATAGGAGCTTACATCGTGTTTTTGGAGGCAAAAATTGGTGAAAACCATCAACAATAGCTATTTCAATAATTCCACGTGAAAGAAACAATTAATGAACAGCCAGAGTTTCTGTAGGTATGTCCAATAGAATAATAAACCCATGTGACAAGGACTTTGCAGCGTTTTTTGAGGTTTCCCGATGTCATACTATGCTTACATCTCAATTCATGTACCTTGACATATTATGTACATCGCATGGAATTCCCGCCACCATCCTATATATGGATATATAGGATATATTGTTAGAATATGGAATTTTCCATTGTTGGAATATATGGAATATTCCCGGCACTAGCCGTCGTGCCTAGCAAGTGGTGCACTCGCACGAACATTTTTGGAACTTTCCCGGACAAGGCTGTACCCCCCTGCTGAGACGTTTTGTTTTCAGTTGTTGTGAGCCGGACGAACCGCTTCGCCGTGTTTTTCGTAGTCGATTCAAGTTGCATTGTTTAAAGTTACATTTTATTAAATTTGATGTCTTCAAGGAGTGAATACCTTTAGTTGATTTTTATTCATACACTCCACTAGCAGATACCAACATAATTTGGTCCTTTGAGCCGTGATGCATCGTTTTCAACTCGTCCCTCCTCGATTGGCGACCGCCTATGGCGACTACACCTTCGTTTGAAAACATACACAAAGACACTCTTCCCAAAAGAAAACTGTTCCTTTCGTGTCCTTGCTAATTACCAGGTATAATTTTTGGCTTTTTATATATTCATACATAAATATATGCATGTTGGGCCTAGGGTTAGCACAGTGGTTTGAGGTCAAGCTGAAGTCCTAGGTAGGTTTGTTTTTCATCTCCAGATTATTATTAGTAATACTTGAAAAGTGTCCATCAACATTCTCGAGTCAGTTTATTTTTCGTTTTTTCGTAATAATAATTACCTATTCATATTGTTACTATCATCAATTTGTAAGTTTTTGTTTCATAGGGCCTAGGTTATTGATTTTTGTGAATTTTACCACTACAAGTGTCTTCGTTTCTACACTGGGTTTTCTTACCAATTATTAGTTGAAAATGTCTCCCAAGGTTGACATTTACACGTTGACTGCAAAACGCTCATTGATTTTCAAACGTTTGAAGGATTTTGAAGTTTATGTGACTAGTTTGAAACTTGATGTACCTTTAGGTGAGCTGAAAGTTCGATTAGGTAAAATGAACGCAGTTTGGGAAGAATTCGAGCTGCTTCAAGATAGAATGGAAGCCTCCATAGACCATAAGATTGATACCTATGCTGATGAGTTCGAGTCATAAAATGAAATTCGTTCGAGTTTTGAGAAGATATTTTATGTTGCAACTGGTTTAGGTGAGGATATTTTGGAGAAAAGTACGCATCGTTCTGAGTCGCCAAACTCTCAAAGAAATGCATCGATTTCACGTGGGATTACAGATTTCAACGTTAGATTGCCTCAGCTGAGCATCCCCACATTTTCAGTGAGTTACGAGGAATGGTACTCCTTTATTAATGGATTTGTTGACATCGTTGACAGAAATCCATCCCTCCCCGATGGGGTTAAGTTTCGATACCTCAAGGGTTCCCTCCGGGGCGAAGCGCTCACAGTCGTGGAATCGTTTGACTCTACCGCCGAAAATTACACAGAAGCATTGAATCTACTTCGAGATCATTACCAGAACTCCGCTCTTATTGTTCAGAAACATGTTCGAGATTTGTTTGGTTTAACAAAGATCGATCGTGACTCAGCTTCATCTATTATAAATTTGCTTACAACATCTCGCAAACATATTCGAGCTCTAAAATCCTTTGAACAACCCACAGATTCATGGGACTTGATTTTGGTTCATTTGATCTCTGGTAAATTAGATGTTACAACCTTCAAGGAGTGGCAAGAAGAAATTCCAACTAAAGAACTACGAACCATGGATATGTTATCTGAATTCATGGAAAGGAAGTGCCAGATTTTGGAAGCTGTAAAAGCTAATCAACCTTCTTCGTCAAATAGCAATAAAAATTTGAAAACTAACGATGAAAATAGAAACAGTAGTAGATGTTGTCATACCTAAGAAAATTATAACAAAATGCCCAGAAATTGTTTGCTTTGTTCTGGACCAGAACCCCATCGTTTGTTTCATTGCCCTAAATTCAAGGAACTTCCGTGGGAAGATAGATTCATAGTTTTAAAAATTGTCGATGAGAGGGTTGTTCTAGATGCGATGGGGCACCACACAACTCTAGTTTGTGCAGAAAATCGGTCCTATTAGAAGTGAGCTCAGGAGTAACCATAGATCTATATAGATCATATAGATCTATGGGAGTAACTCGAGTTCCTCCCTCCACTCAGACCCACACGGGTCCTTCGCACTCCTTTCCAGATACTTCAGGTCAGTTCGCAACATCGCAAGCACCATCGCTTCTCCCACTTCATGATTCATTGCTTCCTCGAAACTCTGATCCAAAGGCACCTTCTGTGTCCACAACTACCTGCACTGGTGCGTCCCAACTACAACAGCTTTCATCCTCTCTTTTGTCGACTGCCCTAATAGTCATTCATGGACGTTCAGGAAGGCGGATTTATTGCCGCGCTCTACTTGACAGTGGCAGCCAATCCAGTTTTTTGGATTCATCAATTTGTGATAGTTTGTCTCTTGATATGGTAGACGTTTCAACCAACATATGTGGTTTGAATAGTTCGATCACGTCAATCAGAAAATTCACCAAAGCCAGAATTTCAACTCGTGTTGGACCATTTTCTCGACAAGTGGATTTTTTCGTTGTTCCCAAAATTACCGATTATACCCCAAATTGCTCGATCGATGTAAGGAAACTCAAACTTCCTCCCAATATCATCCTAGCTGATCCCAATTTTAATGAAAACTGTGAGATGGAAATGGTCATTGGAGCCGATTTGTTCTGGGATATCATTGGTAAAGAGCACTTCCAGCTGGATGCTGGCTCAGTGCCTTCCAGAGAATCACAGTTGGGCTGGATTGTTAGTGGCAAGTGTCCCGATATTGCAGGTTATTGCAGTCATGTAGCCACAGATGTGACTTTGGAATTGATGGACAGCACGCTTCGCAGATTTTGGGAAACGGAAGAAATGGATTCAGCTGTAGAACTTAGTAATGACGACATTGCTTGTGAAGATCATTTTGTGGCAAATACTTACAGAAATGAACTTGGTCGATATGTAGTCAAGATACCCTTTGATTTTGATGTCAACAAGCTTGGCAATAGTCGTGATATTGCATTGAGAAGATTCTTATTGCTAGAGAAGCGTTTTGCTAAAGATGCCGAACTTCATCGTCGTTATAAAGAGTTCATACATGAATATATCGATTCGGGCCAAACGATTCTGGTAGATTCGGGTGAAGCTTCTTCGTGTTTGCCGTTCTATTATGTGCCGCATCATCCTGTTTTTAAAGAATCTTCGACAACTACAAAGATTAGAGTCGTGTTTGATTTTTCTGCTAAGTCCGCCAGTGGCTTGTCTTTGAATGATATATCGTCAAAAGGTTTTGTTATACAACCTACTCTTCAAGCTCATTTCCTAAGGTCTCGAACTTATGACATTTTCATTTGTGGAGACTTGGAAAAAACGCTGCAAAGTCCTTGTCACATGGGTTTATTATTCTATTGGACATACCTACAGAAACGTTGGCTGTTTATTTATTGTTTCTTTCATATAAAATAATTTAAATAGCTATTTCTGGTGGTTTCCACCAATTTTGGCTCCCAAAACACGAATTAGGTACGCTCCTTTTTTTTCAAATTATCTTTGATCATTGATAGTACCATTTAATCGTCTTGATCCACCTGTTGATATTTTTTCTAGTGTTATTCTACAAGTTGATGGTGATTTCAGACGATTTCCCAGGTTTTTGAATTATAAAAAATCAATTTTGGGAGCTGAACATATGGTACAACCTCAATTTTACTCTCTACGGTCAAAATCGACTTCATATTCGGTCTTCTCGTCCCCAAAAACATGAAAAACGATACCTCAAAAGCTCATTTTACTAACATGTTGCTAAAACGCAAAAAGTACCTATTTTTACACACATTTTTACTCATAACACCCTTGGGTATATTCCGATCGGGCTGAAAAGTTTCGGGACACAACTAGGGCCCAAATGGAGCATGTGTGCGAAAGAACGAATTTTTTAGACCGAAAATGAAGCCTGTACACGTGATACGGCGGACGGCGTACGGCGGACGGACATTGCATTTTTGGAATCTACGCACCTTGAAACGGAAAAGAAAAAATTTTGAGTGGGTGTTATAAAAATTTTTTGCTGAGCGAATACATAGGTGTATTATTCACAGAATAATAAACCAAAATGTATAGGTAAATTTTGATTAATGAAGAACAAACTAGCTTGCAAAAAATTCTTTGGAGAGATTTCCCAAACGAGCCTTTGAGGGAATATAAGTTGCTCACAGTTTGTTATGGACAAACTAGTAGCCCATGGCTTGCAACCAGAGCTTTGAAGCAGCTAGCCATTGATCACCAGTTTGAATACCCATTGTCTAGTGTTTCAGTTAGCAAGCATTTTTATGTTGATGACTACCTGTCTGGTGCTGCAACAGTTGAAGAAGCCATTCACCTCAGGGATGAAGTAACGAAGCATTTGAATGAGGGAGGATTTCGCATTAGAAAATGGACTTCAAATTCTGTCGATTTCCTCGAGTCAGTCGAGGACAGAGAGATTAGCCCAGAAGTTGTTTTTGACAGTGACATTCACGTTAAAACCTTGGGTTTAGTTTGGTCACCTAGCATTGACCTAGCACTTATACTATTGACCACATTGTCACTCAGGACTCAGGAAACTTCGGATAAGCCTGTAACTAAAAGATTGGTACTATCTACTATTGCTCGTATATTTGACCCTCTAGGTCTGTTGGGTCTTCTTAGCATGAAATCCAAATTGTTTCTTCGTGAGCTTTGGAAACAAGAATTGGATTGGGATGAATTATTGTCACGTTCACTCACAAAAAAGTGGCGAATATTTTGTCGTAGGTACTCTTTTGAAAATCAAGGAATTGAAAATTCCAAGGAAAATTACAATTCCCAATGCTAATAGAGTTGAACTGTATGGACTTTGTGATGCATCCATGCAAGATTACGGTGCATGCATCTACCTTTGTTGTATTGAAAATCTTGGGAATATCACTGTAAGTTTGGTTACCTCTAAATCGAGAGTTGCTCTAGTGAAAACTGAATCGTTGCCACGTTTGGAGTTGTGTGGAGTATTGCTGCTCGCTGAGCTCATGAATAGTATTGTTGCATCCCTTGAGATTCAAGTTGATAAGGTTTTTTGTTGTGGCTACCTCTCAGTGGACAACCTATGTCGCCAACAGAGTGTCAACGATTCAGAAGCTCTCCACTGCTGATCAGTGGAGACATGTTTCTCCGTCTAAAAATTCAGCTGATTTGTTGTCACGTGGTGTATATGCAGATGAACTTTTCAACTCCAGTGTTTGATGGCAGGGGCCTCGGTGGTTGACTGAAAATATTGACCTTGGTCAATATGGTAACTTTGAACAGCTGGCACCTGCTGAACTTCCGAACACTAAGAAAGAGAAGATAGTCGCCCTTCTTTATACGTCAAAATCTGATAAAGACATTGAAAAACACCTTGTCAAAGTTATATTGAATTTTACATCATTTAATCGACTTGTTAGGGTCTTTGCATATGCCCAACGATTCTTGAGACGTAGCAAGTTCAAAAAGGGTTCTCGGCCAACCGACCCTTTCACACCATCAGAGTTGGATGACGCCAGAACTGCTATTCTTCGAGTTGCACAACTCACTACCTTCCCTCAAGAACTGAAAGATCTATCGAAGAGCAAGAATGTCAGCTCCAGCAGCAAGCTTCTGTCATTGAATCCGTTTCTTGACTCGAAGGGTTTGATTAGAGTTGGTGGACGTTTGCGGCATTCTGTGCTCACCCCAGGCATGAAACACCCAATTGTTTTGTTGAATGATTCGTCAAATGAAATGAGTAAATTGACATTTAATATCGCTAGACATTTTCATTTGAAATCACATCACGTTGGCCCTCAGTCGTTATTAGCAGTAATTAGGGAAAAAATTTGGCCTCTCAATGGCAAGAATCTATGTAAATTTGTGTATCGTAAATGTGTCACTTGTTTTAAAGCTAATCCTAAGTTGTTGAATCAAGCTATTGGTGATCTACCTGAAGCTCGTGTCGAGCCTTCACGTCCTTTTTATCACTGCGGTGTAGATTATGCTGGGCCCCTATTGATTAAGCAATCTATGCGCAGAAATGCGTCATTAAATAAATGTTATGTTGCGTTATTTGTTTGTTTGAGTAAAAATGTATTCATTTAGAATTAGTTGAAGACTTGAGTAGTGCATCATTTTTGGCTGCTTTGCACAGATTTATTTCACGTCGTGGTAAACCTCTTGTTATGTACTCGGACAATGGTACCACATTTGTTGGAGCTAACTCTGACTTAGCTGAGTTGAGAACTTTGTTGCTGTCTGAAATACACAGAAATACCATTGTCGACTCATTGTCTGTTGATGGCGTAACTTGGAAATTTATTCCCCCGAAATCACCCAATTTTGGTGGTTTGTGGGAATCAGGTGTTAAACAGGTAAAATATCATTTAAAACGGATAGTAGGGAGTTCACACCTCACTTTTGTGGAACTATGTACTGTGCTAACGCAAGTAGAAGCATGTATCAATTCGCGTCCAATTGTCCCTCTATCCTCTGATCCCAGCGACTTCTCCTCCCTATCACCTTCTCATTTTCTAATTGGAGATCGTTTGCTGTCAACCCCTGAACCTGACTTGAAGCCTCTCTCGCAAAATCGTCTCACAAGATGGCTAGTTCAACAGTTGGCACAATATTTTTGGACCAGGTGCACTTCGGAGTACCTGCATGAACTCCAGAAGCGCACTAAATGGAAGACATCCTGTCAAGACCTTCAGAAAGGAGCACTGGTTTTGATCAAGGACTACAACGCTCCTCCTCTCACTTGGCCACTTGGACGTGTTGAGCAGATTCATCCTGGAACTGATCATCACATCAGAGTTGTGACGGTTCGTACAGCTAAAGGCTTGTTTAAGCGCAGCGTCAGGAATCTTTGTGCGTTGCCTATCGATTACTTAAATACTTTATAATTTTGAAGTCAGCCCTTCAAGGTGGGGAGTATGTTCAATATGGAATTCCCGGCACTAGCCGTCGTGACTAGCAAGTGGTGCACTCGCACGAACATTTTTGGAACTTTCCCGGACAAGGCTGTACCCCCCTGCTGAGACGTTTTGTTTTCAGTTGTTGTGAGCCGGATGAACCGCTTCGCCGTGTTTTTTGTAGTCGATTCAAGTTGCATTGTTTAAAGTTACATTTTATTAAATTTGATGTGTTCAAGTAGTGAATACCTTTAGTTGATTTTTATTCATACAGTCCACTAGCAGATACCAACACATCTTAATACATACATCTCACTTACATCTCAATTCATGTACCTACCTTGACATATTATGTATATCGCATTATGTTTTTGCCAAGAAATTTTTATACTGGAAAACCAAAATGAGAGTGAAAATCTAATTTTTGATGATATGTAATTTATTTGTGGCGGATTGTTGACTGCTTCCCTTTTGATCGGTGCGATCAGCTTTATATAAACGCTATGATCTCCAAGGATCGAGCGGAGCTTTTCACGTGGACTGAACAACCCCACAACATCTCTTCCTAGATTTGGACTCCTGCACGATCCCAAGGTCCCCCCCCCCCCCCCCAACTTCGGTAGCGAGGGAGCTGCCAACATTCTGAAAGCATGTTGGACACGTCCGATTTGCAATCGGTTCGTCTCAAGGGGCATCGCCGCGAGTTTGAAGAACATGAACGATTTCCATCGATGCTGGGGAGACGCAGTGCCGACCCGCCTAAATATCGTCACATTGCGCGGGTCGGTGAATATCATAATGTGATCGGGTTGGGGGGGGGGGGGGGTATAAGATAACAAAGAGAGCAACGAGACGAACAAGAAGACTCGAGAGGCGAGCGAGTGAAGCATCTCAGAAGACAGTGTGGCACATGTGACAAGTCAGTTGGGCAAATAGCCGATAGAGAAGGTTGATAAAACTCGAGGGCCGGTGACTGGCGGAGGCGAGGATGTGTACACAAGGGCTAAGAAGCCGGAGCTGGTGGAAAAGAAACCTATTATGAGGGGACTATAGAAAAGGAAGCGAGGCCGCGTTTTGTTTGGCCACTCTTCGCCTTTTGCTTTCCTTACAAGTAGCCTACTTAAGAAACCCCCCGCTCTGCACAACCTTGGCGTGAACCACGGGAACGAGCATTATTTTCTACCTGTGGGAAAATTCTGTGATTTTGAGCTTCCTCCGTTTAAATTCCAAATTTTAATTTTAATTCAACGTTACATTCTAGTAGTAGACAAAAAATAACTAATGAGCGATTTCGTGCTATTAACATACTACGGTGGACTCCGCTTAATGGGGGCACCTCGGGACCAGAGCCTTTTGCCCCAATTAAGCGGGTGACCCAATAAAGCGAAATCCAAAATCCCCCACCCTTCCTCATCTTTTTATTCAATGAAAATGGAGTTCATTGTGAATAACGTGAAGTACATACGTCATCAAAATACATTAATCGTTTATGAATTTAAAATCAATTATGTATATACAAACAATATTTACAACATAAGATCGCGATCCCATTTCTGCGACCACTCGACGAAGATGGGTGACGCCATCCAGGCGTTTTTGTTGGCGTGGTACTGCACTGTGAGTTTTTCCAATGCTAGATGTTTAAGGCACCTAGGTTTGGCACTTTTCCCGATAACAAGGACCTTCTTTTTCTCAGTGCCGATAACTGAACAAACAAGTAGAAGAAAGAGAGTGAAACAAACACTTGTGAATGGGTTCAACAGCTGCATATTAAACTAGAAAACGCATAAGTTTTGTGAACAACCAATTGCCAAGGTTACCATAATAAAAGAGAAGCAATAAAAAGTGAAGTGAGTCTTTCATTGTTGTTATTGTAATGATGTTGAAGTATATTGAAGGCTCAGCTCTTTATTTGTTGCCCCAATAAAGAGGAGTAGTGCCCCAACTAACCGGAGTTTTTTAACCTTATTAAGATATGTTCGGTCGGGACCGGCCCATTTTGCCCCAAACATGCGGTTGCCCCAATTATCCGGTGCTCTCATCGGAGTCCACTAGCCTAGGAATTGGCAGGACCTGAGAATGGAGCACTTTGATAACAGCGTGTAGATGTTAGGTTATATCGTGAATTGGGCAAAGTAGGTGGGTTAATTGATATTGTATTTTTATTTTTATTTTTTTAATTTTATTTTTATCCGATAGCAGCGACGCTGACGCCGACATCGACGCCAAGAATAGTCCCTTTTTCAGAGTTTTGAGGCCGTACATTGTGAGAAATACAAACGACCATATGGAAAATTGGAACTACGCCGAATTCATTATGAGGTTCCCTTTGTTTCGACTCTCATAGAGCCCCAAACTACTGCTGTGGGAATTTTAGAGAATTCGCATTTATCTACCTAGGTGGAAGCACTTAATCGGGTGGAAGCAAGGACTTCGCACGTTGTCGGGAGAGGTCTGGTGGTCCTCGTGCAGCTTTCTGGCCCTCTTCCCGTGGTTCTGAGGGGAAGATTCGCTGAGTGCGAGAGGGTTCAGCAGAACCTGACTCAATCCCAGTAGCGATGTGTGGGCTCTGAAAGGGTGGGGCACCAAACCAGAACACAAAATCAACAGATTTTTCTACAAAATACCTCAAGGCAACAACACCATTCCCTTTATTTACTTTTTGAGTGATGTTCAGCCCTAAACTTTTAATCAACACTATCGTCATATGAACAGGCAATAATTAAGTTGTTTTTAACGAAGCTATTGCTTGTTACTGACGATGGTTTGATCACCAAAACCAGTATAACAGTATATTTTTCGCTGTTTTTCGTGTATTAGTGGAAATGGAAAACTTTTGAACAACTCCGTTTTTCTTTGAAAACCCCTCGGCTGGTACCTACTTGAATGGAGAAGCTATGGACAAGAGGCTAGATGCTTATCTGTGCTACGACGCCAATCAATCCACAAGCTCACAAACAGCAAATAGGACAAAACGCACGTAGGTACCACAAATGCAAATCTGTCACCGGAACCGGACCGAACGCAAAAGCACGAAAATCGAAGCAAAAAATGGAAAACTGACAACAGAATGAACAGAGAAAGCGAATGTGATTCACGAGACAGCAAAAACAAATCGAAAGACAATCATCTCATATCGAAGGGATGGAATCGATTTTGAACAGGAATGATTTCTGGGTGGAAATCAGATTGTGGGGACAGGGCCCAATGTGGGCGTGGCGAACTAAATTTTTACTCGACTGAGCATGCGCGGACAGGCCACTTTTCTCGGTTGCCATGGGAAATCTAGGTCCCAGGGCCTGCCAGTTTCAGAAGCCTAGGTTTCAATTTCGACAGCAGGACATCGATTACTGTCGATTTATTCCGATAACATGCCTGGTCTAGGCAACTACCATGGATGCTGTACTAGAATACTGAATATCCATAGCCAGAGAAATCTAGCGGGTCCTGTTAAACTATGTGAAAAAAGCTAGGTACAATGTACGGAGGGAAATTAAAATGCGAACTGAACACATGGTTGGATTTTTGTTTACCTACTCCTAGTGTTTTTGGGTGCAGGGGCAGTGGCCCAAGTTGCCACATGGACGCAACGCCCCTGCTCAATCCTACGGGTAGGAATCCGCTCGATGCAGTTTCTCGTTTGGCACTCAAACAGTGAATCCACGGACGAGGTGGGGAGTTCGTGGCCGTGAGGTTCTTTCTTCTGCTGCTAACTCGTAGGGCTGCCTCTGTGAGGTCTCCGTGGGTGATGCCGTTCTCAGGAGATCTACTTCTAGTGACGGTCGTCCTTCTCAGGATCGGTCTTCATCGATGTCTTGCTTGGCCGGAAATGGTGTTCTTTGCTGGATCAGCCATCTTGATTCTTTGGAGGTCTTCTTTGGTGCCTTTCTTCTGGGACAGGTCTTCGCAGGTGCCTAGCTCGTGACAGTTCAGCTCTCCTCCAACTGACTCCGAGGCTCAAGAGTCTCCCTTTATATTCACCAATTTGGGACCTTCTTAGAAGCAGAGGTGATGCCGTCGTAGTGTCAGTTAGGCTTAACTTTGGCATTTTGCCTTGTTTAGATGGAAGAGTTTTCTGGTTATCTGGAAAGTTCTTGACCATGTCGGGGCGACCCCACAAAGTATTTCTTATCCTTAATCAATGGGCTAGTGACAATGCGAGTGCTAAAATCGTTAATTTAGCAGCACGTGAGTTACGGCGAAGCCAAATCCAATAAGGTCTCGTCAATGGCTGAAGTGGCTCTCTCCTTGAGTGGGATGGGTGGAGGGGATATCCATTGTTGTCTGCTGGGTGCATGCGCCGTGGTGCAAAGGTGGTGTGGCGTCCAGGTGTAACACTAACTGGCTTTGTCTTGGTACCAAAACCTATATGGCGATACCTGACAGTGTATCCTGAAGTTTTGAAGTCGTAAGTGCTCACTATCACCGGTGTTTTGGCTCTTGCGGCGCCTCTCCTGGGCTTCGTTGAGACGGACCAAAAACTATACAACAAATTCTAGGGTCCCACGGAGTATACTATCAAAATTTCAGAGTTTTACGATCGCTCCAAGGGTTTTCACGGTAAAGACATACATACATAATATAACCACCCAAAAATGTCGCGCGACTAAGAGCCTCACTGACGTTCGGCAATTAATGGGCACTTGGAACTCCAATTACGGGACTGTTGACCGTTTATCTGAAATCTTGATCGCTTTAAACTCTGAAACATGTCAAAAATAAAGCAAAAATACCATTTTACATCCTAATATGGTTTTTTTCCCAGGAATCGGCAAAATATGGAGTATGGCACCATGGCAATAGGGCATTTGAAGGTCCTGGTCATGAGAGTTCCATGGATTTCACATCTCTGCGCACGCAATATACTTATTGTCCGATTGTTACGAAACTCATATGGGCCCGTCTAGGACCTAGCCTCGAACTACTATAAACATTTGAGCGATTTCAGACCATTGGTTCTTGTGTTCATGGACGTTTCAAGGAATGCACACGACCAGAAGATGGAATTATGAATTCTTTTCAATGGAGTTTCGTATTCAGGGACGGTCGCCAGGTGAAACAATACATTCCTGTGAAGCAATAAATTTTCACATTCGCGCCCAAACGACGAACTCTCCTTAGTAGTGATGAGATTTCTGGAGGAGAAGGGCTGGAGGGTTTGCTGACCTTACGCTCGGAACCGAGCTGGGATTTTGTGTACGTTAAAGAATAGCTTTAATTGAATATATTGAGACGCATAAATAATACAATGAAGTTCAGGGAGTAAATAAACTAAGATAAATTACATTACATTACGTCATTATAGTTGAATAGTCAGGTACCTACTTATACTACTTAGTGATCACATACAAGATTTTTCGCAAATTTTCGAATGGAAAATACGTTATTGCTATGTATTTAAAATCTTGAGTGCATGAATCATAGAAAACCTTTCCGTTTTGGAGCATTCTGAGTCCATCCTTAAAATTAAACAAAAATCATATTACGTACCTAGTTGGTTGTAAGGCGCCTATGGCTCCCATTCAACCCCCCCCCCCCAACCTTATCACCTCCCCCCACCCCTACAAGACCTTCTGCCTACCCCACCTTCCCACCCCACCCCCTCAACCGTGTCTACTCCATGTTTGTCGAAGCAATAATCGATAATCGATTCCTGAAATCGATAGTTTCGATAGTTGATCAGACCCCGGGGGGCATATAACAGACAAGTACCTTATTATGTTTATGTGTCATTCCAGACAATATGTGACTTTGGCTACAAGATAAAAAATTTGAACTTTGGCAAACATTTTCATAATATCACACAGAAGGATGAGTTCGGAGATGGGCACTTATTGAAAACAAAAAGAGGGTCAAATCTGAGGTTTGATGGGTCAAAACAGCTGAAAATCGGTAGCAATGAAAGTCACCTTGTGTGTTTCACAACGGTAACTTGAGACGGAAAAAACTATTTCAGTACCCTGTCAAATATTTCCTTTTCTCAAGAGAAAAGGGGGAAGGGGGGTCTCGTTTAAATGACTAAAATCACCTAAAATTGATATAAATTCACCAAAAGTGGTATGAAATAGTGATTTGGGACTTTATAATACCATTTAAAAATGAAAGAATCCCCACAGTATTGAGTTTGTTGGGGTCAAATATCGCTGGAAATTGGTAGAAGGTTGGAATCAGTTGCTATTAAATCACCTCAATCGCTATGGGATAATACGTCGCAAATGCACTCATATATAATTATGTGCTCGTGCGGCATGTCTGTTTTTTTTTTCTCCTGTGGGGTGACGCAAAATTTTGGCCGAGCCCGTTTTCGGCCTTCTCCGCCGTCAGCCTCAGGGAGGATCTCGTTAACCCTTTGAATGTCCCTTTCCGGGATCGCGGATATCATCTCCCTCCTCCGACCCGCGCAACGCTCGTTTTCCTTTTCAGAGCCGTCAACCCCAATTAAGCGACACCTACCCGTGGCGAACGGAGATTCATCTGCTTTAACGAATTAACTCCCGGCCCATCTTCCCGCCCTATGAATATTCAACCCCAACTTCCCTTCCATCCACTTCCATCTTCGCTAAACACCTCCCTTCCTTCACTGGCCACCTTCTATTCATATGATTAGTTCTCCATCTAAGGCTACGGTTATATTGCGTGTTCTGAAAAATAAGTGAACAGAAAAATGAGTTCGCCATTACGATAAAAATACAAATCAGCCTTCGTAGCGTTACCTAAGTGTATTTACTAACTACTTAGGAATAACCTGTAAATACTGTTGGTTCTTGGTCAGTGTAACTTATTCTCCAAACACTTAAGGTGTGTTTTGTCAATGAAACTGCTGGTACATACATACGCAGTAATAAATAGTGGTGGAAGAGACGAGCCTGGTCGGGTCATTGATCTTAGGCTCATAAACCAACATGTTTAGATCTTGTATTATGTATATAGACTCTCTAAAAATCATTATATTTGTTGTATAAAGTATTTGCTGAATAAAAAAATTGAAATTGAAATTGAATTGAATTGAGTTTTGTTCGTCAGAACACAGTGGTTACCCTGCAGGCGTGTTCTGAATATAAATTTGCTTGTCTACCACCGAAGATGGAACCCATATCATAGACGATGTATATTCCTTGAAAACCGTATACTGAAGTATTTATTAATGTGAATAAAACATAATATGTTAACGCATTCTCGGCTGCAAGGGACGACAAAGGAGAGTATCAAACTCTTTCAAGACGTTTTATGTCAACCAATAAAGTTATATGAGAATTTCGGAATGAGACCCACAACATTCACCGACGGTCACCCGCAACGTTCGTTTCGTGATACCTAGGTAGGTATTTAAGTAAACCTACCTAGGAATCACGGATATTGAGGAGCGATTCACAAAACAGTCAAATTTTCGTCTGTGCATTTCAGCAGAATGTGCTTATAGAAACCTGTTCCTTCCCCCTCTGTTGGATTTGTGTGTTGGAGGTTTTTTGGTGGGTAAATAATTTTTACAATAGGTTTATGGGGGGGGGGGGGGGGGGTGTCACATATGTTTGCATTGACGAATTAAACATTTTTCCCAGCACCTACAAAGTTTCTCAGTAGGTACTTTACCTATACTAAAAATTTCAAAATGGGTTGGGGAGACAAAGTGCACAAAAGGCACTTCCTTGGAGCGCACCGAATATGTGCGCAAAATTTCAGCCCGATCGGTTACGTGTGTCAAGCTTTAGCCCTGTCAAAGAACAACGACAACGACAAGATGAAGAAGAAAATCGTAGAAAATTACGAGTTTCAAACTTCCATAATTACGGCACCTGATGATCCCGAGGGTTTAAATCAAGTACACGTCCTCAGGGGCCCCTTCAAAATCTTATCTATACATATAATAAAACAGTGTCTGTTTGTCTGTCTGTTTGTTTGTCTCGGCATCAATTGAGAACGGCTGAACGTAGAAAGTTGCGGCTGGTACCATCTGACGCAGAATTTATCTGGGAAGGTTTATGAAAAATCCGCATTTGAATCTGTCCATTCGTTGAAACGCTATGAATGAAATACTACTAAAAAACTTGTTATAATCACTTCTATGAGGACGTTTATGCTTATAATAACTTTGAACGGTTGGACGTAAATCCGATTGTAATTAGATTCTGGATTCAGCTCGACGAGTACATTCAAGTGGTACTTCAATCAGGATGTTAGTGGGAGGGGGGTACAGGTTATGAGAGGGGGGGGGGGTCTACAGAAATTTCAAAACTACTTGACCAATTGGAGTGCAACTTTGGGAATTTGTTGTGTGAACATTGAGGAATGTTTCTAACCAGGTAGGGAGGGTTCATAGGATACGGGGGGGGGGGGGTTAAAGGCAGTTAGGGTTGGCATTGGGGAAGGTTTCTGATCAGTTGAGGAGGTGGTATCTGTTATGAGTGGGGCCTGTCCTAAAGGGGGTGTCTGTTCTACCGTTGCGAAGCGCGGGTACACAGCTAGTTATATTATAAATTCGAATCTCTGTCTGTGTGTCTGTCTTCCCACGGCCTAACGGCTCGACGGATATCGACCAAATTTGGCACGAATATCCAGTAGGCTCCCAAGTTGTGCAACGTCTCATTTTTAATTCCCTCACCATAGCGGAACTATGGTCGACCATGGTCAACTTCGTTAATTGAAATGGTAACCCCTAATTTTTATCGCGTATTCGTAATGTACGTGAAATTCTATCTACGATCGACCCTTCGGACTACCCCCGCGGTCGACCTTCGCGCATCCATGGGCCCCTCCATGGTCGAATCCCGAATTGCTCAACGGATATCGACCAAATTTGGCACCAATATCCGGTAGCCTCCCAAGTTGAACGTAGGCGCATTTTTAATTCCCTGACCATAGCGGAAATATGGTCGACCATGGTCAACTCCTGAATGGCTTGACGGATTTTGTTAAAATTGGGCACAAATACCCGGTAGGCTATGGGATTTTTCCGTCGTTTGTTGGTTCCACGATACTGCGTACAGCGAATCTCGGATAGCGAGCGAAGCGAGCGGTCAGGCTAGTGGGTATATGAAAAATCAACGCAGGAGACCCCCAGGCGCCCGAGTTACTGCGGGGGGGGGGGGGGTGTAAAAACGCTACTTGGCATGTGGTGTAGGTAAACAGTGCCTTGGTCGCTGTAGGTGGATACGGAAGTTTTTGGTTTTCTTGGCTGGCGGGACGCTACCTCTTCTGTGTGAAGCACGTATCATAGGTAAAATTACCGGGAAACCTTTCCATAAAACCGATGCTTAACCCTCCGTTACCCACGTGGGGTATGTGGGGGCCCCAGGCGCGCGGTTTTACATCTACAGTTGCGCTCCCCATCGTCTAAGCGTCGTGGCTTCGAGTACCTTCCCACTCGGTATTGCTCCAGCCGGCGCACAGCTCGGATCGGCGTGCAAGGTAAGAAATCAGTCCATTTTTGCGGTTTTTTGTTGAAAAACGTGGTTGGGGGTCCAAGCGGACCCCACGTGGCTAACTTCGTAGCAAAATTGTAATCCATTCCATCCATCTTTTTTGTCAATTTTTTGGGAATTTGATAGGTAATCTGATGATTCTTTTCAGATTTACCTGTTTCTTGAAACATGTTTTCGGTTGAGGAGTCGATTAGAGCAGAGTTGGAGGGGCTAGAGAGGGAGGGCCCAAGGGAAGAGTGGAGTTTGGACGAATTGGACAGTGAAGAGGATGATGCATCTTTGCCCAATGACGATAACGTTCTGGATGAGTTTACTGTAGATGAAGAACCAACAGTGGCTCCTTTGTTACGTTAGGATCCACTGTTGGTTCTTCATATACAGTAAACTCATCCAGAACTTTATCGTCATTGGGCAAAGATGCATCATCCTCTTCCCTATAGAGACTAGATCTATCAAAATTTATTTCAACACGTTTTATATAGCCCTATACTACTTCTGAAAATATTGGAAGCTGCAAAGATGGGATTTAGCAGCGCGAGGAGCGCGAAAATGGGTGGGGTCCACAGGGACCCCACGTGGGTAACGTTTAAACTCTGTCCCACGTGGGTAACGGAGGGTTAAACTGCTACGAGACAAGTACGTGTTGGAAAGCATTCACACGGATGTTTGTGGCCCTTTGCCAATAGAACCGAAATCAAAATTTAGATATTTTGTCACGTTTATTGACGATGCTTCTCGTCAGCGAACTCGTTTATTTCAAACTTGGAACTAACTACACTTCTAAGTAAACAATTATTATTGCACACATGTGGTTCAGGGATTCATGTCAACAGCAGCCCTAGATAAAGAGCTCCTCCTGTGTAGCTGAAGAACATGGAATTCAAAACGCAGGAACATGACATACAAAGATGGCTGATTGGCTGAAAATTTAAGTTTTCCAGAAAATTTCCCTTATGACCAAAACTTCCGAAACTGTAGATTTTCCATACCTTCAGGAAGAGTCCGTCGTCACTAGGTGGTTGATTACTGGAGCGTGCGAGTATTCTCTCGACGGCCTGATGATGATGTCCTTACATCGAAAGCGCTCGCCTCCAGTACTCAACCACCGAGTGACGACGGACTCCTCCGGAAGGTATGGTAATATTACTTCTTACACTAGCTGAACTGACCCTTTAGATTTAATGTAGATTTTCCAGTTTTACGTAGATGACTCTGAAAATCCATACAATTTGTGAGTCTTAATTTCGTGTTTGAAAAGTTAGGGAAACATGTGAAAGGTAAAGACTCGCCCAAGTTGGTCTCCCTTCTCGAAAGTGGAAGTTTTCGATCTAAAAGCATCCCATTGGCCCATTACTCTCTCCAGTGGAGGTAAGGGAGAATCCAGTGGTTATTATTAATCGTCACGTCGAGAGGCTATAATGAGCGGGTGGTTGGATTAGGAGTGAGCAACGAAAGGTGGTGTCATCCAGAAGTAACAAGTCCGAAGTAATAGAGGCATTATTTGTAGTAGCAGAGGGCTTTGGATTGTTGGTGGGGGGGAGGGGGGGGTCGGCGAGAGGAGCCAGCGGCGCTAGGCAAAGCCGGCTCGTGTCGTTACAGGAAAGCTCGCGTGAGTGCGCCCCATTCGGTGACAGTACACTTAATAACCTTAATATTTGTCTAGGGAGAGGTACGGCGGGAGGGGGAGCAGAAACTGTCGCGATGCCGGTGAAATGAAGCGCCTGGTGGCCCGATTCCCACATCAAAAACTTCTAAATAGCACCGGTCTCCTGATCGGCAGGCAAACGACGCGATGAATCGTCTTTCTTGTCAGTCGATTCGACTTCCACATCACGGGACTCGTGTCATTACCCGTCGACATTACGATATCGAAATTCCACCCCCTTAATAGGGTCACTGGATAAACGCTTTGAATAAATCGAATGCCATATATACACTTTAACGACCCACTGACGTCATGGAAAAGTCATAGTTTGACTGCCGTTTTGTTAGCTGTCGAAGCGACTCCTCAGTTTTCCCGTTATTCTGGGAGCCTCGCCTGCAGTAAACGAAAACGGAGAGTCGCTTTTCGATAATTCCAACTCCAAAAGAACAGCAGGGAAATGACAGTCGAGTGGATGGGTCTGTAGTTCCCCCACGGCGCCCGAAAGATTCAAATTTTTACTACTAGCGGGGGTCCACGGATCAGTCGCCTCACAAATGGCCTGATTAAACTACTACTAAAACACGAACAAATAGATGAATTATGTAGTTCATTCATGCTTTTTTATGATTAATTAATTAATTGGTTAACATAAATATCTTCGTTAATTTCCATATATGAAAAATAAGACCTACTTCAAACCAAAAATGCACTCCAGGTCTTTGATTACCTACATTAAATCTATACTTCTTAGCTGACTGTTCGTTGCACTTTTCATAATATCGCCTAACTGTGATCCTTCCGGTAATGCTTCTTCTATCCATTCTCGTCTTCTTCTTCGTAGAAAGGAAAAACCATTTATTTATGCTAAACATCCTGGACAATGTCTTTGACATCAGCGCGCCGTACTGTTCGGTTCCTTACTAATTGGACTACTTCTTGGCTCTTGAGTGGTTCTACCGTGAACCACGGTTTCTTTTTTTTATGAAAGGCTTGTTCAAGTAATGGTTTTAGCCCTTTTCCAGTGGTCTACTCCCAGTCATTCCTTTTTTTATTTGCTGAATCTACGATCTCGTTACCTGCTTCCGAAACATGCCCAGGTATCCATTGGATCGTTATCCTCTGTGGTGAGCGGGAGTTGAAGGCGTGATCTGGATTGCTAACGCCCCGCGGTTATCACCACAGGAGGGGTTAGAGTACGAGGCGTCCCACGGTTATCACCACAGCAGATGCCAGGGAGAAGATGGCTTGCACCCAGCGGTTATCACCACAGCGAGTGCTAGATGAGGGAGCGTCCCGCGGTTATCACCACAGCGGACGTGTATGGAGAGGGGTGCTAGCGCCCCGCGGTTATCACCACAGCAGGCGCTAGAGGCGGGAGCATCCCGTGGTTACCACCACAGCAGATGTGAATGGAGGGGAAAGGGTAGGAGACAGAGAGAGAGAGAGAAAGAGAGTGAGAGAGAATGAGAGGGTGTAGGGTGAGGGTGTAGGTTCGGCAAATACCGATTCGCACAGTTAATCGTTTGCCCGGCTTAGGACACATACCGTTTCGCACAGCGACCTGATTACCTGTAAAAATGAAACCTAACCGTTTCGCACAGCTAGTTGGGAATGGGCGAAATCATAATAATAATTTTAGATCGCAATGTGTATATTTAACAATTTTTTAGGAATCAGCCTCACAGAAAAATGGCTCGTTCACAAACATAATATTGCACGTCAATATAGAAATAATATAGAAAAGTTCATTCTTTCACTCTCGTTTGCAGCCCCATTTCCTTAACAAAGGTCAGGAGACTGATTTCATTACTTTTTAATTTACTAGTAAGTTCAGAAGCCAAAGCTGTTTTTGAACTGACGTATTCAAAGTCTGATGGGTTCCCGAATTTGCGCATTTTTATCCTTGTCACTACTTGAATCTCCTTTAAAACTTCCAAAACTATCCAAATATTCGGAGATGCGCTGTAAAATTGCTCGTTGTATTTGGCATGAAAAGACTCAGGACCATTGGTGGTTCTCGGTTGACCCATCAGAGCTGAGGCCCCATCGTAGGAGGAAATGGGCAGAACAAAATATAGTATTTCATTAAATAGTCAGTGAATTGAATAAATTCGGGTCCTTCGGGGGACTCGTTCACTAACTGGAAAAATAAATCAGGTACTTCGTCCGGATCAACGTACTGGAGCCCAAAAAAATGTTTGAACCAGTTTCCCACCTCCGAATTTTCTATCCTGTATTCCTTCGCGACAGGTCCTAGAGCTTTTATTTTGCGATACCACGCTTGTCCTAAGTGAAAAGAACAGCCCCTTATGGTACAAGGAGAAAGAAAACGGTGCGGATAGCATTATGCATGGCGATTTCAAAATCTGAGAGGATTACTGCGGGTCGGAATGTACAGTTGTGTTCAATACATAATTCAACGAGGAACCTCAACATATTTACGTATATGGCTTCACTTTTTCCGGTCAAGAACATGAAAACTAGTGGAAGGTACGTACCAGACTTGTAACCATGAAATGTGTACATTTGATAAAAAAAGCGAGGAGCATACGTGAAAGTCCCATCACAGAACACAGTAACGTTGTCGTCACACAGACGCTCTAGATTCGCAGCACACGTCACAGCAACCAGAGTACCGCTGATAAACACGAATTTTTCACCCCTTGCTTTGGCTTGCACAATGCCACAATACATTTCCGCACGCGTAGCTTCGTTGCTTTAAAAATTTGAACCGCTCCACAATAATTGCAATATATCGTTTTGATGATACGCGCTGGATCGTCGGAGCCATAGAGGAAATGAATAAAACATCGACACGTTGACTTATCAGAGGACGATGAATGACTAGTGGAGCAATGCGAAACGGTGACCTACGATTAGGTTGTTTACATCAACCAGCTCTGCGAAACGGTATGGACCTTCTTCGACGAGAACAATACAAGTGTGCGAATCGGTACATACTCTGTAGGTTGTACGACCGTTGAGAGTCGTTGGGGATTCAATGTAGGGGACCCTTCCGGTCCTTTTCCCGAGGTCTTTCTCCGTATTTATTGGTAAAATCTTATACAAGTAAGTGAGCGGTATCGCGGCTGAAGGGTACCACGACATCCTCCCTGGGTACCTCTTACAGCTGGTACCAGTTACAGTCATGCAGCATTATTGAGTGAATTTTCCAATTTACCGTACTTACCT
The DNA here is from genome assembly GCA_954871275.1 of Leptopterna dolabrata. Taxonomy (NCBI): domain Eukaryota; kingdom Metazoa; phylum Arthropoda; class Insecta; order Hemiptera; family Miridae; genus Leptopterna; species Leptopterna dolabrata. The sequence continues at coordinate 17,594,876 of OX940974.1, forward strand.
ACCTATTCAAACTATCACAAATAGTTACAAATACCGATGACCCAGCCCCTAACCCTACTGAAGACCAGTAACTATTAAGACGCGAAAATGACTACCTACTATGTCACGGCTGTCACTGTTCCACTCGAATGTCCCCGGTCTAACTAATCAGAAAACGCTGCAAAGTCCTTGTCACATGGGTTTATTATTCTATTATTTTATTGGTCTACAGAAATGCTGGCTGTTCATTTATTGTTTCTTTTATGCGTAATAATCGAAATAGCTATTTCTGATGGTTTCCATTAATTTTGGCCCCTATAACACAAATTAGGCACGCTTTTTTTTTTTTTTTTTTTTTTTAACTATCTTTGATCATCGGTAGTGCCATTTAATCGTCTTGATCCACGTGTTGACACTTTTTCTAGGGTTATTATACATACTGCTTGTGATTTCAGACGATTTTCCAGATTTTTGACTCACGAAAAATCAATTTTGGGAGCTGAACATCTGGTACAACCTCAATTTTCCACTCCTTGGTCAAAATCGACTTAATATTCGGTCTTCTCGTCCCCAAAAACATGGAATACGATACCTCAAAATCTCATTTTACTACTGTGTTACTAAAACACAAAAAGTACCTATTTTTATACACATTTTCACTCATAACTCCGCTGGATATATTCCGATCGGGCTGAAAAGTTTCGGGACACAACTAGGGCCCAAATGGAGCATGTGTGCGAAAGAACGATTTTTTTAGACCGATAATGAAGCCTGTACACGTGATACGGTGTACGGCGTACGGCGTACGGCGGACGGCGGACGGACATTGCATTTTTGGAATCTACGCACCTTGAAACGGAAAAGAAAAAATTTTGATGGGGTGTTATAAAAATTTTTTGCTGAGCGAATACATAGGTGTATTATTCACAGAATAATAAACCAAAATGTGATCGAGTAGTTTCAACCGAGAATACACTGCCAAGGTGATGGCACAGGAGCTTCCTCGTCACAATCAGAGTGACCCATTGTAAAATAGAACAGACTCGGAAGCAAAATAACATAACATTACATAACATAACATAACATTACATTACATTACATTACATAACCTAACATAACATAACATTACATACCGTGAAATATACTATATTACATTACATTACATTACATAACATTACATTACATGAAATATACATATTACATAACATAACATTACATGAAATATACATATTACATAACATTACGTCCATAATACATTACGTCCATTATACATGATTGCGAAAGTTATCCGTGTTTGAAGAATTTCACGTTAGCGCATGCGCAGGGCGAACCGCTGGCTCTATCATGTTGAAATTTATATGGGACCTCAATGGGCCCTACCCGCTTAATCCCTGAGAATTACATTGAAATTGGGTGAAATCTTTGGTTACTACGGCTGTAACAAGGAAATTGAATCTATTTCACGCCAGTGCATGCGCAGAGCGCACCGAGGGTCCGATCATGCTGAAATTCATACTGGAACTCACTAAGCCTTGTCCAAACAACCCTTGAAAATTTGAGCGAAATTGAATCAAAATTGTGAAAGTTATGCGTGTTTGTTGAATTTAACTTTAGCGCATGCGCAGGGCGTAACGCTGGATCAATCATGTTGAAATTTTTATGGGGCCTCAAGGGGCCTTATCCGCACCATTCCTCAAAATTTGAGCTGAATCAATTCAAAATCGTGGATGTTATGGCTGTAACAAGGAAATGCGGACAGACAGACACACAGACTCACAGACCCGCAGACCGACAGACACGGAACCAAATTTGTTCAGTAGGCTTTGAAACGCAAAATGCAAGTGGAAATTTTGATTTCTGAAGACAAAAATTTTTTGGCTCACGAAAGTGAACACAAGGCTTCCGCTGCTTCGCAGACTCGGAAGCAATACACACCTTAGTGTGTTGTGTGTGAGTGAGCATTGGCTCTCATTCGCCGAGTTGAATATGAACTCTCATCCGCATTCATCTTGGATCCAGTTTCTGCCGATCAACGATGTTAGTAGTGCGATGTTCATAAAAATGACATAACATCAATTCCAGTTATTGGCATGAATAATCCAGCTTGCAAACGAATCTTCGAGATCTCAGCAGTCCGTTTGACGGAGTTTAATATATTTTGCTTCCGAGTCTGCGAAGCAGCGGAAGCCTTGTGTTCACTTTCGTGAGCCAAAAAATTTTTGTCTTCAGAAATCAAAATTTCCACTTGCATTTTGCGTTTCAAAGCCTACTGAACAAATTTGGTTCCGTGTCTGTCGGTCTGTGAGTCTGTGAGTCTGTGAGTCTGTGAATCTGTGAGTCTGTGAGTCTGTGAGTCTGTGAGTCTGTGAGTCTGTGAGTCTGTCCGCATTTCCTTGTTACAGCCATAACTTCCACGATTTTGAATTGATTCAGCTCAAATTTTGAGGGATGGTGCGGATAAGGCCCCTTGAGGTCCCATACAAATTTCAACATGATTGATCCAGCGGTACGCCCTGCGCATGCGCTAACGTTAAATTCAACAAACACGCATAACTTTCACAATTTTGATTCAATTTCGCTCAAATTTTCAAGGGTTGTTTGGACAAGGCCTAGTGAGTTCCAGTATGAATTTCAGCATGATCGGACCCTCGGTGCGCTCTGCGCATGCGCTGGCGTGAAATAGATTCAATTTCCTTGTTACAGCCGTAGTAACCAAAGATTTCACCCAATTTCAATGTAATTCTCAGGGATTAAGCGGGTAGGGCCCATTGAGGTCCCATATAAATTTCAACATGATAGAGCCAGCGGTTCGCCCTGCGCATGCGCTCTGTCTGTCTGTCTGTCCTTCTATGCACGGCCAAACGGCTCGACGGATATCGACCAAATTTGGCACGAATATCCAGTAGGCTCCCAAGTTGTGCAACGTCGCATTTTCAATTCCCTGACCATAGCGGAACTATGGTCGACCATGGTCAACTCCTGAATGGCCTGACGGATATCGACCAAATTTGGCACGAATATCCAGTAGGCTCCCAAGTTGTGCAACGTCGCATTTTTAATTCCCTGACCATAGCGGAACTATGGTCGACCATGGTCAACTCCTGAATGGCTTGATGGATATCGACCAAATTTGGCACGAATATCCAGTAGGCTCCCAAGTTGTGCAACGTCGCATTTTTAATTCCCTGACCATAGCGGAACTATGGTCGACCATGGTCAACTCCTGAATGGCTTGACGGATATCGACCAAATTTGGCACGAGTATCCAGTAGGCTCCCAAGTTGTGCAACGTCGCATTTTTAATTCCCTGACCATAGCGGAACTATGGTCGACCATGGTCAACTTCGTTAATTGAAATGGTAACCCCTATTTTTTATCGCGTATTCGTAATCTACGTGAAATTCTATCTACGATCGACCCTTCGGACTACCCCCGCGGTCGACCTTAGCGCATCCATGGGCCCCTCCATGGTCGAATCCCGAATTGCTCAACGGATATCGACCAAATTTGGCACCAATATCCGGTAGCCTCCCAAGTTGAACGTAGGCGCATTTTTAATTCCCTGACCATAGCGGAAATATGGTCGACCATGGTCAACTCCTGAATGGCTTGACGGATTTTGATAAAATTGGGCACAAATACCCGGTAGGGTATGGGATTTTTCCGTCGTTTGTTGGTTCCACGATACTGCGTACAGCGAATCTCGGATAGCGAGCGAAGCGAGCGGTCAGGCTAGTTATGTATAATGGACGTAATGTATTATGGAAGTCATGTTATGTATAATATGTATATTTCATGTAATGTTATGTAATGTAATGTTATTTAATATGTATATTTAACATTATGTAATGTAATGTAATGTAATGTAATGTAATGTAATGTAATGTTATGTTATTTTGCTTCCTAGTCTGTTCTATTTTATAATGGGTCACTCTGATTGTGACGAGGAAGCTCCTGTGCCATCACCTTGGCAGTGTATTTTGCATGTGTTTACCGTCCTCCTCATTCCATGAGATCAGAATATTATCAATTCTTAATCATCCTAGACCAAACCTTGGAATTGACTTGCCCTTCTAGTACAACAGTGGTGGTATTATTTTTTATTTTTTATTTATAATAATGTACACGATTTTTATTTTTCCAGTACATGAGGTCTGTAGCTCAAGATAACATACTTATGCTAATTGATATTGGTTGATAGGTAATAATTCGACTACTACTTATGTATTCAACATAACAAGATGAAATAACGTGAAAAATTTTTATTCTTATTTTATTCAACACAGTAGGTCGGCAATTTTCAACAATGAAGAATGAGGAGTAACCATGACTTCTGTTTATTATATTAGTTTCCTATTTTTAAATGGAAGTAGGTTCATTTTGAGACCAACTCCACTCTCCTACGATGAATAGTTTTTGTTCTATGAGCTTTCAAAGTTTCGGCAACAAGTGACGTCATTGCACGCCTGGGCGGGACCCCCTTGTTCAGTGTGACGTCACTTGTTGCCGAAGCTTTGAAAGCTCATAGAAAAAAAGTATTCACCGTAGGAGAGTGCGGCTGGTCTCGAAATTCTTAGGACTGAATCTACTTTCATTAAAAAATATAAACCGAAGCCACGGGTATTCCTCATTGAAAGGGTCACAAAATCCCATGAGTGATAGATTCCAGTGAAGAGGTGACTGAATGTTCCAGTCATGCAGCATGCCCATAAAGGAGCGAGTTTTTGAAGTTGATAACTCCAATTGTATTTGACGTTCTTTTGACCCGCAAAATTTAATATGATCCACTATTTTTATAAGAATGTAGCTTATCCTGGAATACATCCTTTTGACTCCCATTGCAAACATTTTGGCGTGCTTTGGATCAGAAAACCTAAAATTGGATTGTGTCAAGAAAATCTTGAAAAACACGTACTTACTAAAAATTTTGGAGCCATTGCAATAGCTTAAGTAATATTACGAGTACTTGACAGCGACCCCTCGTGTGTGGTATATTCGTGACCAGCGTGCGATTCCCTATAATAACCAATATAGATTAGTATTGTTTCAACTCCTACCATATTCTCAAAGTACTATGCGTCGATTCCGATCCGGAGGGGGAGGGAGGGGGGAGGTAGCCATGGGGGAGCAATGGGCAGCCTTGCGCAAAATTTTTGGATTAATATTGGCCTTCCTGAGAGGACAGCTTACCCCCGTCACAGATTACTCCCACGACGCCACGCAGTGGTCTAGAAACCCCGGAAAGCTGGCCAAAAGTATGGAAATCTTTGGATACCAATTTTTTGGGGAGGGGGGTGCTGATTACGAATCCGATGTCCGTTTCGCTCTAACACATTGAGGTCCTGAAGCACAAAACATTTTTGCGCCAAAAAACCTGACTTTTGCAGTTATATTTTTTGGCAATCTGTGGCATTCTATGTGCTGAATCGAAAAAAAAACCAAGTGGTTATGGCCAAAAATCTAGATAAAGTCGGTTGGATCCAGTAGATGAACGCTGCAAAAAACCGTTTTGGGTACTATGGTAACCGGTTTAATTTGTCAGGTTTTATGCTCACTTTGATCCGATTCACCCAAAGAGCGGTTGAATTTTGATTATCAGTTTTAACTTCCACCCAATGTACGCAGTAAATCTTTTCTATCACACAATACCGACGGGTAACCATATGAGGTTAATCTTCGAGTAGCCTGTGAGGAAATAGTCGGGAGACATTACAAATACACACTTGATTTCCAAAATTGCCTACTTGCTGAAGTTCTTCATCCACGCAGAAATTCGGGTGTTGGCCAGAACATTACTTTCAGCTGGTTTTAACAACCTTTAACTGATAATACACTTCATAAGTGATAACAAACTTGAACCAGTATAATTGAAACGCTAAGTGAACATCGATACCACTATCTCAACTGAATCATGGATTATGATATCACTACCTTGCATCCACCGGTGGCATCCTGTGACGTTAAGAGATCTTCACGGATTTGGTCTGGTGCAAACTCAAAACAGGTGGAGCCCGAATCATCCGAATAATCGTACTTTCACATAAAAATACACGGGTAGGCGCTTCTTATTTGATCCAATTTCCAAGGACGGGCCCATTTCCATAACCAAGTCAGAAACTAATTACTCGTAAACTGGCCCTATAATTTGAGCTATATAAGGTGCCTGCCTATCTATCTACCAATAATATCATCTACTTTAAACAGAGACGCTTATGTAAATAAAGTTATTATCCCTTCTACTTTGCTATTCCAGCTACGATGCCAATCGTTTAATATTTTAGCCAACAATATTATACCCAAATCGACCAACAATTCCGCAGTTCCCTTGTGTACTCATCTACCTGTGTCGCCAAAGTAAATAGCGCGAATGAAAGGGGTTAATAGTTAGTTTATTTACCGAAAGGGTCAATAACTGTGCACGCGTATATAGAACAAGGGGCTTTTCAACTCTGAACAGACGGCCCCCTCGTTTTAAATAATTTCGATAAAATTGGTAATGAATATTACATGTGAAAGACATAGGTACATCATGTTACGTGTCAATACCTATTACCTATTTATTATAACCCTCATTATTCGCGGAATCCCTAACCTTCCGGGACGGGACCGGGACATTTCCTAAACTATTTCTTCTGCTGACTGCCCACCCCGGAATTGCTTTTTCAGCATTACTTCAGGGTGGGGCCGTTAAATGAGTAAGTGGCTTTCATTCTTTATTACCTGCCGTCTAAGATTGTGTTTTTCGTTTTCACTTTCCTCTTACCTCTTCTCGTTTCTTACTTTTCAGGACATCAGTTATTATTAGTGACTGGAATTCGCATATTTTGCATATGCGTTTTTTATCGTGTATATCGTTCTACTTTTCCGTTTTGAGGGTATCTGAAGCGTTTAGCGTGCGTTAAATTGAAATTTAAATAGCATATTTTGTTCGATTTTGGAGATTTTTGTATATTTTGGCCGTTTGGTGCATATTTCTGCATTTTTAATCGAAATTGGGGAATTTCACTATTTTTTGACATTCCAATCGCCAAATCCTCCGCGATGTGTGTTTCTGAAAAGGGGTCACGGATATTCCAAGGCCATTCACCGTTTAATCCGTGTACGTGGTAGGGCTTAGGCGCCCTTACCATTTATCCCTGAATGGGATTGCCTTTCACTTTCGGGCTATGAATACGTCACTTCGATCAGCATCCAAGACTACTAACTACCTACCCTATCAACCCGTTTTCCCTATAAATACCTCTCATCCTTATGGGTCGAATTAATTTCGTCTCAGAATTTCGTTGGAGTTAGTTGTGTCAGTTTGTGTGCTCAGTTGTTGAATAATAAATTAGTACCTACTACCATGCCATCACTCAAGGACGTCTCACAGCAAAATGTAGTACATTTTAGAAATATTTTAAATTTTTTTTAACGTAATTTTGCTTGGGGTGCATATTTTGCATAATTTGCCCATCCCGAGTGCATATTTTGGCCAAATATTGTGCATATAATTCCAGTCCCTAGTTGTTATATAACCAGCAACTGCTATCCAATATTCTTCTAGCAGAAGTCTGTTCTCACAATTTCTGGTGTGACATATCGAACGGTACGGAACGTTGCTGCCTTTCTGTGCTATCTGTATACGGTGGACATGACAAGAAAGTATGTTCTGCATCATCGCTTTCCTTTTTGCAGCACCGGCAGTTGCGCTTGCTTGTGAAGGTGTGCCTGGTAATATCCGTAGCCAGAGAGTCGCATGGTGAGGTTAGTGGTTCACCTTTCCATCAGGCGCGTCGCATCAGGGGTACCGGGGGTACTGGCGCTACCCTACACGAAAAATGAAAAAAATTACATTCCGTAGGTAGGTAGCAATTTGAATTGTCCACTCATAACTCCATCCTCCATGGCTCTCCCTCCATGAACTATCCTCCAACCTACATGTCTGCCAGTCATGGACGAAAAACAGCCAAGTATCGATTAGTCGATTAGAATCATATGGTTTTCGGCAGGTTTCGAATATTTGAAATCTCAAGGTCGCTGGGGTACCGCTACCAGTCCTGTGGAGGCCCAGAATCCGATGTGTGTGTGTCTCTACATCGTCTGTGTGAGTGTGTTTGCGTGTGTGAGTGAGTGTCTTACACATCTTCAGGAGACTGTGTTAGTAAGTTGGGCTAGCGCAAATATCCAGCGTATCCAATCTTGGTGAGGAGCGATACTGGCGTATGGATCGATTGTAGCTATCGATTAAAAACTCGAGAAAAAAACTTTGACAAATTCCAGTGTCACTGTCATCCATTTTGCTTTTCGGAAGCTATTCTTACGACGGCCTGTTTTCTCATAATTTTATTACTTGTAGTTAGTAGTAGTTTTCACAATAATTGTTCCTAATTTCAGGTTTAGTTGTTTGAATTCGAATCTTTCCTAGTGTCCTAGTCTCCTCCTAAAATGGATAGTTGTTGCGTTAATTGTTCCGTGGTTCGGCGTTCGGCGTTCGTTTAGTTCTCGTAGTTTTAGGGAAAAGAACGACATCATCAGAGCCGGCCGGTCAACCTCAGCGTTGCCTGATTTCAAGAGAGTTGTGAAGGAACGTAACAGTGAGTACACTCGGCATTTCACTGTTGAAACATACAATAGGTACCAATGGTTATCAGGCTGTAGTTCGAAAAACATTTTATTTTGTTTCCCTTGCCTCTTGTTTTCCTCTGAAAAAACGCCGTGGGTAACATGTGGTTTCTCTAGTTTACTCACATTGACAAAAGCTGCTCGTAAACACCAGAGTTGCAATTCTCACGTAGTTTCCTCTGTTGCTTTATTGAAATCCGGGGAGAGTCCTCGCATTAACCTGTTGTTGAACGAGCAACAAACTGTTCAAATTTCTCTTCATAACGAGAATGTGAAGAAAAACAGGGCAATTATGACTCGGCTTATAGACTGCATTATTTGCTTGGCTAAACAAGAACTGCCCTTCAGGGGACATGACGAGTCATCCTCTTCTAATAATAGATGGAATTACCTTGAATTATTAAATTTCCTCAAAGATTACGATCAACCATTGGACGATCATTTGAAAACTGCAACGATTTTTAGAGGGACTTCTCCTGACATTCAAAATGATCTTATTAGGGCTATAGCTAGAGTCATTTTAGATGACATTAAATCTGATCTAGCTAATTCGGAATTCATCTCAATCTTGTTGGATGAAACATCTGATGTTAGTACCCAGTCTCAGCTCTGACCGCTCGGCGAGTGCACTATTCGATCATGTGTGTACAATCGTAAATTCGTTTTCTCTTGAAAATAAACTGGTTGGCCAAACCTATGACGGAGCAGCAGTGATGTCAGGACATTTGACTGGATTGCAGTCCAGAGTTTTAGAAAAATATCCTGAGGCTTTGTTTGTCCACTGTTATGCTCACTCTCTAAACTTGGTGTTACAACAAACTACCAGTTGTATTAAAGAATGTAGAGTTTTTTTCCATACTTTGAGCGGATTGGTTTCTTTCTTTTCACATTCCACACCGAGGCAAAATCTTTTACGTGATTTCATTGAAAAAAAGATTCCTTCTTTAGCTCAGACTAGGTGGAATTTTGCATCAAGACTGATTTTTATGATAGAGGAACACAGCTTACTGTTTATTGATTTTTTCAAACACATTGTTGAAAACTCGGATAAATTCAAATCTGATGATGTGAACAGAGCGGTAGGTTTCGTTTCCCAATTGAGGAAATTTGAAACTGTTTTTCTATTGAAAATATTTTCGAAAATATTCTTGCATTCCGATTCGCTGTACCTGCGACGTTCTTCAGGCTGCTCGCTTCGACATCGCATTTTGTCAGAGACAAATAGGTTCTTTCTTATCAATTTTTAAAGATATGCGAATTGAAGGTTTTTCTCCAATTTGGCTCAAGGTTTCCGAGTACACAGATGAAATTGAATGTTCATCTAATAAAAAGCGTCGATGTGACGCAGAAGGGGCCTACAAACGGATTTTCAATGAAATTCTAGACGTCGCAATTGTACAAATTTCTGAACGATTTTAGAATTTTCAAGCTCTCAGTTTTGTCTCTCTCCTGGACTCAGGAAAATTTGGAATGTTCCAGAATAGTTTTCCTCAGTTTGCTTTCAATTCTCTTATTTCGACCTATAAAAGATTTGACTCGATTAGGCTAAAGAATGAATTAACCATCCTATACAAAGACGCAGAGTTTGGTGGTAAGGAAATTCATGAACTCGTTTTATATCTTGCCAAAATGCCATGGGCCTTACCAGAGGTTTTTAGATTAGCTAAACTCATTTTAACTATTCCAAGTACTACTGCGTCTGTAGAGCGCTCATTTTCAGCTCTCAAACGCATTAAAACGTATTTGAGGTCAGCACAGGGGCAGCAACGGTTAACTGATCTCTCATTAATATCTATTGAGAAATCTCGAGTAGCAAAACTTAAATCTGTTCCTTCGTCAAAGTTCAATGATCTCATTATTGATAAGTTCCTCGAAAAAAATCGGCGGATTGATCTCGTTTATAAATAAATTTCTAGTCATGTAATTCGTTCCTATTATACCAATTATTTTCTCCATTTTAGCGTATTCAGGTTTCTTACCCGCATTGCTTGTAGATGTATTATTATGCTGTTGTGCAGTCTATACCAATATTTTCAGCTGAGGATGTTATATTTCAGGTGTTTGTATTTTCGTTACTTGTGTTCTTGTTCTCTGCATGTTTCTTGTATTACTCCTGTTCCTTTTCGTTCTGTAATTTCCTACGTTAATTGGATAGCCAGTTCACCATGGTGGGTGGTTGGGACGGACTGGGGGGACTTGACTGCAGTCGCCTCCCCGTTGGCAAGTCCTGGATACTGGCTATTTGCAAGGGAATTTTATGAATTATTTCTTATGAATTTGGAAGATCAATAATATCATAAAATTCCTTTGACAAACAGCTTGCTAAGAACTGCTTCACATTTACATTTTTAGAGTGTGTGAGGAAGTGTGAATGTTGTTGGGGGGGGGGGGGGGGGGGGAATTCATTGCGGTACCCCCGTCACCAGAGGCACGCTACGCTCCTGCTTTCCATGCTCTCCCCAACCATTACTCCCAGACATCTTATAGCTCCTGAAGACCAAGGTACCAGTCACTCAATTCGATACCATCAGGACAACCTATTACTTCATTGCCAAAAGGTTTGATATATCCTTGGAGAACATATTGGCCTTTCACATTCTGTCGCATCGTCAATTCATTGGGCAAATAATTCGGAGTCATGTGCTAATCATCCATCGAAATTCAGTGGGTACCACTTCTGCTGAAATATACATCGGACCTACTATAGGTGAGTGCTACTGTTACGTAGTACGTAACAAGGTTTTACAAACCATATTCAACGTAAGTACTTATTTCTTTAATTGAAAATGACCGAAAATGCAATACCTTGGAACCTAATCACAATTATGATTCAAAATTATTATTAAATAATGGAATTTGCTGTTTGACAATTGAATAAGTGGAATATTGTATGATTTGGCTCATATGTGGATGCCACGGTTGAGGTGGCCTATGAAAATGAAGGCAAATGCGAATCCCATTAATGTGTCAATAAAAACCGCCTGTGAAGCGAACGCTTTGACAATGGCAAACGCGAACATGAAACTAAGCATATATATCCCAATAATGAACGAGTCTTTTATCCAGTATGAGCGAATATTTTTATAATAACTTTCAAACAAAATTGGTCGAGCCTATAGGTACCAGAATCAGGCTAACTATTAGCTATATTCCCAGTTGGAGATAAAATAGAAATACACAATAAACACGGAACAGGACAGAGAACTCAGAGGTGTAGGTAGGTGGTATGATATCCAAACATGACAGTGAGGCGTTCTAGAAAAACCTACCATTACATTCTGCAAGCGAATCATTTGGCCAACGAGAACTTTTCACCAATTTAGAATTTGAATTGAATGAATCCTAAATGACTAATGTTAAACTTACGCACAAAGAACCAAATAAAAGAAATGTGAATCTCAACATGAGTTCAACGTCTGCAGGGTTTACTAACTCATTTTGTTATTCCCACTGTTAAGCGAATAATATTGTATACTGAGATAATAATTGTCGTGGTATCCTCCCAGAACCACCTCCTGTGAAATTAAGATCTCGCCAAATAAGCATAGAAGTGGGGACGGAAGATGCAGGAGAACCGAGAAACCCAGTGGGGATCCCCACCATCCTCCACTAGCTGGAGGATGGAGGGAGATAGCCCTAAGGGCTATAAATACTCGCCTCCTTCGCCTTTCTAGCCATTCTACGCTCTCCTTATGTCACTGACTTATCTCTCTCTCCTCACTCCTCATCTCACTCCTTATACCTAAAAGATCCTGGTTATGGTGGTGGTCCGCCCATAACCAAACCAGGCAATGCTCCCTAAAAGATCTTGGGCATGGTGGTAGTTCACCTATAACCAAACCAAGCACATATCCAAAAAGATCCTGGACATGGTGGTGGTCCGCCCATAACCAAACCAGGCATGCTCCCGAAAAGATTCCGAGCATGGTGGTGGTCCGCCCATAACAAAACCGGACATAGATCCAGAAAGATCCCGGGCATGGTAGTAGTACGCATATAACTAAACCGGGCACATCCCCCCTCGACGCCTCTCATAGTGGATGTGCGTCAAATATACATTCACTACAATAATGTTTGCAGTTTATGCGATTTCGATGTATCTCAGACACAAGAGAGAATTAACCAGGGGTGTTGCGTCCATGAGGCCACTTGGGCCACTGCCCCGGCACCCAGAAACACTAAGAGTAAAAAAAAATTCCTACCATGTGTTCAGTTGGCATTTGAATTTCCCTCCGTAAACTGTACCTAGCATTTTTCGCAAAGTTCAACAGCAACTCGACAGAGTTCTCTGGCTATGGGTATTCAATATGTGGTTCCGTCATGTTGGCTCCCTGTAAATCCCCAGATGGAGCATGTTATCAAAATATAGCGAAAGTAATCGATGTCGTGCAATCGAAATGGAAACCTAGGCTCCTGAAACTGGCAGGTCCTGGGACCTGGTGTCGCCATGGCAACCGAGAAAAGTGGCCCGTCGGTGCAAGCTCAGTCGAGTAAAAATGTTATTTGCCACGCCCACTTTGGGCCACTGCCCCAGAATCTGATTTCAACCCCAAAATCGTTAATTTCACAATTGATTCGATCCCTTTGATTCAATCTTTCTTCTCGATACGAGATGCTTCCGATTTGTTATTCACTGAATCATATTCGCTTTCTCTGTGAGTTTTCAATTTTTTTGCGTCAAGTTTTGCGCGTTTTGCGTTCAGCCCGATTCCGATGACAGATTTGTATTTGTGGTACCTACGTGCGTTTTGTGCTGTTTGGTGTTTGTGGATTGATCGGCGTCAACACAGTTAATAGCTTCTCCATTCAAGATTCGGGTAGGTACCAGCCGACTGGACATTGTCTTGCTGTAGTTTAGCTTACTATATTTTTGTAACACATGAATTCGGTGGCTAATTTGCAGTAGAAATTGCCGATGTTTTCGTCCGACTGTTGGAAATTCCATGCATCCATGTCATTGCAACGTTTATCCATATTCACATCCATGCAGATGTTTGTGTTCCATGTGTTCTGCATCGTATTATTTTCGTATGGTTTGGTTAGCCTTCTGCTTTTTTGGTATCGATATGTTTTATTTTTCGATTTCCATGGAATTCACGTTTTACTTTGCGTTCATCAAGTTTGTGCGTCGATCTGTGAATTTAAGTTTGTTCAAGTCGATATACTTACTTGTCTTTTTTTCACCAATTTTTATTCGAGTAAAGTTAGTTGGTCAGTTCTGTGAGTTTACATAGTGAATACAACACTCTATTTCAGAAACTGTGCGACTTCTTTGTGATAATACCTACCCGGTTTTCTGTGTAGGTCCCGTCTTCCAGTCGATATTGTTCCCTTAACTCTTTCGAGTTCCTTTTGAATGATTTATCGACAAAATCTGGCATCCCTTGTGGGGACAATATTTGAAGATGGATATCACAAGATTGAAAGCAGAAAGGACTCAGGTAAGACGTCTCTTTACCACCTGTGCTACCAAGCTCTTCGAATTGTTGGATAAACAGGAGTCTCCCCTTCCTTCTGTGCTTGAGGCTTTCTCGAAATTGGAAGACAAGTCCGATCGTCTCTTTTATTTGGATCGTCAGGTGAGTGATGCTTTTTTTGCTGAAGTTGGTAGGGATTTCAATGAAGACGATTTAGTGACTGAGTACGATGCAGTGGAGAAATATAGAGAAGTTTGGATGACTGCATGCTTTAGGAAGGACCTTATCACTAAGCCTGTTTCCCCCTCTTCTGAAGCCGCTCACTCTGTCGTCAGCGTTAGAGACAAGCAGTGTTTTTACAAGCTACCAAAGTTGGAACTCAGACAATTTGACATAAAACCGAAAACCTGGATAAGTTTTTGGGCCTGTTTTCGCAAAATTCATGAAAGATCCGACTTGGATGCTGAGGACAAGTTTCAGTTGTTGTTGGTAGGTACCAGCCGACTGGACATTGTCTTGCTGTAGTTTAGCTTACTATATTTTTGTAACACATGAATTCGGTGGCTAATTTGCAGTAGAAATTGCCGATGTTTTCGTACGACAATAGAGTGTTAATTAAAAGGGATAAGCTTTGCTATCCGTAAATCTATCCGTACTGCTATCAGTAAATAAGGGAATATAAGTAAATAAGGGAAGGTTGTTGTTGCTTTGGGGTATTTTGCAGACAAATCTGTTGGTTTTGTGTTCTGGTCTGGTGCCCCACCGTTTTCAGGCCCCATGCACCGCTACTGGAATTAACTATAACGAACACCTATAACTTGCAGTGGTGGTTAGCTCCACCCTCATCGAGGGAGGGGTTATGCGAACTACACTTAGAATCACTGTCTTCAGAAGTAGATGATAATACTAAGTTGAAAGAAGTTTTAAATATAATTAGGAATTCCATAGAACGTTTTTTATTTAAACGCTTCTACGTAAACTCCGAACATTTCTTATATATTAAATTAATAATTCAAGACTATTACATAATTATTATTGTAGTTATATTTCATAAACATATAGTACCTATATAAAGAAAGGGATGCATCTAGAGATACATTTAGAATGCCCTTAAACGGAAAAGTAATCTAAAAACATTTCAACTGTTCATGTATCATAGTTTTGTTGGTTGGTGCCGCTTAGTCACTCTCGTTCAGGGGTTGACATAATATATACTATTCTCACCTGCAACCCCAGAACTATTCATGTATTAACAGTTTTTGATCCTTTATAACTGTGCGTGTTTTGTTATCTCCTATACATTTAGTGAATTTATATCTATGTAAAAAATGAGTGAGTCAATTTCGTTCAATTTGCATCGGCCTGGACGTGTCGAACGGACCATACATGATGTTAAACCGTCAGTTTTATCCAGTTTTTCGTGTAAGAAGGTCCAAAAAAAGTTCAAAGCTGAATTACATACTTCTCTATTCCAGCTAATGATGAATAATAATTGTTCGCTCCCATCAACAAAAGCGAATGAAAAACTAAGGCAAAGTAAAATACATTTTTTTAAACGGAAATCAGGAATGTCTCAAAAAGGAAAGTCAAGGAAAGTTTGAAAAAGAGGAGGGTCCTTTTTCCAGTGACTTTTTAACCCCCCCCCCCCCCCCCCACAAACAACCAACATCGACCAAGACACTGTTTACACGACAACACAAGCAGGGTTTTACTCCCCCCCTCCCCCCATTAACTCAGCCCCCAGGGGGTCTCCAGTGTTTATTTTTCGTACACCCATTTTCAAGGGGCCCCGAGGACGTGTACCAAATTTCAACCCTCGGGATCACCAGGTGCCGGAGTTATGGACGTTTGAAAATCACTATATTCCACGTGTTTCTACTTGTTGTTGTTGCTGTTCTTTGACAGGGCTACAGCTTCACAAGCATAACGGATCGAGCTGAAATTTGGCAGACATGTGCTTTTTGTACGTTTTGTACCCCCCCCCCCCCAACCGCCAAAAATTTTATTTTATTTTATTGGGGTTAAAAAGAAAACGTTCTCAGTACCTACTTGGGTATAATAAGTAGGTAGGTACTGAGAACTTTTCTTTTTAACAGGTATACAGCCTCGCAGACAACGGATTGAGCTGAAATGTTGCCCACTGATTTGTTATGCTCCAGTGTGACTTACTGCCTTTTGCCCCACCACCCCCCCCCCCCCACCCCTTACTACAATTTTGAAAATTGTTAGGTATGTAGGTAGGTACTGGGAAAAACCCCTCTGCCTATTACCTACTTCATCAATAAATGCAAAAATATCACATCTTTTTGTAAGGATTGATGAAGTAGGTAAACAGCGGCCCCTCCCCCTCGCACAAACAATCCTGTTGTAAAAATTTACCCGCCAAAATGTAAGTAGGTAATGATAAGGTACTATGTAGGTAGTACTGAACAGGTACTATGCAGGTAGTACTGAGTAGGTGCTAAGTAGGTAGTACTGATTAGGTGCTGAGTAGGTAGTCCTGGGGGCCTATTCACTAAAATAGACAGTGGAAAGAGATTATCTATTTTGAAAATCTCCCGCGAGAGATAGTCTCCCCCGGGAAGACAGTCTCTTCCAATGTCTCCGGGTTCGTCTATTTTACAGAATAGATCCAGAGACCTTGAGAAAGAGATATGGATCCTAATACACGAAAATGCCATAGTATCCATGAAGTGCGAGATGTTCCTGCCCCCGGGAGTTCAATTCCTTAATAATGAACGCATTTCTTAGTAATACCTATTCAATGGGTACCTACCTACCTCAATACATACTTGGACGTTTTTACTCACGAATCGGATAAAAGTTTAAATGAAATTGAAAAAAGTCTCAATTATAAACAGAAAAAGTCGAATTAGGGGGCTTTTAATGCTTGTGTTATATCTACACCTAATGGACCTCTTAGGTAGGTAGGTACCTACCTCAACCCGTACTTGGACGTTTTTACTCATGAATCAATGATTATGTAAATATTTTTAATTTAAATTGACTTACTTTTATGAAATGAAAGAATACACGATCAAAAGTACCGATGTGGTTGCGGATGAAGGAGGATATCACACGGATGAAGGAGGATATTACACAATCACTGTGAAACAAACGAGAAATAGACTCTCTCTTTCGAGGGAAGACACCTAATTAGGTGTCTCTCTGAAAGAGATCGAGAATGCCAAGATGGCCGCCAACTCTCTCTTTGAAAAGTTACTGAATAACCCTGTCATGGATACTATAAAAATTTTGGCTTAGTGAATAGGCCCCCTGAGTAGGCACTAAGTAGGTACTACTGAGTAGGTACTAAGTGGGTAGTACTGAGTAGGTACTAAGTAGGCAGTACTGAGTAGGTACTAAGTACTGAGTAGGTGCTAAGTAGGTAGTCCTGAGTAGGTACTAAGTAGGTAGTACTGAGGAGGTACTGATTAGGTAGTACTGAGGAGGTACTGAGTAGGTAGTCCCGAGTTGGTACTAAGTAGGTAGTACTGAGTAGGTACTAAGTAGGTAGTACTGAGTAGGTACTAAGTAGGTAGCCCTGAGTAGGTGCTAAGTAGGTAGACCTGAGTGGGTACTAAGTAGGTAGTACTGAGGAGGTAGTCATGAGTAGGTGCTAAGTAGGTAGTACGGAGGAGGTACTGAGGAGGTACTAAGTAGGTAGTACTGAGGAGGTACTAAGTAGGTAGTACTGAGGAGGTACTAAGTAGGTAGCACTGAGGAGGTACTGAGTAGGTAGTCCTGATTAGGTACTAAGTAGGTAGTACTGAGGAGGTAGTCCTGATTAGGTGCTAAGTAGGTAGTACTGAGGAGGAACTGAGTAGGTAGTCCTGAGTAGGTAATAAGTAGGTAGTACTGAGGAGGTACTAAGTAGGTAGTACTGAGGAGGAACTGAGTAGGTAGTACTGAGTAGGTACTGAGTAGGTAGTACTGAGGAGGTACTGAGTAGGTAGTACTGAGGAGGTACTGAGTAGGTAGTCCTGAGTAGGTACTAAGTAGGTAGTACTGAGTAGGTACTAAGTAGGCACTATGTACTGAGTAGGTGCTAAGTAGGTAGTCCTGAGGAGGTACTGAGTAGGTAGTCCTGAGTTGGTACTAAGTAGGTAGTACTGAGTAGGTACTAAGTAGGTAGTACTGAGTAGGTGCTAAGTAGGTAGTACTGAGTGGGTACTAAGTAGGTAGTACTGAGGAGGTAGTCCTGAGTAGGTGCTAAGTAGGTAGTACGGAGGAGGTACTGAGTAGGTACTAAGTATGTAGTACTGAGGAGGTACTGAGTAGGTACTAAGTAGGTAGTACTGAGGAGGTACTAAGTAGGTAGTACTGAGGAGGTACTGAGTAGGTAGTACTGAGTAGGTACTGAGTAGGTAGTCCTGAGTAGTTACTAAATAGGTAGTACTGAGGAGGTGCTAAGTAGGTAGTCCTGAGTAGGTGCTAAGTAGGTAGTTCTGAGTAGGTACTAAGTAGGTAGTACTGAGTAGGTGCTAAGTAGGTAGTCCTGAGTAGGTACTAAGTAGGTAGTACTGAGGAGGTGCTAAGTAGGTAGTCCTGAGTAGGTGCTAAGTAGGTAGTTCTGAGTAGGTAGTACTTAAGAGGTACTGAGTAGGTAGTACTGAGTAGGTACTGAGTAGGTAGTACTGAGGAGGTACTGAGTAGATAGTTCTTAGGAGGTACTGAGTAGGTAGTACTGAGGAGGTACTGAGTAGGTAGTACTGAGGAGGTACTGAGTAGGTAGTACTGAGGAGGTACTGAGTAGGTAGTCCTGAGTAGGTACTAAGCAGGTAGTACTGAGTAGGTACTAAGTGGGTAGTACTTAGTAGGTACTAAGTAGGCAGTACTGAGTAGGTACTAAGTAGGCTGTACTGAGTAGGTACTAAGTACTGAGTATATGCTAAGTAGGTAGTCCTGAGTAGGTACTAAGCAGGCAGTACTGAGTAGGTACTAAGTACTGAGTAGGTACTAAGTAGGTACTAAGTACTGAGTAGGTACTAAGTAGGTACTAAGTACTGAGTAGGTACTAAGTAGGTACTAAGTACTGAGTAGGTACTAAGTAGGTACTAAGCACTGAGTAGGTACTAAGTAGGTACTAAGTACTGAGTAGGTACTAAGTAGGTAGTACTGAGTAGGTACTATGTACTGAGTAGGTACTAAGTAGGTAGTCCTGAGTAGGTACTAAGTAGGTAGTCCTGAGTAGGTACTAAGTAGGTAGTCCTGAGTAGGTACTAAGTAGGTGGTACTGAGTAGGTACTAAGTAGGTAGTACTGAGTAGGTACTAAGTAGGTAGTACTGAGTAGGTACTATGTACTGAGTAGGTAAAGTAGGTAGTCCTGAGTAGGTACTAAGTAGGTAGTACTGATTAGGTGCTAAGTAGGTAGGTAGTCATGAGTAGGTACTAAGTAAATAGTACTGTGTAGGTACTAAGTGGGTAGTACTGAATAGGTACTAAGTAGGTAGTCCTGAGTTGGTACTAAGTAGGTAGTATTGAGTAGGTACTAAGGAGGTATAACTGAGTAGGTACTAAGTAGGTAGTAATGAGGAGGTACTAAGTAGGTAGTACTGAGGAGGTACTGAGTAGGTAGTCCTGAGTTGGTACTAAGTAGGTAGTGCTGAATAGGTACTAAGTAGGTAGTACGGAGTAGGTACTAAGTAGGTAGTACTGAGGAGGTACCTACTAAGTAGGTAGTACTGAGGAGGTACTGATTAGGTAGTACTGAGGAGGTACTGAGTAGGTAGTCCTGAGTAGGTAGTCCTGAATAGGTACTAAGTAGGTAGCACTGAGTAGTTACTAAGTGGGTAGTACTGAGTAGGTACTAAGTAGGTAGTAGTGAGTAGGTACTAAGTAGGTAGTACTGAGTAGGTACTAAGTAGGCAGTACTGAGTAGTTACTAAGTACTGAGTAGGAGATAAGTAGGTAGTCCTGAGTAGGTACTAAGTAGGTAGTACTGATTAGGTGCTAAGTAGGTGGTCCTGAGTAGGTACTAAGTAGGTAGTACTGAGTAGGTACTAAGTGGGTAGTACTGAATAGGTACTAAGTAGGTAGTACTGAGTAGGTACTACGTACTGAGTAGGTGCTAAGTAGGTAGTCCTGAGTAGGTAATAAGTAGGTAGTCCTGAGTAGGTACTGAGTAGGTAGTACTGAGGAGGTACTGAGTAGGTAGTCCTGAGTTGGTACTAAGTAGGTTGTACTGAGTAGGTACTAAGTAGGTAGTTCTGAGGAGGTACTAAGTTGGTAGTACTGAGGAGGTAGGTACTGAGTAGGTAGTACTGAGGAGGTACTGAGTAGGCTGTACTAAGGAGGTATTGAGTAGGTAGGTGGTACTGAGTAGGTACTAAGTAGGTAGTACTGAGTAGGTGCTAAATATGTAGTACTGAGTATGTGCTGCTTACCTAGTACCCAAATAGCTCAAACAGGACGGTGCGATGCCGGGAAATGGGACCCGACGTCGAGTGATTTCGTCCTGCTGACCTCTCCACGACCAAATCACGACTAATATGGGGAACGACGTTCTACCTAGTTCTACCGACGTCACCGCCCGACCTCATGTCAGAACAGAGTCGCAAGCTGCTATTGTACAAATCTGTAGTAGTGCTGTATTACAACATTCTTTAGTAAGACCTGTATGGGAAGGTTAACTTCTTCTACCTCATTCCGACTTGTTGCACATATTTCTGTCATTAGAACCCCTTTTTGGTATTGATAAATGTAGGAAGCCTTTGCCATTCGTTGTGTTCATTTAAATGGAATCCACTCCGGATGAACTCGCTAAGGTGGTGGATAGGGTAATTATGGTAGGTACCGACAGGTTTCATTGAGAGATCCCGTGGATCAACCCGTGTCATAAACTCGACGCGGAGAAAACTTCTATGTAAAGTCTTCGATTCTACCTCTCGAAAACAAGTGTCATCCGGTTCTGAGACGTTTTAAATTTATTTTTCAACTTGGCAACTAAAATGAAAACGGTACGACGACTTATTATTTGGGTGGTTTTACTTTTGAAATGTTGTATTTCCTTGTAACCCATCATGTTTATTACTAATTTCGCATTTAAATCATAAATAAATTGTAAAATTATTTAAATAAACATCATAACCTCAACATAACCCAAGCGGAAAAGGGGAAAACCAAAGAGGATTCTATTTTAAATGGGCGATCTACAGATATATGTAACCCATTTGTGAACGTGTCCATCTTAAGTCGGAAAATCTGTACATATCTCTGCAGTACCACCGTCAAGGTGACTTACAACAGTTGTATTACAGATATCTGACGTCGTGGTGACCTCGTAATTCCGTACTACAGAACAGAGATACGTCTTCGTAGCGACCTGCAACAGTTGTAGAACGGCAATCTGACGGCGGTACAAGGTCAGGATGACGTCCTTGGTAGACGTACAGATTTCTGACGTCGGATGTACAACAGGTCGGGTCGTAAGTCGTTAAATACGACCAAAGTGACCAGCTGTGCTAGTTGGGTAGGTACCTACTATGCAGGTAGTACTGAGTAGGTAATAAGGAGGAAGTGGGTAGTAAGTAGGCACTGAGTAATTAGGTAGCTACTGGGAATAGTTTTAGGTACCTATACCTACCCACTGGAAAGAAATGTTTAATTCATCAATGCAAAAAGACGTGATATTCCCCCACCAAAACAACCCTGTTGTAGAAATTTACACGCCAACAAAACCTCCTCAGCCAAATGAATGATTGATATCCGTTTTGCCGCCGAAGTTGCATGCTCGGTGCTTCGCACGTCACTTTTGGATGTGCACACAGAAACCTGTTCCTTCCCTCTCTGATGGATATGAGTATAGAAACCTGCTACTTCCCTCTCTGATGGATATGAGTATAGAAACCTGTTCCTTCCCCCCCAAACCTTGAAACCTTGAAAGATTTGGGGGAAAGGAACAGGTTTCTATAGTCATATCCATCAGAGAGGGAAGGAACAGGTTTCTATGCGCACAGCCGAGAGCGAGGTACGAAGTACCGAGCATGCTCCAGCTGCAGAATGGATATCAATCCTTTTTGCGGCTGAAGAAGCTCTGTTGGGGGGATATTTTTACAACATGGTTGTTTATGGGGGGGTCATAATGCTATCCGGTAAATCTCTCGACAGATATGAGAGAAAATGGAGTCGTAAATCTCTACTTGTTTGTCATAATTCTAATTATCATTAGGCGTTAAGACTGCCACCTGGCGAGACAAACCAAACAAGTAATGAGTTCTGTACAAACCAAACAAGTAATGAGTTCTCTACAAACCAAAGCAGTAATGAGTTCTGTACCAAACAAGTATGGGTTATGTACAAACCAAACAAGTAATGAGTTCTGTACAAACCAAACAAGTAATGGGTTTGTTGTGATCGGCTGCTCCTCCACAACCTACACTATTATGTACAGACATGTATCCTCTCAGAGTGGGGACCCCCCGACCACCCTCTGATTATGTCAGGGGGCTATAAAAGAGCCGAGTGCCAATAATTATATAACCATTCTCAATCAAAGCGATCCGTCCGCCGTCTGCGACGAGCCCCGCCTCCACAGCACTACGCCCGGCACACGCGCCCCACTCCGACGCCCCACAGCGCCGCCCCACCCCGACGCCAGCGTCAACGGAGACCGCAGCGACTCCCCGCTTCACCCCCCTACCCCGCGTTTTCCATATAACGCTCACGGACGCCTGCGAGAGACACACTTCCAGACGACACCTCTCCGGGACTGGCGCCTACAACGTGAACGAAAAAACGGACCCGAAACCACCGACACCCGCAGAAACAACTCCACCGACATCAACGCTCCAGCTCCGGCCGTACGACCCCGCATTTCCGCACGTCTGATTCGCCCAACTCGAGATCACATTGACTCACGAAGGCCTCACGACGCCGCATGCTAAATTCGCTCGCGCCTTCCTCGCCCTCGAGCCCCGACAAGCGGACCTCTACGCCGACCCCAACCGACTTCCGAGCACGAGAATCCGTCAGTCCTCGCCCGCCGACTCCGTAGAGCCCTCCCGGCCGACACACCGCAACGCGTAGAACATCACATCGTCACGAAAGGACCTCCATACCACGCGAAACTTCGCCGAATATTACCAGACCTCAACGCGAAAGCGTCGGCCCATTTCGGCGAATTACTAGCGGCTGGCATCATCGAACGACAACAGCTACCGGATAGCGAAAACTCGCCCCCTGGCCGCACACGCACCGTCCGACGGCTCCCGGCTCACCGCCATACTCCAACCGGCTTCCGATGACGAACTACCGTCAGTCCTCGCCCGCCGACTCACTCGAGCACTCCCGGCCGACACACTGACCCCGCTCGTTCGGCAGCTTTTCATACCCGCCCTTCCAGACAGCATTATTCGCCTTCACATAGCGGCGCGCGACGAACCCGACATCACCAAACTCGCTGCTCTCACCGATCGCCTCATACCCTTCGCCCCCCCTCCTCGAGTGGCTACCATCACTGAAGAGGTTCGTGTGATTCGAACAGACGACAACAGCGACCGCCGACGCAGCCACGACCGACCACACGCCGCGCGACGAACGGCTCGTGTTTCTACCGCCGCACATGGGACCCCCGAGCACAAAAATGCCGCACCCCATGCACCTGGCGCCCGCAACAACAGCCGCCGCGGCCGTACCCACGCACTCAACCTACATCCCGGCTCTTCATACGCCGCAAACATACCGCCCCCAACGACAACGACCCGGACAGCCACAACGGACCACCGCACCCACCGCAACCAGCACACGCACCTCCCACGCCCGACAACCGCCACCGCAACGGCACGAAGAACAAAATTTAACTAAATACGTTACTTAAATTCTGGGGGGAGCAGTGTTGTGATCGGCTGCTCCTCCACAACCTACACTATTATGTACAGACATGTATCCTCTCAGAGTGGGGACCCCCCGACCCCCCTCTGATCATGTCAGGGGGCTATAAAAGAGCCGAGTGCCAATAATTATATAACCATTCTCAATCAAAGCGATTGACTCGTCTGTTCTACACCTCAATCACTACAGGGTTCTGTACAAGTAGTGAGTTCAAACAAGTATGAGTTCTGTACAAACCAAACAAGTAATGAGTTCTGTCCCAAACAAGTAATGAGTTCTGTACCAAACAAGGATGAGTTCTGAACAAACCAAACAAATAATGAATTCTGTACAAGTAGGATCTATTTACGTACCCTAGGATGCCTAGGATCTAGACGTACCCAACAATAAACGTCTAAATGTGTTGTTCGGTTTACCCCTAAATAAGCGGTTCTTCAATGGTCTGAACTGCATCAAAAGGTTTCAGCAAAGACCTTAGTTCAAAAAAACACTCTTCACAATTAATGTGAGCCGAGGAGTTTTCTTTCCCAAAGTACATAACCCATTACTAAAACATCAAAGGCCTCCGTCTCCTACCCACCCATTTTAGTTGGAGTACCGTCATGTATGCATTCCTTAACTTAAAGAAAGCTAATTGAATCGCTTCTAGTTATTTTTTTATTTTTCTCTCTGCCTCGCAAGGACTGTCGTGCCTCATTTATTACAACTCATTACCTTTACCACTGAATGTAATAGTGTTACAGAATGTCGTGTTTCAGAACTGTCCCTTTTCTCGTTCAATATAGGAAGTGTCCAAAAATTGACAGTAGTCGGGATCAGAGGCACAGAAACATTTTTAGCCGATCATTTTGGCCATAACTTACAAGCCCGAAGTGAGTCGGTGAGAGATATTTTGATAGAAGAAGCAAAGTTTTCATGGTAACTAGTTTATGAGTAGAAACAGCATATTATATAGTGGAGATTGTGGTGTTGGCGGTCACCTGACTCCAATAAGCTGTAAAATTCATCAGAATCATAATTTTACTTCCCGATACTTCCATATTTTCACCATTTGATTCCCTGACTATTCTAGTTTTAGGATCTAGGTTCATTTTGAACTTGAAATGATCTGGGAATAACTCGGAACGAAAGAATGAAAAAGTCATCACTCGCTTTTGTGGATAATAGCGATCAGTGATTTTCTGATCAGAGACCTTCAAATTTTTATCAATTTTTTTTTCAGTTCATTAATGGGAACAAGGCTGTAAATCAACGAAAAATTGTTTTGCAAAGTATTAAATTTTGTAAAGCATTAAAAATATTTTGCAATATCACATCTTCAGCTCTCCAGGCGGCTTTCTCAGTTTTTCTTTTTCTATTTCTCGGCATCTAAACACGAGTACCTAGGTATTGGGGAAAAAACCATTCACCATACTCCAACATAAGTACCCATTGTAGTTAGTTACCATAGAATGAAACTTTATATGACTTTCACTTTAGAAGAAAATTCGAGTTTATCTGTCATTTTAAATCCCATATTGTTAGATAATAACTTTCATCCCCTAAATTCCAATTTCATCACAGGTATATCTAGGTGAGCTGTCGCCATGAAATTTCAGTTCTAAATTTAGCCATTCAATTTCATGACAGATTACTGTAGAGCAGCGTAGAGTTTATTCTGGTATGAACACATGAATGAATTCTTTATTTGATATGAACTGATGATTGTAGGTAAAATTTAAACTAATATTGATAACATTATTATGAGAAAGTTGATACAAAAACTAAAATACATCGTTGAAACAAATAAACCTTGAATGAATTGGTGAATTATTGCTTCAAAGTAATGTGTGTGAGGTGTATGACGGTCAGATGTAGCATTTTCATCTTGTTTTGAACGCCATTATACAATCCGTTCACATTTCGAACTTTTTCGACTGTGAATTTAATTTCCAACAAATTTAATGAAGTGCGTCGGAAAATAAAGCCAAGGAGTGTCACAGAAATACATCAGAGTGGAAGTAGATTTTAAAATATGAGTCACAGACGATGTGGAATAATAATAAAAAAATAAACGTTCAGCTTACCACCAATTTATATTTAAAACGAAGCTTTTCGCTCAAATTCTGAGCATTCTCAGGTACATGAATTGAATGTACCCGAGGATGCTCAGAATTTGGAATTTGAGCGAAAAGCTTCGTTTTAAATATAAATTGGTGGTAAAATGAAGGTTTATTTTTAGTTTGATTATTCCACATCGTAAGATGGTTTACTACAAAAGGTGCCTGATCAAATTCGATGGATTGATGAGTCACATACTTTGCTTTGAAATCAGCAGCTTTAGATCCGACCGTAAGCTGTTTTGAAACTGGCTGCCATATTGAGTGAGGCGATAATATCTCACTCCTTTTATTGGAAATTAGTTACGGCGCTCGCCTAGAGATGGCTTCACTTGTCAGCATAGGGATGAACTCATTCCAGCGCTGCCAGTTCGTGAATTTCTACCCGACTAGCGGGCAACTTGACTCGATTGGATAATGGATCGGGTAATCAACAAATCGGGTAATTATCGAGTAGTTCAGCTCGTTCGCATTATATCCCTAACTTTCAACGATACTACGAGAAAGGTAAGCACCTACCTACTAAAATGAATACAGGCGCATGATCACAGGAACTTATTCATGTCCACAGAAGGGGGATCTACAACAACACCTACCTTCATCAAGATCTATTTAATTTATTTTTGCGCCTTCCTCTTCCCCTGATCACTCGTCACTTTCTCGCGTCTTCTGGTGTAGACTAATGTTTATTCTGTTTTAATAAAATAAAAGGGTTGTGAACAGTTTTGGTTTATTATTCTGTGAATAATACACCTATGTATTCGCTCAGGAAAAAATTTGTATAACCCCCCCTCAAAATTTTTTTCTTTTCCGTTTCAAGGTGCGTAGATTCCAATAATGCAATGTCCGTCCGCCGTCCGCCGTATCACGTGTACCGGCTTCATTTTTGGTCTAAAAAATTCGTTCTTTTGCACACATGCTCCATTTGGGCCCTAGTTGTGTCCCGAAACTTTTCAGCCCGATCGGAATATACCCAGGGGTGTTATGAGTGAAAATGTGCACAAAAATAGGTACTTTTTGTGTTTTAGTACCTACCTAATATGTTAGTAACATGAGCTTTTGAGGTATCGTTTTCCATGTTTTTGTGGACGAGAAGACCGAATGTGAAGTCGATTTTAACCAACGAGTGAAAAATTGAGGTTCTACCAAATGTTCAGCTCCCAAAATTGATTTTTTATCAGTCAGAAACCCTGGAAATCGTCTCAAATCACTATTCATTTGTATAATAACACTAGAAAAAATTTGAGATCGTGGATCAAGACGATTAAATGGCACACACTGCCAATGATCAAAGATAATTTGAAAAAAAAAGGAGCGTACCTAATTCGTGTTTTGGGGCCAGAATTAGTTGAAACCATCAGAAATAGCTATTTCAATTATTTCACATGAAAGAAACAATATATGAAAAGCCAACATTTCTGGAGGTATGTCGAATAGAATAATAAACCCATGTGACAAGGACTTTGCTGCGTTTTTTCTTCCCTTTTCAAATCGTTCAAATAATTGTATAAGCTGGAATGTGTCCAGTATTTAGTTTTGCAGTATTTATTATTTATTAGTGTTAAGTACACTGTATTTAATACACTGTATTTATTTGTGCCTGAAAGATGATGGAGCATTTATGAAAACGGAAAATTTGAGATTGGGTAATGTGGAGGGTAATTTAATATACTGGGATCGGGTAGAACGGGTAATTTGAGTGTTCTTCAGCGAGTAACTTCAAGGGGGAGGGGGGGTTGTTGGCAGTACTGCTCTTTCTAGTGTTCAGAATTGGGGTGACCGTCGTTACCCACTGACCGGCAATCCCCCCCCCCCCCCCACCATATCCCCGACAGTTCGTATTTATGGAGAATTTTATAATAACTTACTAGTCACACGGCATCCTCCAAGAGAAAATTGTTAAGGGTAAATGTCATGGAAATATTTTCAATAGATGGCTGTACCGTCGGGGGCAGTCCAATATTAGATTCCTCTCTTGAACGCGTCCACCGATTTTTCAATCTGTAAGATGATCTGTAGTCTTTATAACCAACCTCAAGTGGCGACATTCAGTTTTGAATTTCAATTTATTTTACAGAGTTCCCGAAATTATTTTACTCAATTTCAAGTTTTTGAAAAATCAACTCGTACTTCTGTAGCAAAAATACCGAAGAATCCAAACCCGTTTTCAGATTAAAAATCGGATCATTAGATCGAACGGTATTTGGGAAAATTTCTCTAACTATTGTTAGCCCTCTAATCCTCTGGGGCGCTCCACCCCAAGGCTGGTGCGACGTTGCGCTTCTATTTCCGCCTGTTGAGAGTCCACCTGGGGAAGTTCTCTAGAACCAGGGGTCTGGGGAGTTGGTGGATATCCCGGTTCATTATATCTAATATTTTGACTTTTTTCAGCAAGGTAAACCGACGTTTATGATCTCATGCCGTCGAATTATTCTCAACGGTATTGGTACCTAATTCGCTAGCCGGCCCTCAACCAGCTTGTTCAAAGGGAAGTCGAGCTTACATGGGCAAAGCACACGCTTTGGGAAATGCCGCTACAAATTTTTCTAGCGGCACATCCTAATCCAAAGACCTGTCATCCACGAGCCGAGAGGGGATATGACGGGTGCTCCAAAAGTAATAAAAAACAATAAAGGGCCCTCCGTTATACCCACTACTTGGTTTTTTCACACATAGGGACAGTAAGCCTCATTACGTTGTCATCACTGCGTCAACTGGATACGGTCGGCGGCGTGTCCAGATGAGCGGCATCGCCGCACCCATCCACAAAGGTGTTGGTAATATGAAAGTGTTTGGAGAGGAGATACCAGTATTATATTATTTATGTGAGACATTTGACCAAGCAATCCTTGCTCACAGCCGTGTCAGTTATGTGAACGCTTGTGACTATTTCGTGCTTTCAATCCAAAGTTATTATCATTATGAACAACGACCAAGTCCGTTTTCGCTCTCGGTAAACTGTTTCGACTCACCAGAAATGGCAAAGATTTTCAAGGAGTACCTATTGTTCGCAGAATATTAAACCAAAAGTATCTACCAAAACAATCCAAAATAACCATCGTTCTTCAAAAAATGAAATAATACCATGGAACAACCGATTCGATTTCATTTAGCCATGCGCGACAATAATCAGGTGTTCCCTACCAGTGACATCTGGGCTGGTCATTCACGATTGTGTTGACGAAGCTTTCCGGTGCCTTACTGTGAACGAACGCCTGGTGGCGGTAACGAAAGGTACGGGTGGACTAAAAAAATTCTCAAAATAATTCGGTAACTGTTTAAAAACGTAAAAAATTCGAGATAACGGCATCCTGGAAATTTTAACCCCCTATTTTTCACACTTGGAGATGACTGACAGTAACGTCGAGCTTCATAGACCAACTAGACACCTAACAGGACTTACAAACTAAGAAAAAAACGAATTACGGGGACGGCAGATGGACAGAATTTTTTTAATTCCATTTTCGGATTCTACGTGAAACGAAAACCATCAAATTTTGAGGGATAGTTGACATTTTTTTTTTATCATGCCCCATTCCAAAGGTTCACTATGAAAATAAAAAACCAAAATATGTATGGAATTAGTGTGTGCACGAGTATGTTGATACGATGTGATACGACCGTGTGGTTATCCACATGGAAAGCCGCAGGAGTTATACAGACTCCCTTCATTTTGTACTTGACTTCATGAAAAGGAAATATACCTTGTGGTTTGGGGGTTGAGGCTTGTTTTCAATCTCTCATTCCTTCATCTTCCTGTTTCTGGAACATCTGGATAGTTCCAAATGTGATGGACCAGGCTGGTATACGTTCTGGGTGACGTCTGTGCTGAACAGACTCCGAAAAAACGCGTAGCCCAGAATTAGTGATAGTACGCATGATCCATCACATTTGGAATGCTGCATGACTGGTAGGTACTTCTGGTGTGTCTTGAGGCTCATTTGCACGGTCTAGTTCATACATGGATCATTGTAATAAATCTTAAAATATTCTCTGACGGAGACAATTGCAATCAGTTGATTCTCCATCAGGTAAACTACAACTGTTAGGTAACTTCCCAACTATCCAACATTCATAACCAATCATTATACCATTCAAATCCAGTATGCCGCGACTTCAGTTCGTATGAAAACTTACCTTCGCCCTGGAGAATAATGAAGACCAATTTCCGTGAGTTAGGCGTTAAAAATAAGTGAGAACTACCTCAAAGGAAATAAACTTTGTGACGTTAGAGTCTCTCCTCCTCGAATGACTCCTTTAAAATGTCAGGGCTGCCTTATCTAAGAATTCCGGAGGCTATAAAAGCTTACGTTAAAAGCCTACTGTATAACTTCTCCGTGGTTAGCTTTCCCCCTTCAATATCTTCTTTGTCATGAAGTTTCCCAACGAAGGACACGCCAAGCCCCGAGGAAGCAAGCTAATTACTTGACAGGAACTTTGAAATCGTCGAAATATTCTCCTCCTCGTAAAGGCCTCAAGGCCTTCAATAAGCTCATTCACTAATTTGCTTACTTGTATTCTACATAATATTTTCTAGTATCAGCGATGGGAAAGTACAGTACCCCGAGATGGGTGCTACCCACCAGTAGGGAGAGGCTTATATTTGGTACTCTTTGAATAGAAAAACGCTGCAAATCGTTACACAACGGTTTATTATTTTGTATAGAACACCCTTCTGTTACAGATCGCACTTCTCTGTATAGAGCACTCTTGTTTTACAGATCACAGCTCTGTGTTTTTGATAACTCTTCTATGTATGTAGATCGCAGACCCTCCCTAGCTTAGTACCTAACCCCGTACTCGTTCCTAACCTACCTGAACCACATGTTAAAATAAATGTTGCTAAAATAATTCTATCAAAGACAAACAGTAGCTAAAATGGCAAAAAGAAACACAAATGAATTTCTGAGGGGAAATTGTTGATGTGAAGTGAAAAATATTCAGTCACGGTTGGATTTCGTCTCGGGAACTTGGACTCTCCAGTCCGTCGCTTAGACCTCTGCGCTACAGCGCCAACCTTTCCGAGAGATCATGATGTGTGCTCTCAACTCAGCTTGATGCCTGCATTCACCCTGCTCTTTAGGGCAAATTTTGCAGAAAATTTTATAGCAACATAGTAGAATGCTCCGGATGGTCTCAACAATTCGGAAAAAATCAAACTATTTAAAAATGCGAAAAAATCCATACCTCAAAATACAATTTTTGAGATAGGGATAATCTGGATATTTCAAACCCTATTTGTCACCCTTAGAGTTGAGTGACAGTAACACCGAGCTTCGAGGACCAACTAGAGCCCAAACGGAACCCATATACAAATTTCGTGAATTTTGGTTCATGGGAACTAAGAAAAAAGCCGCGGACGGGGTACGGCTGACGGACGGAAATGTTTTTATTCGATATTCGTATTCTACATCCCTTGAAACGTAAACCATAGAATTTTGAGAGGTGGTTAAATAAATTTTTACATGGACGATTCCTAAGTTTCATCATAAAAAATAATAAATTAAAAACGAGCTTATCGAAAGGTTGTCTCTTTCAACTAATACACGAAAAATACACTGTATAACAGCGTAAATGAGCGCATTAGTGGAAATAAACAACCTTTCAATAACTCGTTTTTTCTTTGAAAAGGGGTTTCCACGATTCATCGCGAGTGATTTAGTTCGTATCTTTAAATAGATATTTCTCATTCATCGTGCAGAAATCCCTATCAAAAACCCTAAGGTAGGTATCTGGTATTGAATCTAAAGCGCTTGTTCCGTCAGCAATAGAACACACTTACTGGACAATTTATTAGACGGTGTTAAGTATGCACGTACCTTCCAGGTGACAAAATGTTCGAGTTTTCAGTATCGTTAGAATCGCCTTGCCGAGTAGAATCGATTGCCCTAGGTTTTACCTACCGTCTTATGTCGGTTATTGAATGGCCTACTTCGGGATAAACTAAACGGCAATGTCGAGACTTTTTGAATTTCACAAATTCCTGCCAAGTGCCGAATCACAAGAAAACGTGTGCTATAACCAAATAAGCGGCATCAGAAATTCCGGTTAACATATAGATTTTCCTAGAACAGCTGTAGCCTCTAAACTCTGGTGTCTCTTGATATAGGTATTTGCGTATCTCTTTTTAATAGGATCCAAATTAGATGAATGGCACTTAGCAGTATTGGTTTTTATTTCCGTTTTCAGCCAGACGGAATCGAGCAATAAAACCGAATTAGCTTAGTCGTTCATCAAAATCAACCGAAAACACCGCCTGCAGAGCACGTGCAAAACAGTATTTCACGATTTCCGAAAGAAAGCTGAACAAACTGTCGTTTAGTGCGCCACCCAGTTAACGTACCTTCCAGAGGAATCTACTGCAGGCGAGTGAGTTGGATGTAACTATCAGGCTGACCGTCGAAAGTATGCTATAGTCATGGGCACGGGTGCTTTGTACTGATTTATCGAAACCAGTGGAAACTTGGGTCGTCAACTTGGGTTATATACAAGGATACTTGTCATATCATGGAAACTTTTCATGTTATTAAAAAATAGAAAGTTAAAATCAAGTTGCAGAACTTTGACCGTTTGAGAACTCAGGACGGGTTCGTCATCTCTTAAATGGATTTGTATCGAAACAAAGGTCACAACTTCATTTAGAAACCATTTTGGACACACTGCAATGTCGTACTGTCTTCGAAAATTCTCATATGATTTGACTGGCCTCCTCAAAGCAAGGAGTGGCAGGGGTAACCCGTCAGGATCTCAGTCACCCGACATCCCAAGGACCGGAACGACATCCCATGGATCGCAATTGGTTTGTTGATCAACAAACCACTCTCATATGGTTTGTTAATCAACCAACCATTAACAAACCATTAACCAAACCATTAGCCAAATCATTCTCATTAACCAAACCATTAACCAAACCATTAACCAAACCATTAACCATTAACCCAACCATTCTCATTAACCAAACCATTCTCAAACCATTAAAAAAAAACATTAACCATTAACTGGCCGCCTCAAAGCAAGGAGTGGCAGGGGTACCCCGTCTGGATCCCAATCACCCGACATCCCATGGTCCGGAACGACATCCCATGGATCGCAAATGGTTTGTTGATCAACACACCACTCTCATATGGTTTATTAATCAACCAACCATTAAAAAACCATTAACCAAACCATTAGCCAAACTATTCTCATTAACCAAACCATTAACAAACCATCCTCTAAACATTAGTCAAAACATTCTCATTAACCAAACCATTAACCATTAACAAAACCACTAACCAAACCATTCTCATTAACCAAACCATTAAAAAACCATTAAAAAACCATTAACCAACCATTAACCATTAACCAAACCATTAACCATTAATCACTAACCATTAATTGGCCACCTCAAAACAAGGAGTGGCAGGGGTACTCCGTCAGGATCTCAATCACCCGACATCCCATGGACCGGAACGACATCCCACGGATCGCAAATGGTTTGTTAATCAACAAACCATTCTCAAACCATTAGCCAAACCATTCTCATTAACCAAACCATTATGAAACCATTCTCAAACCATTAAACAAACCATTAACCAACCATTAACCATTAACCAAACCATTAACCATTAACAATTAACTGGCCGCCTCAAAGCAAGAAGTGGTAGGGATAACCATTAACCATTAACCACTGACCCACTTAACCACCCCGTCAGGATCCCAGTCACCCAACACCCCATGGACCGGAACGACATCCCATGGACCGCAAATGGTGTTTTAATCAACAAACCATTCTCATATGGTTTGTTAATCAACCAACCATTAACAAACCATTAACCAAACCATTAACAATTAACCATTAACCATCAAATATTACCCATTAACCAAACCATTAAACATTAACAATTAACCATCAAACATTAAACATTAACCATCAACCATTAACTGGCCGCCTCAAAGCAAGGAGTGGTACGGATAACCATTAACCATCAACCATTAACCACTGACTGGCCACCTCGAAGTAAGGAGTGGCAGGGGTACCCCGTCAGGATCTCAATCACCCGACATCCCATGGACCGGAACGACATCCCATGGACCGCAAATGGTTTGTTAATCAACAAACCATTTGCGGAAACCCATCCCAAACGGCAAGTGAGAGATGAGTCCGAGATGTCGCAGTGAACGGCCAAACGACTTTCAGACGGTTTGAAAACGGTACGCTGGCCACTGCAAACAAACCTACCGCCGCATCTTCCCTATACGGCCAACCTAATTGGCAGAATTTTTTCGCATCGATGTCGGCGAAGCCTCGTAGTCGCAGAATAATCGCCTTGCGCCCTGCGCAACTGACATCAAAGCACAAATTTGGTTCCGTGTGACCGTTTGCCTGTCTAAAAATGCCTGTATTTAATTAGAGTTAATCAAAGGGAGGCGGAGTCTATCAGCCGCTCTATTTGATTTTCGACTGGACGCGGAAATCCAAATCGGATTACCGGCGTTTCCATCCTTTTGATCAATCGGTTCCCGGAAACTAAGAGTTGAATCAGCGGACATATCGAGCGGCGGGGGTTCGAGTCGGGCTCACTGCAGCACAAGATTACGGCTCAACATGATTTTTTTGTTTGTTCTCTACCGGCTCAACTCAGGTCAAAGTCGGAATGAATGAGATAGTTTTTTGCCCTCACCTCCAGACCCCGTGTCAGGACGGCGCAAACATTCGCAGAAAAGAATAATAAATCCGGCCCATTAAAGGGAAGAGTCGCTGGGAGAAAAATGTAGGGAGCTCCTGGCGGTTGTGCCCGCTCAGTTATGTAAAGTGAACTAGTTTCTCTGCGAGGAGGGTAAAAAAAAACACACAAAAAAACGAATGACTGACCTGAGCGCATATACACATAGGGGCTTCCTCCGACATGGGGTAATTACAGTTGAATTTTAAAGAGTAATTAATAATTAGGATCCTTTCATACGGGTAATCACCTTCTTGGCATAACGGTCAGGTTAGGTCTACTTCGGCTGTTGAGTGCCAGAGCTAGGGATAACCGTACTGCCGTGTGAAGGAAGAACGACTCAACTCAAAAATGGTCGAAAATGGGATTTTCACGTAACCCCCCTAATTTCAACCCCACCTTATTGATGGTCAAATCGAAATTCCAAAATTCGACCCAGAAGGGGTTGAAATTGTTAGGGATGAAATCTGGAAATTGCTTAATTTTGAGGAAAAACGTCTCAACTCCGTGTTTTTTTTGGTAAAAATATCGAACGCTTTGACAATGGCAAACGCGAACATGAAACTAAGCATATATATCCCAATAATGAACGAGTCTTTTATCCAGTATGAGCGAATATTTTTATAATAACTTTCAAACAAAATTGGTCGAGCCTATAGGTACCAGAATCAGGCTAACTATTAGCTATATTCCCAGTTGGAGATAAAATAGAAATACACAATAAACACGGAACAGGACAGAGAACTCAGAGGTGTAGGTAGGTGGTATGATATCCAAACATGACAGTGAGGCGTTCTAGAAAAACCTACCATTACATTCTGCAAGCGAATCATTTGGCCAACGAGAACTTTTCACCAATTTAGAATTTGAATTGAATGAATCCTAAATGACTAATGTTAAACTTACGCACAAAGAACCAAATAAAAGAAATGTGAATCTCAACATGAGTTCAACGTCTGCAGGGTTTACTAACTCATTTTGTTATTCCCACTGTTAAGCGAATAATATTGTATACTGAGATAATAATTGTCGTGGTATCCTCCCAGAACCACCTCCTGTGAAATTAAGATCTCGCCAAATAAGCATAGAAGTGGGGACGGAAGATGCAGGAGAACCGAGAAACCCAGTGGGGATCCCCACCATCCTCCACTAGCTGGAGGATGGAGGGAGATAGCCCTAAGGGCTATAAATACTCGCCTCCTTCGCCTTTCTAGCCATTCTACGCTCTCCTTATGTCACTGACTTATCTCTCTCTCCTCACTCCTCATCTCACTCCTTATACCTAAAAGATCCTGGTTATGGTGGTGGTCCGCCCATAACCAAACCAGGCAATGCTCCCTAAAAGATCTTGGGCATGGTGGTAGTTCACCTATAACCAAACCAAGCACATATCCAAAAAGATCCTGGACATGGTGGTGGTCCGCCCATAACCAAACCAGGCATGCTCCCGAAAAGATTCCGAGCATGGTGGTGGTCCGCCCATAACAAAACCGGACATAGATCCAGAAAGATCCCGGGCATGGTAGTAGTACGCATATAACTAAACCGGGCACATCCCCCCTCGACGCCTCTCATAGTGGATGTGCGTCAAATATACATTCACTACAATAATGTTTGCAGTTTATGCGATTTCGATGTATCTCAGACACAAGAGAGAATTAACCAGGGGTGTTGCGTCCATGAGGCCACTTGGGCCACTGCCCCGGCACCCAGAAACACTAAGAGTAAAAAAAAATTCCTACCATGTGTTCAGTTGGCATTTGAATTTCCCTCCGTAAACTGTACCTAGCATTTTTCGCAAAGTTCAACAGCAACTCGACAGAGTTCTCTGGCTATGGGTATTCAATATGTGGTTCCGTCATGTTGGCTCCCTGTAAATCCCCAGATGGAGCATGTTATCAAAATATAGCGAAAGTAATCGATGTCGTGCAATCGAAATGGAAACCTAGGCTCCTGAAACTGGCAGGTCCTGGGACCTGGTGTCGCCATGGCAACCGAGAAAAGTGGCCCGTCGGTGCAAGCTCAGTCGAGTAAAAATGTTATTTGCCACGCCCACTTTGGGCCACTGCCCCAGAATCTGATTTCAACCCCAAAATCGTTAATTTCACAATTGATTCGATCCCTTTGATTCAATCTTTCTTCTCGATACGAGATGCTTCCGATTTGTTATTCACTGAATCATATTCGCTTTCTCTGTGAGTTTTCAATTTTTTTGCGTCAAGTTTTGCGCGTTTTGCGTTCAGCCCGATTCCGATGACAGATTTGTATTTGTGGTACCTACGTGCGTTTTGTGCTGTTTGGTGTTTGTGGATTGATCGGCGTCAACACAGTTAATAGCTTCTCCATTCAAGATTCGGGTAGGTACCAGCCGACTGGACATTGTCTTGCTGTAGTTTAGCTTACTATATTTTTGTAACACATGAATTCGGTGGCTAATTTGCAGTAGAAATTGCCGATGTTTTCGTCCGACTGTTGGAAATTCCATGCATCCATGTCATTGCAACGTTTATCCATATTCACATCCATGCAGATGTTTGTGTTCCATGTGTTCTGCATCGTATTATTTTCGTATGGTTTGGTTAGCCTTCTGCTTTTTTGGTATCGATATGTTTTATTTTTCGATTTCCATGGAATTCACGTTTTACTTTGCGTTCATCAAGTTTGTGCGTCGATCTGTGAATTTAAGTTTGTTCAAGTCGATATACTTACTTGTCTTTTTTTCACCAATTTTTATTCGAGTAAAGTTAGTTGGTCAGTTCTGTGAGTTTACATAGTGAATACAACACTCTATTTCAGAAACTGTGCGACTTCTTTGTGATAATACCTACCCGGTTTTCTGTGTAGGTCCCGTCTTCCAGTCGATATTGTTCCCTTAACTCTTTCGAGTTCCTTTTGAATGATTTATCGACAAAATCTGGCATCCCTTGTGGGGACAATATTTGAAGATGGATATCACAAGATTGAAAGCAGAAAGGACTCAGGTAAGACGTCTCTTTACCACCTGTGCTACCAAGCTCTTCGAATTGTTGGATAAACAGGAGTCTCCCCTTCCTTCTGTGCTTGAGGCTTTCTCGAAATTGGAAGACAAGTCCGATCGTCTCTTTTATTTGGATCGTCAGGTGAGTGATGATTTTTTTGCTGAAGTTGGTAGGGATTTCAATGAAGACGATTTAGTGACTGAGTACGATGCAGTGGAGAAATATAGAGAAGTTTGGATGACTGCATGCTTTAGGAAGGACCTTATCACTAAGCCTGTTTCCCCCTCTTCTGAAGCCGCTCACTCTGTCGTCAGCGTTAGAGACAAGCAGTGTTTTTACAAGCTACCAAAGTTGGAACTCAGACAATTTGACATAAAACCGAAAACCTGGATAAGTTTTTGGGCCTGTTTTCGCAAAATTCATGAAAGATCCGACTTGGATGCTGAGGACAAGTTTCAGTTGTTGTTGGTAGGTACCAGCCGACTGGACATTGTCTTGCTGTAGTTTAGCTTACTATATTTTTGTAACACATGAATTCGGTGGCTAATTTGCAGTAGAAATTGCCGATGTTTTCGTACGACAATAGAGTGTTAATTAAAAGGGATAAGCTTTGCTATCCGTAAATCTATCCGTACTGCTATCAGTAAATAAGGGAATATAAGTAAATAAGGGAAGGTTGTTGTTGCTTTGGGGTATTTTGCAGACAAATCTGTTGGTTTTGTGTTCTGGTCTGGTGCCCCACCGTTTTCAGGCCCCATGCACCGCTACTGGAATTAACTATAACGAACACCTATAACTTGCAGTGGTGGTTAGCTCCACCCTCATCGAGGGAGGGGTTATGCGAACTACACTTAGAATCACTGTCTTCAGAAGTAGATGATAATACTAAGTTGAAAGAAGTTTTAAATATAATTAGGAATTCCATAGAACGTTTTTTATTTAAACGCTTCTACGTAAACTCCGAACATTTCTTATATATTAAATTAATAATTCAAGACTATTACATAATTATTATTGTAGTTATATTTCATAAACATATAGTACCTATATAAAGAAAGGGATGCATCTAGAGATACATTTAGAATGCCCTTAAACGGAAAAGTAATCTAAAAACATTTCAACTGTTCATGTATCATAGTTTTGTTGGTTGGTGCCGCTTAGTCACTCTCGTTCAGGGGTTGACATAATATATACTATTCTCACCTGCAACCCCAGAACTATTCATGTATTAACAGTTTTTGATCCTTTATAACTGTGCGTGTTTTGTTATCTCCTATACATTTAGTGAATTTATATCTATGTAAAAAATGAGTGAGTCAATTTCGTTCAATTTGCATCGGCCTGGACGTGTCGAACGGACCATACATGATGTTAAACCGTCAGTTTTATCCAGTTTTTCGTGTAAGAAGGTCCAAAAAAAGTTCAAAGCTGAATTACATACTTCTCTATTCCAGCTAATGATGAATAATAATTGTTCGCTCCCATCAACAAAAGCGAATGAAAAACTAAGGCAAAGTAAAATACATTTTTTTAAACGGAAATCAGGAATGTCTCAAAAAGGAAAGTCAAGGAAAGTTTGAAAAAGAGGAGGGTCCTTTTTCCAGTGACTTTTTAACCCCCCCCCCCCCCCCCCCCCCACAAACAACCAACATCGACCAAGACACTGTTTACACGACAACACAAGCAGGGTTTTACTCCCCCCCCTCCCCCCATTAACTCAGCCCCCAGGGGGTCTCCAGTGTTTATTTTTCGTACACCCATTTTCAAGGGGCCCCGAGGACGTGTACCAAATTTCAACCCTCGGGATCACCAGGTGCCGGAGTTATGGACGTTTGAAAATCACTATATTCCACGTGTTTCTACTTGTTGTTGTTGCTGTTCTTTGACAGGGCTACAGCTTCACAAGCATAACGGATCGAGCTGAAATTTGGCAGACATGTGCTTTTTGTACGTTTTGTACCCCCCCCCCCCCCAACCGCCAAAAATTTTATTTTATTTTATTGGGGTTAAAAAGAAAACGTTCTCAGTACCTACTTGGGTATAATAAGTAGGTAGGTACTGAGAACTTTTCTTTTTAACAGGTATACAGCCTCGCAGACAACGGATTGAGCTGAAATGTTGCCCACTGATTTGTTATGCTCCAGTGTGACTTACTGCCTTTTGCCCCACCACCCCCCCCCCCCCACCCCTTACTACAATTTTGAAAATTGTTAGGTATGTAGGTAGGTACTGGGAAAAACCCCTCTGCCTATTACCTACTTCATCAATAAATGCAAAAATATCACATCTTTTTGTAAGGATTGATGAAGTAGGTAAACAGCGGCCCCTCCCCCTCGCACAAACAATCCTGTTGTAAAAATTTACCCGCCAAAATGTAAGTAGGTAATGATAAGGTACTATGTAGGTAGTACTGAACAGGTACTATGCAGGTAGTACTGAGTAGGTGCTAAGTAGGTAGTACTGATTAGGTGCTGAGTAGGTAGTCCTGGGGGCCTATTCACTAAAATAGACAGTGGAAAGAGATTATCTATTTTGAAAATCTCCCGCGAGAGATAGTCTCCCCCGGGAAGACAGTCTCTTCCAATGTCTCCGGGTTCGTCTATTTTACAGAATAGATCCAGAGACCTTGAGAAAGAGATATGGATCCTAATACACGAAAATGCCATAGTATCCATGAAGTGCGAGATGTTCCTGCCCCCGGGAGTTCAATTCCTTAATAATGAACGCATTTCTTAGTAATACCTATTCAATGGGTACCTACCTACCTCAATCCATACTTGGACGTTTTTACTCACGAATCGGATAAAAGTTTAAATGAAATTGAAAAAAGTCTCAATTATAAACAGAAAAAGTCGAATTAGGGGGCTTTTAATGCTTGTGTTATATCTACACCTAATGGACCTCTTAGGTAGGTAGGTACCTACCTCAACCCGTACTTGGACGTTTTTACTCATGAATCAATGATTATGTAAATATTTTTAATTTAAATTGACTTACTTTTATGAAATGAAAGAATACACGATCAAAAGTACCGATGTGGTTGCGGATGAAGGAGGATATCACACGGATGAAGGAGGATATTACACAATCACTGTGAAACAAACGAGAAATAGACTCTCTCTTTCGAGGGAAGACACCTAATTAGGTGTCTCTCTGAAAGAGATCGAGAATGCCAAGATGGCCGCCAACTCTCTCTTTGAAAAGTTACTGAATAACCCTGTCATGGATACTATAAAAATTTTGGCTTAGTGAATAGGCCCCCTGAGTAGGCACTAAGTAGGTACTACTGAGTAGGTACTAAGTGGGTAGTACTGAGTAGGTACTAAGTAGGCAGTACTGAGTAGGTACTAAGTACTGAGTAGGTGCTAAGTAGGTAGTCCTGAGTAGGTACTAAGTAGGTAGTACTGAGGAGGTACTGATTAGGTAGTACTGAGGAGGTACTGAGTAGGTAGTCCTGAGTTGGTACTAAGTAGGTAGTACTGAGTAGGTACTAAGTAGGTAGTACTGAGTAGGTACTAAGTAGGTAGCCCTGAGTAGGTGCTAAGTAGGTAGACCTGAGTGGGTACTAAGTAGGTAGTACTGAGGAGGTAGTCATGAGTAGGTGCTAAGTAGGTAGTACGGAGGAGGTACTGAGGAGGTACTAAGTAGGTAGTACTGAGGAGGTACTAAGTAGGTAGTACTGAGGAGGTACTAAGTAGGTAGTACTGAGGAGGTACTGAGTAGGTAGTCCTGATTAGGTACTAAGTAGGTAGTACTGAGGAGGTAGTCCTGATTAGGTGCTAAGTAGGTAGTACTGAGGAGGAACTGAGTAGGTAGTCCTGAGTAGGTAATAAGTAGGTAGTACTGAGGAGGTACTAAGTAGGTAGTACTGAGGAGGAACTGAGTAGGTAGTACTGAGTAGGTACTGAGTAGGTAGTACTGAGGAGGTACTGAGTAGGTAGTACTGAGGAGGTACTGAGTAGGTAGTCCTGAGTAGGTACTAAGTAGGTAGTACTGAGTAGGTACTAAGTAGGCA
This sequence comes from Leptopterna dolabrata, assembly GCA_954871275.1. Lineage (NCBI taxonomy): Eukaryota > Metazoa > Arthropoda > Insecta > Hemiptera > Miridae > Leptopterna > Leptopterna dolabrata. The sequence goes on from OX940974.1 coordinate 17,636,505, forward strand.
CTATGTACTGAGTAGGTGCTAAGTAGGTAGTCCTGAGGAGGTACTGAGTAGGTAGTCCTGAGTTGGTACTAAGTAGGTAGTACTGAGTAGGTACTAAGTAGGTAGTACTGAGTAGGTGCTAAGTAGGTAGTACTGAGTGGGTACTAAGTAGGTAGTACTGAGGAGGTAGTCCTGAGTAGGTGCTAAGTAGGTAGTACGGAGGAGGTACTGAGTAGGTACTAAGTATGTAGTACTGAGGAGGTACTGAGTAGGTACTAAGTAGGTAGTACTGAGGAGGTACTAAGTAGGTAGTACTGAGGAGGTACTGAGTAGGTAGTACTGAGTAGGTACTGAGTAGGTAGTCCTGAGTAGTTACTAAATAGGTAGTACTGAGGAGGTGCTAAGTAGGTAGTCCTGAGTAGGTGCTAAGTAGGTAGTTCTGAGTAGGTACTAAGTAGGTAGTACTGAGTAGGTGCTAAGTAGGTAGTCCTGAGTAGGTACTAAGTAGGTAGTACTGAGGAGGTGCTAAGTAGGTAGTCCTGAGTAGGTGCTAAGTAGGTAGTTCTGAGTAGGTAGTACTTAAGAGGTACTGAGTAGGTAGTACTGAGTAGGTACTGAGTAGGTAGTACTGAGGAGGTACTGAGTAGATAGTACTGAGGAGGTACTGAGTAGGTAGTACTGAGGAGGTACTGAGTAGGTAGTACTGAGGAGGTACTGAGTAGGTAGTACTGAGGAGGTACTGAGTAGGTAGTCCTGAGTAGGTACTAAGCAGGTAGTACTGAGTAGGTACTAAGTGGGTAGTACTTAGTAGGTACTAAGTAGGCAGTACTGAGTAGGTACTAAGTAGGCTGTACTGAGTAGGTACTAAGTACTGAGTATATGCTAAGTAGGTAGTCCTGAGTAGGTACTAAGCAGGCAGTACTGAGTAGGTACTAAGTACTGAGTAGGTACTAAGTAGGTACTGAGTACTGAGTAGGTACTAAGTAGGTACTGAGTACTGAGTAGGTACTAAGTAGGTACTGAGTACTGAGTAGGTACTAAGTAGGTACTGAGTACTGAGTAGGTACTAAGTAGGTACTAAGTACTGAGTAGGTACTAAGTAGGTACTAAGTACTGAGTAGGTACTAAGTAGGTACTAAGCACTGAGTAGGTACTAAGTAGGTACTAAGTACTGAGTAGGTACTAAGTAGGTAGTACTGAGTAGGTACTATGTACTGAGTAGGTACTAAGTAGGTAGTCCTGAGTAGGTACTAAGTAGGTAGTCCTGAGTAGGTACTAAGTAGGTAGTCCTGAGTAGGTACTAAGTAGGTGGTACTGAGTAGGTACTAAGTAGGTAGTACTGAGTAGGTACTAAGTAGGTAGTACTGAGTAGGTACTATGTACTGAGTAGGTACTAAGTAGGTAGTCCTGAGTAGGTACTAAGTAGGTAGTACTGATTAGGTGCTAAGTAGGTAGGTAGTCATGAGTAGGTACTAAGTAAATAGTACTGTGTAGGTACTAAGTGGGTAGTACTGAATAGGTACTAAGTAGGTAGTCCTGAGTTGGTACTAAGTAGGTAGTATTGAGTAGGTACTAAGGAGGTATAACTGAGTAGGTACTAAGTAGGTAGTAATGAGGAGGTACTAAGTAGGTAGTACTGAGGAGGTACTGAGTAGGTAGTCCTGAGTTGGTACTAAGTAGGTAGTGCTGAATAGGTACTAAGTAGGTAGTACGGAGTAGGTACTAAGTAGGTAGTACTGAGGAGGTACCTACTAAGTAGGTAGTACTGAGGAGGTACTGATTAGGTAGTACTGAGGAGGTACTGAGTAGGTAGTCCTGAGTAGGTAGTCCTGAATAGGTACTAAGTAGGTAGCACTGAGTAGTTACTAAGTGGGTAGTACTGAGTAGGTACTAAGTAGGTAGTAGTGAGTAGGTACTAAGTAGGTAGTACTGAGTAGGTACTAAGTAGGCAGTACTGAGTAGTTACTAAGTACTGAGTAGGAGATAAGTAGGTAGTCCTGAGTAGGTACTAAGTAGGTAGTACTGATTAGGTGCTAAGTAGGTGGTCCTGAGTAGGTACTAAGTAGGTAGTACTGAGTAGGTACTAAGTGGGTAGTACTGAATAGGTACTAAGTAGGTAGTAGTGAGTAGGTACTAAGTAGGTAGTACTGAGTAGGTACTAAGTAGGCAGTACTGAGTAGTTACTAAGTACTGAGTAGGAGATAAGTAGGTAGTACTGAGGAGGTACTGAGTAGGTAGTCCTGAGTTGGTACTAAGTAGGTTGTACTGAGTAGGTACTAAGTAGGTAGTTCTGAGGAGGTACTAAGTTGGTAGTACTGAGGAGGTAGGTACTGAGTAGGTAGTACTGAGGAGGTACTGAGTAGGCTGTACTAAGGAGGTATTGAGTAGGTAGGTGGTACTGAGTAGGTACTAAGTAGGTAGTACTGAGTAGGTGCTAAATATGTAGTACTGAGTATGTGCTGCTTACCTAGTACCCAAATAGCTCAAACAGGACGGTGCGATGCCGGGAAATGGGACCCGACGTCGAGTGATTTCGTCCTGCTGACCTCTCCACGACCAAATCACGACTAATATGGGGAACGACGTTCTACCTAGTTCTACCGACGTCACCGCCCGACCTCATGTCAGAACAGAGTCGCAAGCTGCTATTGTACAAATCTGTAGTAGTGCTGTATTACAACATTCTTTAGTAAGACCTGTATGGGAAGGTTAACTTCTTCTACCTCATTCCGACTTGTTGCACATATTTCTGTCATTAGAACCCCTTTTTGGTATTGATAAATGTAGGAAGCCTTTGCCATTCGTTGTGTTCATTTAAATGGAATCCACTCCGGATGAAATCGCTAAGGTGGTGGATAGGGTAATTATGGTAGGTACCGACAGGTTTCATTGAGAGATCCCGTGGATCAACCCGTGTCATAAACTCGACGCGGAGAAAACTTCTATGTAAAGTCTTCGATTCTACCTCTCGAAAACAAGTGTCATCCGGTTCTGAGACGTTTTAAATTTATTTTTCAACTTGGCAACTAAAATGAAAACGGTACGACGACTTATTATTTGGGTGGTTTTACTTTTGAAATGTTGTATTTCCTTGTAACCCATCATGTTTATTACTAATTTCGCATTTAAATCATAAATAAATTGTAAAATTATTTAAATAAACATCATAACCTCAACATAACCCAAGCGGAAAAGGGGAAAACCAAAGAGGATTCTATTTTAAATGGGCGATCTACAGATATATGTAACCCATTTGTGAACGTGTCCATCTTAAGTCGGAAAATCTGTACATATCTCTGCAGTACCACCGTCAAGGTGACTTACAACAGTTGTATTACAGATATCTGACGTCGTGGTGACCTCGTAATTCCGTACTACAGAACAGAGATACGTCTTCGTAGCGACCTGCAACAGTTGTAGAACGGCAATCTGACGGCGGTACAAGGTCAGGATGACGTCCTTGGTAGACGTACAGATTTCTGACGTCGGATGTACAACAGGTCGGGTCGTAAGTCGTTAAATACGACCAAAGTGACCAGCTGTGCTAGTTGGGTAGGTACCTACTATGCAGGTAGTACTGAGTAGGTAATAAGGAGGAAGTGGGTAGTAAGTAGGCACTGAGTAATTAGGTAGCTACTGGGAATAGTTTTAGGTACCTATACCTACCCACTGGAAAGAAATGTTTAATTCATCAATGCAAAAAGACGTGATATTCCCCCACCAAAACAACCCTGTTGTAGAAATTTACACGCCAACAAAACCTCCTCAGCCAAATGAATGATTGATATCCGTTTTGCCGCCGAAGTTGCATGCTCGGTGCTTCGCACGTCACTTTTGGATGTGCACACAGAAACCTGTTCCTTCCCTCTCTGATGGATATGAGTATAGAAACCTGCTACTTCCCTCTCTGATGGATATGAGTATAGAAACCTGTTCCTTCCCCCCCAAACCTTGAAACCTTGAAAGATTTGGGGGAAAGGAACAGGTTTCTATAGTCATATCCATCAGAGAGGGAAGGAACAGGTTTCTATGCGCACAGCCGAGAGCGAGGTACGAAGTACCGAGCATGCTCCAGCTGCAGAATGGATATCAATCCTTTTTGCGGCTGAAGAAGCTCTGTTGGGGGGATATTTTTACAACATGGTTGTTTATGGGGGGGTCATAATGCTATCCGGTAAATCTCTCGACAGATATGAGAGAAAATGGAGTCGTAAATCTCTACTTGTTTGTCATAATTCTAATTATCATTAGGCGTTAAGACTGCCACCTGGCGAGACAAACCAAACAAGTAATGAGTTCTGTACAAACCAAACAAGTAATGAGTTCTCTACAAACCAAAGCAGTAATGAGTTCTGTACCAAACAAGTATGGGTTATGTACAAACCAAACAAGTAATGAGTTCTGTACAAACCAAACAAGTAATGGGTTTGTTGTGATCGGCTGCTCCTCCACAACCTACACTATTATGTACAGACATGTATCCTCTCAGAGTGGGGACCCCCCGACCACCCTCTGATTATGTCAGGGGGCTATAAAAGAGCCGAGTGCCAATAATTATATAACCATTCTCAATCAAAGCGATCCGTCCGCCGTCTGCGACGAGCCCCGCCTCCACAGCACTACGCCCGGCACACGCGCCCCACTCCGACGCCCCACAGCGCCGCCCCACCCCGACGCCAGCGTCAACGGAGACCGCAGCGACTCCCCGCTTCACCCCCCTACCCCGCGTTTTCCATATAACGCTCACGGACGCCTGCGAGAGACACACTTCCAGACGACACCTCTCCGGGACTGGCGCCTACAACGTGAACGAAAAAACGGACCCGAAACCACCGACACCCGCAGAAACAACTCCACCGACATCAACGCTCCAGCTCCGGCCGTACGACCCCGCATTTCCGCACGTCTGATTCGCCCAACTCGAGATCACATTGACTCACGAAGGCCTCACGACGCCGCATGCTAAATTCGCTCGCGCCTTCCTCGCCCTCGAGCCCCGACAAGCGGACCTCTACGCCGACCCCAACCGACTTCCGAGCACGAGAATCCGTCAGTCCTCGCCCGCCGACTCCGTAGAGCCCTCCCGGCCGACACACCGCAACGCGTAGAACATCACATCGTCACGAAAGGACCTCCATACCACGCGAAACTTCGCCGAATATTACCAGACCTCAACGCGAAAGCGTCGGCCCATTTCGGCGAATTACTAGCGGCTGGCATCATCGAACGACAACAGCTACCGGATAGCGAAAACTCGCCCCCTGGCCGCACACGCACCGTCCGACGGCTCCCGGCTCACCGCCATACTCCAACCGGCTTCCGATGACGAACTACCGTCAGTCCTCGCCCGCCGACTCACTCGAGCACTCCCGGCCGACACACTGACCCCGCTCGTTCGGCAGCTTTTCATACCCGCCCTTCCAGACAGCATTATTCGCCTTCACATAGCGGCGCGCGACGAACCCGACATCACCAAACTCGCTGCTCTCACCGATCGCCTCATACCCTTCGCCCCCCCTCCTCGAGTGGCTACCATCACTGAAGAGGTTCGTGTGATTCGAACAGACGACAACAGCGACCGCCGACGCAGCCACGACCGACCACACGCCGCGCGACGAACGGCTCGTGTTTCTACCGCCGCACATGGGACCCCCGAGCACAAAAATGCCGCACCCCATGCACCTGGCGCCCGCAACAACAGCCGCCGCGGCCGTACCCACGCACTCAACCTACATCCCGGCTCTTCATACGCCGCAAACATACCGCCCCCAACGACAACGACCCGGACAGCCACAACGGACCACCGCACCCACCGCAACCAGCACACGCACCTCCCACGCCCGACAACCGCCACCGCAACGGCACGAAGAACAAAATTTAACTAAATACGTTACTTAAATTCTGGGGGGAGCAGTGTTGTGATCGGCTGCTCCTCCACAACCTACACTATTATGTACAGACATGTATCCTCTCAGAGTGGGGACCCCCCGACCCCCCTCTGATCATGTCAGGGGGCTATAAAAGAGCCGAGTGCCAATAATTATATAACCATTCTCAATCAAAGCGATTGACTCGTCTGTTCTACACCTCAATCACTACAGGGTTCTGTACAAGTAGTGAGTTCAAACAAGTATGAGTTCTGTACAAACCAAACAAGTAATGAGTTCTGTCCCAAACAAGTAATGAGTTCTGTACCAAACAAGGATGAGTTCTGAACAAACCAAACAAATAATGAATTCTGTACAAGTAGGATCTATTTACGTACCCTAGGATGCCTAGGATCTAGACGTACCCAACAATAAACGTCTAAATGTGTTGTTCGGTTTACCCCTAAATAAGCGGTTCTTCAATGGTCTGAACTGCATCAAAAGGTTTCAGCAAAGACCTTAGTTCAAAAAAACACTCTTCACAATTAATGTGAGCCGAGGAGTTTTCTTTCCCAAAGTACATAACCCATTACTAAAACATCAAAGGCCTCCGTCTCCTACCCACCCATTTTAGTTGGAGTACCGTCATGTATGCATTCCTTAACTTAAAGAAAGCTAATTGAATCGCTTCTAGTTATTTTTTTATTTTTCTCTCTGCCTCGCAAGGACTGTCGTGCCTCATTTATTACAACTCATTACCTTTACCACTGAATGTAATAGTGTTACAGAATGTCGTGTTTCAGAACTGTCCCTTTTCTCGTTCAATATAGGAAGTGTCCAAAAATTGACAGTAGTCGGGATCAGAGGCACAGAAACATTTTTAGCCGATCATTTTGGCCATAACTTACAAGCCCGAAGTGAGTCGGTGAGAGATATTTTGATAGAAGAAGCAACATTTTCATGGTAACTAGTTTATGAGTAGAAACAGCATATTATATAGTGGAGATTGTGGTGTTGGCGGTCACCTGACTCCAATAAGCTGTAAAATTCATCAGAATCATAATTTTACTTCCCGATACTTCCATATTTTCACCATTTGATTCCCTGACTATTCTAGTTTTAGGATCTAGGTTCATTTTGAACTTGAAATGATCTGGGAATAACTCGGAACGAAAGAATGAAAAAGTCATCACTCGCTTTTGTGGATAATAGCGATCAGTGATTTTCTGATCAGAGACCTTCAAATTTTTATCAATTTTTTTTTCAGTTCATTAATGGGAACAAGGCTGTAAATCAACGAAAAATTGTTTTGCAAAGTATTAAATTTTGTAAAGCATTAAAAATATTTTGCAATATCACATCTTCAGCTCTCCAGGCGGCTTTCTCAGTTTTTCTTTTTCTATTTCTCGGCATCTAAACACGAGTACCTAGGTATTGGGGAAAAAACCATTCACCATACTCCAACATAAGTACCCATTGTAGTTAGTTACCATAGAATGAAACTTTATATGACTTTCACTTTAGAAGAAAATTCGAGTTTATCTGTCATTTTAAATCCCATATTGTTAGATAATAACTTTCATCCCCTAAATTCCAATTTCATCACAGGTATATCTAGGTGAGCTGTCGCCATGAAATTTCAGTTCTAAATTTAGCCATTCAATTTCATGACAGATTACTGTAGAGCAGCGTAGAGTTTATTCTGGTATGAACACATGAATGAATTCTTTATTTGATATGAACTGATGATTGTAGGTAAAATTTAAACTAATATTGATAACATTATTATGAGAAAGTTGATACAAAAACTAAAATACATCGTTGAAACAAATAAACCTTGAATGAATTGGTGAATTATTGCTTCAAAGTAATGTGTGTGAGGTGTATGACGGTCAGATGTAGCATTTTCATCTTGTTTTGAACGCCATTATACAATCCGTTCACATTTCGAACTTTTTCGACTGTGAATTTAATTTCCAACAAATTTAATGAAGTGCGTCGGAAAATAAAGCCAAGGAGTGTCACAGAAATACATCAGAGTGGAAGTAGATTTTAAAATATGAGTCACAGACGATGTGGAATAATAATAAAAAAATAAACGTTCAGCTTACCACCAATTTATATTTAAAACGAAGCTTTTCGCTCAAATTCTGAGCATTCTCAGGTACATGAATTGAATGTACCCGAGGATGCTCAGAATTTGGAATTTGAGCGAAAAGCTTCGTTTTAAATATAAATTGGTGGTAAAATGAAGGTTTATTTTTAGTTTGATTATTCCACATCGTAAGATGGTTTACTACAAAAGGTGCCTGATCAAATTCGATGGATTGATGAGTCACATACTTTGCTTTGAAATCAGCAGCTTTAGATCCGACCGTAAGCTGTTTTGAAACTGGCTGCCATATTGAGTGAGGCGATAATATCTCACTCCTTTTATTGGAAATTAGTTACGGCGCTCGCCTAGAGATGGCTTCACTTGTCAGCATAGGGATGAACTCATTCCAGCGCTGCCAGTTCGTGAATTTCTACCCGACTAGCGGGCAACTTGACTCGATTGGATAATGGATCGGGTAATCAACAAATCGGGTAATTATCGAGTAGTTCAGCTCGTTCGCATTATATCCCTAACTTTCAACGATACTACGAGAAAGGTAAGCACCTACCTACTAAAATGAATACAGGCGCATGATCACAGGAACTTATTCATGTCCACAGAAGGGGGATCTACAACAACACCTACCTTCATCAAGATCTATTTAATTTATTTTTGCGCCTTCCTCTTCCCCTGATCACTCGTCACTTTCTCGCGTCTTCTGGTGTAGACTAATGTTTATTCTGTTTTAATAAAATAAAAGGGTTGTGAACAGTTTTGGTTTATTATTCTGTGAATAATACACCTATGTATTCGCTCAGGAAAAAATTTGTATAACCCCCCCTCAAAATTTTTTTCTTTTCCGTTTCAAGGTGCGTAGATTCCAATAATGCAATGTCCGTCCGCCGTCCGCCGTATCACGTGTACCGGCTTCATTTTTGGTCTAAAAAATTCGTTCTTTTGCACACATGCTCCATTTGGGCCCTAGTTGTGTCCCGAAACTTTTCAGCCCGATCGGAATATACCCAGGGGTGTTATGAGTGAAAATGTGCACAAAAATAGGTACTTTTTGTGTTTTAGTACCTACCTAATATGTTAGTAACATGAGCTTTTGAGGTATCGTTTTCCATGTTTTTGTGGACGAGAAGACCGAATGTGAAGTCGATTTTAACCAACGAGTGAAAAATTGAGGTTCTACCAAATGTTCAGCTCCCAAAATTGATTTTTTATCAGTCAGAAACCCTGGAAATCGTCTCAAATCACTATTCATTTGTATAATAACACTAGAAAAAATTTGAGATCGTGGATCAAGACGATTAAATGGCACACACTGCCAATGATCAAAGATAATTTGAAAAAAAAAGGAGCGTACCTAATTCGTGTTTTGGGGCCAGAATTAGTTGAAACCATCAGAAATAGCTATTTCAATTATTTCACATGAAAGAAACAATATATGAAAAGCCAACATTTCTGGAGGTATGTCGAATAGAATAATAAACCCATGTGACAAGGACTTTGCTGCGTTTTTTCTTCCCTTTTCAAATCGTTCAAATAATTGTATAAGCTGGAATGTGTCCAGTATTTAGTTTTGCAGTATTTATTATTTATTAGTGTTAAGTACACTGTATTTAATACACTGTATTTATTTGTGCCTGAAAGATGATGGAGCATTTATGAAAACGGAAAATTTGAGATTGGGTAATGTGGAGGGTAATTTAATATACTGGGATCGGGTAGAACGGGTAATTTGAGTGTTCTTCAGCGAGTAACTTCAAGGGGGAGGGGGGGTTGTTGGCAGTACTGCTCTTTCTAGTGTTCAGAATTGGGGTGACCGTCGTTACCCACTGACCGGCAATCCCCCCCCCCCCCCCCCACCATATCCCCGACAGTTCGTATTTATGGAGAATTTTATAATAACTTACTAGTCACACGGCATCCTCCAAGAGAAAATTGTTAAGGGTAAATGTCATGGAAATATTTTCAATAGATGGCTGTACCGTCGGGGGCAGTCCAATATTAGATTCCTCTCTTGAACGCGTCCACCGATTTTTCAATCTGTAAGATGATCTGTAGTCTTTATAACCAACCTCAAGTGGCGACATTCAGTTTTGAATTTCAATTTATTTTACAGAGTTCCCGAAATTATTTTACTCAATTTCAAGTTTTTGAAAAATCAACTCGTACTTCTGTAGCAAAAATACCGAAGAATCCAAACCCGTTTTCAGATTAAAAATCGGATCATTAGATCGAACGGTATTTGGGAAAATTTCTCTAACTATTGTTAGCCCTCTAATCCTCTGGGGCGCTCCACCCCAAGGCTGGTACGACGTTGCGCTTCTATTTCCGCCTGTTGAGAGTCCACCTGGGGAAGTTCTCTAGAACCAGGGGTCTGGGGAGTTGGTGGATATCCCGGTTCATTATATCTAATATTTTGACTTTTTTCAGCAAGGTAAACCGACGTTTATGATCTCATGCCGTCGAATTATTCTCAACGGTATTGGTACCTAATTCGCTAGCCGGCCCTCAACCAGCTTGTTCAAAGGGAAGTCGAGCTTACATGGGCAAAGCACACGCTTTGGGAAATGCCGCTACAAATTTTTCTAGCGGCACATCCTAATCCAAAGACCTGTCATCCACGAGCCGAGAGGGGATATGACGGGTGCTCCAAAAGTAATAAAAAACAATAAAGGGCCCTCCGTTATACCCACTACTTGGTTTTTTCACACATAGGGACAGTAAGCCTCATTACGTTGTCATCACTGCGTCAACTGGATACGGTCGGCGGCGTGTCCAGATGAGCGGCATCGCCGCACCCATCCACAAAGGTGTTGGTAATATGAAAGTGTTTGGAGAGGAGATACCAGTATTATATTATTTATGTGAGACATTTGACCAAGCAATCCTTGCTCACAGCCGTGTCAGTTATGTGAACGCTTGTGACTATTTCGTGCTTTCAATCCAAAGTTATTATCATTATGAACAACGACCAAGTCCGTTTTCGCTCTCGGTAAACTGTTTCGACTCACCAGAAATGGCAAAGATTTTCAAGGAGTACCTATTGTTCGCAGAATATTAAACCAAAAGTATCTACCAAAACAATCCAAAATAACCATCGTTCTTCAAAAAATGAAATAATACCATGGAACAACCGATTCGATTTCATTTAGCCATGCGCGACAATAATCAGGTGTTCCCTACCAGTGACATCTGGGCTGGTCATTCACGATTGTGTTGACGAAGCTTTCCGGTGCCTTACTGTGAACGAACGCCTGGTGGCGGTAACGAAAGGTACGGGTGGACTAAAAAAATTCTCAAAATAATTCGGTAACTGTTTAAAAACGTAAAAAATTCGAGATAACGGCATCCTGGAAATTTTAACCCCCTATTTTTCACACTTGGAGATGACTGACAGTAACGTCGAGCTTCATAGACCAACTAGACACCTAACAGGACTTACAAACTAAGAAAAAAACGAATTACGGGGACGGCAGATGGACAGAATTTTTTTAATTCCATTTTCGGATTCTACGTGAAACGAAAACCATCAAATTTTGAGGGATAGTTGACATTTTTTTTTTATCATGCCCCATTCCAAAGGTTCACTATGAAAATAAAAAACCAAAATATGTATGGAATTAGTGTGTGCACGAGTATGTTGATACGATGTGATACGACCGTGTGGTTATCCACATGGAAAGCCGCAGGAGTTATACAGACTCCCTTCATTTTGTACTTGACTTCATGAAAAGGAAATATACCTTGTGGTTTGGGGGTTGAGGCTTGTTTTCAATCTCTCATTCCTTCATCTTCCTGTTTCTGGAACATCTGGATAGTTCCAAATGTGATGGACCAGGCTGGTATACGTTCTGGGTGACGTCTGTGCTGAACAGACTCCGAAAAAACGCGTAGCCCAGAATTAGTGATAGTACGCATGATCCATCACATTTGGAATGCTGCATGACTGGTAGGTACTTCTGGTGTGTCTTGAGGCTCATTTGCACGGTCTAGTTCATACATGGATCATTGTAATAAATCTTAAAATATTCTCTGACGGAGACAATTGCAATCAGTTGATTCTCCATCAGGTAAACTACAACTGTTAGGTAACTTCCCAACTATCCAACATTCATAACCAATCATTATACCATTCAAATCCAGTATGCCGCGACTTCAGTTCGTATGAAAACTTACCTTCGCCCTGGAGAATAATGAAGACCAATTTCCGTGAGTTAGGCGTTAAAAATAAGTGAGAACTACCTCAAAGGAAATAAACTTTGTGACGTTAGAGTCTCTCCTCCTCGAATGACTCCTTTAAAATGTCAGGGCTGCCTTATCTAAGAATTCCGGAGGCTATAAAAGCTTACGTTAAAAGCCTACTGTATAACTTCTCCGTGGTTAGCTTTCCCCCTTCAATATCTTCTTTGTCATGAAGTTTCCCAACGAAGGACACGCCAAGCCCCGAGGAAGCAAGCTAATTACTTGACAGGAACTTTGAAATCGTCGAAATATTCTCCTCCTCGTAAAGGCCTCAAGGCCTTCAATAAGCTCATTCACTAATTTGCTTACTTGTATTCTACATAATATTTTCTAGTATCAGCGATGGGAAAGTACAGTACCCCGAGATGGGTGCTACCCACCAGTAGGGAGAGGCTTATATTTGGTACTCTTTGAATAGAAAAACGCTGCAAATCGTTACACAACGGTTTATTATTTTGTATAGAACACCCTTCTGTTACAGATCGCACTTCTCTGTATAGAGCACTCTTGTTTTACAGATCACAGCTCTGTGTTTTTGATAACTCTTCTATGTATGTAGATCGCAGACCCTCCCTAGCTTAGTACCTAACCCCGTACTCGTTCCTAACCTACCTGAACCACATGTTAAAATAAATGTTGCTAAAATAATTCTATCAAAGACAAACAGTAGCTAAAATGGCAAAAAGAAACACAAATGAATTTCTGAGGGGAAATTGTTGATGTGAAGTGAAAAATATTCAGTCACGGTTGGATTTCGTCTCGGGAACTTGGACTCTCCAGTCCGTCGCTTAGACCTCTGCGCTACAGCGCCAACCTTTCCGAGAGATCATGATGTGTGCTCTCAACTCAGCTTGATGCCTGCATTCACCCTGCTCTTTAGGGCAAATTTTGCAGAAAATTTTATAGCAACATAGTAGAATGCTCCGGATGGTCTCAACAATTCGGAAAAAATCAAACTATTTAAAAATGCGAAAAAATCCATACCTCAAAATACAATTTTTGAGATAGGGATAATCTGGATATTTCAAACCCTATTTGTCACCCTTAGAGTTGAGTGACAGTAACACCGAGCTTCGAGGACCAACTAGAGCCCAAACGGAACCCATATACAAATTTCGTGAATTTTGGTTCATGGGAACTAAGAAAAAAGCCGCGGACGGGGTACGGCTGACGGACGGAAATGTTTTTATTCGATATTCGTATTCTACATCCCTTGAAACGTAAACCATAGAATTTTGAGAGGTGGTTAAATAAATTTTTACATGGACGATTCCTAAGTTTCATCATAAAAAATAATAAATTAAAAACGAGCTTATCGAAAGGTTGTCTCTTTCAACTAATACACGAAAAATACACTGTATAACAGCGTAAATGAGCGCATTAGTGGAAATAAACAACCTTTCAATAACTCGTTTTTTCTTTGAAAAGGGGTTTCCACGATTCATCGCGAGTGATTTAGTTCGTATCTTTAAATAGATATTTCTCATTCATCGTGCAGAAATCCCTATCAAAAACCCTAAGGTAGGTATCTGGTATTGAATCTAAAGCGCTTGTTCCGTCAGCAATAGAACACACTTACTGGACAATTTATTAGACGGTGTTAAGTATGCACGTACCTTCCAGGTGACAAAATGTTCGAGTTTTCAGTATCGTTAGAATCGCCTTGCCGAGTAGAATCGATTGCCCTAGGTTTTACCTACCGTCTTATGTCGGTTATTGAATGGCCTACTTCGGGATAAACTAAACGGCAATGTCGAGACTTTTTGAATTTCACAAATTCCTGCCAAGTGCCGAATCACAAGAAAACGTGTGCTATAACCAAATAAGCGGCATCAGAAATTCCGGTTAACATATAGATTTTCCTAGAACAGCTGTAGCCTCTAAACTCTGGTGTCTCTTGATATAGGTATTTGCGTATCTCTTTTTAATAGGATCCAAATTAGATGAATGGCACTTAGCAGTATTGGTTTTTATTTCCGTTTTCAGCCAGACGGAATCGAGCAATAAAACCGAATTAGCTTAGTCGTTCATCAAAATCAACCGAAAACACCGCCTGCAGAGCACGTGCAAAACAGTATTTCACGATTTCCGAAAGAAAGCTGAACAAACTGTCGTTTAGTGCGCCACCCAGTTAACGTACCTTCCAGAGGAATCTACTGCAGGCGAGTGAGTTGGATGTAACTATCAGGCTGACCGTCGAAAGTATGCTATAGTCATGGGCACGGGTGCTTTGTACTGATTTATCGAAACCAGTGGAAACTTGGGTCGTCAACTTGGGTTATATACAAGGATACTTGTCATATCATGGAAACTTTTCATGTTATTAAAAAATAGAAAGTTAAAATCAAGTTGCAGAACTTTGACCGTTTGAGAACTCAGGACGGGTTCGTCATCTCTTAAATGGATTTGTATCGAAACAAAGGTCACAACTTCATTTAGAAACCATTTTGGACACACTGCAATGTCGTACTGTCTTCGAAAATTCTCATATGATTTGACTGGCCTCCTCAAAGCAAGGAGTGGCAGGGGTAACCCGTCAGGATCTCAGTCACCCGACATCCCAAGGACCGGAACGACATCCCATGGATCGCAATTGGTTTGTTGATCAACAAACCACTCTCATATGGTTTGTTAATCAACCAACCATTAACAAACCATTAACCAAACCATTAGCCAAATCATTCTCATTAACCAAACCATTAACCAAACCATTAACCAAACCATTAACCATTAACCCAACCATTCTCATTAACCAAACCATTCTCAAACCATTAAAAAAAAACATTAACCATTAACTGGCCGCCTCAAAGCAAGGAGTGGCAGGGGTACCCCGTCTGGATCCCAATCACCCGACATCCCATGGTCCGGAACGACATCCCATGGATCGCAAATGGTTTGTTGATCAACACACCACTCTCATATGGTTTATTAATCAACCAACCATTAAAAAACCATTAACCAAACCATTAGCCAAACTATTCTCATTAACCAAACCATTAACAAACCATCCTCTAAACATTAGTCAAAACATTCTCATTAACCAAACCATTAACCATTAACAAAACCACTAACCAAACCATTCTCATTAACCAAACCATTAAAAAACCATTAAAAAACCATTAACCAACCATTAACCATTAACCAAACCATTAACCATTAATCACTAACCATTAATTGGCCACCTCAAAACAAGGAGTGGCAGGGGTACTCCGTCAGGATCTCAATCACCCGACATCCCATGGACCGGAACGACATCCCACGGATCGCAAATGGTTTGTTAATCAACAAACCATTCTCAAACCATTAGCCAAACCATTCTCATTAACCAAACCATTATGAAACCATTCTCAAACCATTAAACAAACCATTAACCAACCATTAACCATTAACCAAACCATTAACCATTAACAATTAACTGGCCGCCTCAAAGCAAGAAGTGGTAGGGATAACCATTAACCATTAACCACTGACCCACTTAACCACCCCGTCAGGATCCCAGTCACCCAACACCCCATGGACCGGAACGACATCCCATGGACCGCAAATGGTGTTTTAATCAACAAACCATTCTCATATGGTTTGTTAATCAACCAACCATTAACAAACCATTAACCAAACCATTAACAATTAACCATTAACCATCAAATATTACCCATTAACCAAACCATTAAACATTAACAATTAACCATCAAACATTAAACATTAACCATCAACCATTAACTGGCCGCCTCAAAGCAAGGAGTGGTACGGATAACCATTAACCATCAACCATTAACCACTGACTGGCCACCTCGAAGTAAGGAGTGGCAGGGGTACCCCGTCAGGATCTCAATCACCCGACATCCCATGGACCGGAACGACATCCCATGGACCGCAAATGGTTTGTTAATCAACAAACCATTTGCGGAAACCCATCCCAAACGGCAAGTGAGAGATGAGTCCGAGATGTCGCAGTGAACGGCCAAACGACTTTCAGACGGTTTGAAAACGGTACGCTGGCCACTGCAAACAAACCTACCGCCGCATCTTCCCTATACGGCCAACCTAATTGGCAGAATTTTTTCGCATCGATGTCGGCGAAGCCTCGTAGTCGCAGAATAATCGCCTTGCGCCCTGCGCAACTGACATCAAAGCACAAATTTGGTTCCGTGTGACCGTTTGCCTGTCTAAAAATGCCTGTATTTAATTAGAGTTAATCAAAGGGAGGCGGAGTCTATCAGCCGCTCTATTTGATTTTCGACTGGACGCGGAAATCCAAATCGGATTACCGGCGTTTCCATCCTTTTGATCAATCGGTTCCCGGAAACTAAGAGTTGAATCAGCGGACATATCGAGCGGCGGGGGTTCGAGTCGGGCTCACTGCAGCACAAGATTACGGCTCAACATGATTTTTTTGTTTGTTCTCTACCGGCTCAACTCAGGTCAAAGTCGGAATGAATGAGATAGTTTTTTGCCCTCACCTCCAGACCCCGTGTCAGGACGGCGCAAACATTCGCAGAAAAGAATAATAAATCCGGCCCATTAAAGGGAAGAGTCGCTGGGAGAAAAATGTAGGGAGCTCCTGGCGGTTGTGCCCGCTCAGTTATGTAAAGTGAACTAGTTTCTCTGCGAGGAGGGTAAAAAAAAACACACAAAAAAACGAATGACTGACCTGAGCGCATATACACATAGGGGCTTCCTCCGACATGGGGTAATTACAGTTGAATTTTAAAGAGTAATTAATAATTAGGATCCTTTCATACGGGTAATCACCTTCTTGGCATAACGGTCAGGTTAGGTCTACTTCGGCTGTTGAGTGCCAGAGCTAGGGATAACCGTACTGCCGTGTGAAGGAAGAACGACTCAACTCAAAAATGGTCGAAAATGGGATTTTCACGTAACCCCCCTAATTTCAACCCCACCTTATTGATGGTCAAATCGAAATTCCAAAATTCGACCCAGAAGGGGTTGAAATTGTTAGGGATGAAATCTGGAAATTGCTTAATTTTGAGGAAAAACGTCTCAACTCCGTGTTTTTTTTGGTAAAAATATCGAACGCCTCGATTGAAACACCCTAACTTGCGAGTTTTGTTGTTTATTTCTTGAGGAAAAACGACTCAACTAGCTGAAAACGCCGTTGAGTCGTTTTTCCTCCAAACCGTTGGCTTCAGGGTCGGGGTCCAAACCGTTGGACTCAAAGGGGATTTGAGTTGTTTTTATTCCACAAACATTTAAAAAATCAACCATGAATAATCGATATTCGACTCTACTGCAATAATTCGATTGAAAAAACGTGTGTTTGGAGTATTTTTTGACAGCTATCGATCAAGTTTAACATGATTGGACTTCTGGAAAAAAAGGGGGTTGCAGGAATGCCCTTTAGTGAACCTATAGCGAGTTTTCGTCAGAAAACTTCGAAGCTGATTTCTGAAAACTCAATAATTTTGAGTTGAGTCGTTCTTCCTTCACACGGCAGCGTAGATATTAGGTACCTGTTACCCATAGGCTGTAAAGATATCTATGAGGTTACCATGAATGCATGAATGACACAGATGATTTACATTCCTTCGTAATCACAGTAAGTATAAATCAATACGAAAATACAACATGAAAATACTAAACATGAGTAGGTACAATTTGGTCTGCAAGATTATCAGCGGCAGTTCCGTGTTAATAGATCCTAATAAATAAAAAATGTTAATAATGTAGCCTAATATAAAATATAAATCCATAAATCCTCTTAATAAATAAACTAAAATGATTTAACTTCATTTTCCTAACACAGGTAAGTATAGAGAGAATGAAAAAAATACATAAAACGCTGCAAGTTATTACACAACGGTTTATTATTTACCTGTATAGGTACATGCCCCTTCTGAGTATATCACTGTTTGTTTTGGCCAATACCTACCCTCTTGCTTCCCACAAGAGAGCCCTAAATCGAGTAATGGAGGCACGCAATCGCATTTCATAAATATGTGGTGTAATCAAAAATTTTATCGTTGTTGTTATTGCCTGTTCATGAAGCATAACGTTTTTCAAATTAAATAAGTACCGTCCATTAACAAAATCCAAAATAACCACCATTCTTCAAATGAAATATCTCGGAAGAACCACCTCGATTTCACACAGAGCCATGCGTGATTATAATCAGGTGTTCCCTGGCAATGATATATATCTGGGCTAGATTTTATTCACGGTCATGTTGACGAAGCTTTTCGTTGCAAACGAACGGCTGGACGTACAATGCTCCGGGTGGTCTCAAAAAATTCCGAAGTTCGAGAACTAGGTATTTAAAAACGTAAAAATATCTATACCCTTCTACTGAACATTTTCAAGATAGGACTGCGTTCGGGAAATTTCAACCCCTATTTTTCCCCCACCTTAAAGATAACTGACAGTAACGCCGAGCTTCGCGGACCAACTAGAACCCAAATGGGACCTACAAACCAAATTTCATTAATTTTCGTTCAAGGTAACTATGGAAAGTGCGAAGTACGGCGGTCATTCGATCATTTAGCGCCTAAATACAATTGAATTATTCCGAAACTTGAATTCTCTGAAATATAAACAAATTGACGTCCAATCTGTGCTACTGAAGATGGACAATAATATTCTTCAACGTTCAAAGATACCCGCCAAAACATCAGACTCGCAAGTATCCAAGAAATGGGCACTACCTGAAAATGCTCTGTGGTTTCGTTGGACCTAAGGTTACACAGAGAGCAGGGAAAAATTCTGTCACGGATCCAAAGTTTCCCGTTCAGTTCAGCAGTTCACCTCTGCACTTCAAATTACCATCGCTCATCCTGGGTTCCCGTCCTGACGTGATCCTCTTCCAAATCAATATTGCGTACTACAAGCAGATGTATGTACTCATTAAAGTATAAGTACCTACTCTTATTTAGGCCTGCAACAGTGCGGCTGTTCTCGAGTAGTTTTTTGGTCCGGCGGAGACGGGATCGGTGGGTGGAAGCCTAATCGATATCCCTTCTTAAACGGTGATAATCTCGCTGGTCTAGGAGGGGGACTCTCGAGGGTCCACCCCCACTGTCACAATCTGTCAGAGGCCTCACCTCAGAGTGCTCCAGAAATCAGTAGCGGAGGAGGGAACTTTCTCTACCCCTCTCATTCCAACCCCCAGAAATCCATCAGAACTTTTTGAAAGAGAAGGTAAATTATTTACATACAGTTCTTCACTGCAGTATCCGTTAAATTTGAGACATCGTTCTGTGTGCGATGGACCATGGATGAAAACTTGGGTGTTCACAGCAGACGTTAGTTGGAGGGAAGGTTAGCTCCTCACGGTTTTCACCACAGCAGGCGCTTGAGGTAGCGGCTCCCAGCGGTTTTCACCACAGCAGGCGCCTGCGACGTGGAGGCTAGTATCCCGTGTTTTTCCACTACAGCAGGTACTAGAGGAGAGGAAGGTGTCCCGCGGTTTTCACCACAGCAGGCACCAGGAGAGGCTAACACCCCACGGTTTTCACCACAGCAGGTGCCAGAGGAGAAGGAGGTTTCCCGCGGTTTTCACCACAGCAGATAACAGGAAGGAGGTAAGCACCCCGTGGTTTTCACCACAGCAAGTGCAAGAGAAGACAGAAGAGAGAGGTCGAGAGAGAAGTCGCAAGTCGAGGGTCGGTCGGTCGAATGACGAGCTGGGCCAAAATGTCTGCATGTATAGGCCCGTTTCCACCCGTCCCCCGTCCACAGTTGGCCGTTATGACCGTTGAGGAGCGATGGCGGTTGATGGAAGGAACCCTTCTCCCTTGGCGCTACTCGGCCCGAAGATCTCTTCGTTTATTTGCTTAAATCTCGCTATATTACATACTACGAGTGGTTGGATTAGAGATTTGAGGGGAACCACGACAAGATGAAATTTCGCATCTGTCGTTTTGATTCGTTCAAAATTTACATTCACATATATTCAGCAAAGTAGTATATATATATATGAGTACTTATATGGAGCAAAATTGGTGTATATTCAAGTATATTCAGTAATACATATTGTATATTCATGTATATTCAGCAATGTATATCGTATATTAGTGCATTTATGTAATATTCAGTAGTGTATATTCTTGTTACATATATTATATATTCATATTTCTATGTTATTTGATGCTAAAATACACTCTAGGTTGGCAGATCCATTAATCATCACTGTTCCTCTGTTCAAAAGATTCCTTAGCCAATTTATTTTGTGCCGGAAACGTTGGCCTTCTGAAAATTAGGTGGCTGATTGTTTCTATTCTCAAATTTGACACGGCGGGGAATCAACCAGTCCCATCCTACTCAAATGCCCGCAGTCCATGACCTCTTATCAACCGACAAATAATAATATTTGATAAAAGCTCTTTCCTCTGAAGGTTTGCTCGTAGGACCATCGTCGCTTCCGGATTAGGGTGATCATCCGACGATAATAATGCCCGGCGTGGTATACATCTTCGAACGCCTGCCATTCCGCGGTCAAATTATTATTGACGTGATGTCGAAAGTCTGTGATTTTAATATTAATGTATTCAGGTTCATTTTTTTTTTTTTTCGTCGCTTCTTTTGCATACCTATCAACATGCTCGTTTCCTTCCGGGTTATGCAAATTAAAATACTACATTGCCCTCTAGAAGCTAATAACAATAATTCATTCGAGGTATTAACAAATATATCTTCCCAGCTGACGTTATGAAAAAAAACTCACGTTATTCCTGTTTTCTATTTTTTATTTTTAAGATTAATTTACACAGTTAGCTAGTTGATATATAGTAATAGGTTGCTACAGAACGTTGGTTGCGAATTCATTGTTCTCGTGGGTTCCAGGTGGAGCGCGAGGTATGCCAGTTCATGGAGAAGAACTAAATCACTCGCGAAGAAATCGTGGAAACCCATTTCAAAGAAAAACGGAGTTATTGAAAAAATAGTCTATTTCCTCTAATACACGAAAAAACGCGAAAAAACACTGTTATACCGGTTTCCGTGAACAAACCATCGTCAGTAACAAACAAGAACTTGTTTAACGGGTTTTAACGGGGAACCGGTTTAACGGGGTTTTTCGCGTTTTTTCGTCTATTAGTGGAAATAGACTATTTTTTTCAATAACTCCGTTTTTCTCTGTCATGGAGAAGTGTAGAGCCGCGCAAGATATCGAAAGGATTCACGGGCTCCTCTTTCAGTGACGTATACAGGTTTCTGGCATCGGCGGAGTTTTCGGCAGTGTACTTGAATTTTGATGAGAAGATTTTGTCGCGTAAAATTCGACTGAGCTCAGTGTAGCTCTATATTTATGTCTGTGGCTGAGCAAGAGTGTGTTTTGACTCGAGCTAGGTATGCCCCGTATGAGTATCGCGTGAACCGAATACATTTCTTGCACTTCCTGGGAACATGTCCAGGGTCTAGCATGAGCGACTACGATGGTTCAAGTGTGATATCCTGACTGCATATAGCACTGATGATTCACTGAGGATCCGATCACAACAATGTACTTTGCTTTAGGCTGCAGTTAACTCAAGAATCATTTCCACATAATTCAATATTTTCATTCATTTCCATAGGTGTAATGAAGTTCCAGTATTTCTATCTCTTAGATAATGACGTGAATAGAAAAACCAAAAAAAAATTGTTGCTGATCTCATGCGATCTGTGTCACTGACTAAGATCCTTTTACTCAAATGCTACATTTACCACTCTTATGTAATATGTAGATTTAACCAAATAAACGAGGAGAAAGACAAGCTGTGACGCCTCGGTTAAAGCCCAAAGGGGTTCCCCTCCATCAAACTCCCAACGCTTCTCAACGGCCATAACGGCCGTTGGTGGACGAGGGACGAGGTGGAGGCACCTTTATATACCGCCCAGCTCTTCATTCGACAGATCTCGCTCTTACCTACGACTTCTCTCTCTCACTCACCTTACGCCTCCTCTGTCTCTCCTACCCTTCCTCGCACCTGCTGTGGTGATAACCACGGGGTATTAAGATCCTTATCCTCTTGTGTCTGCGGTGGTGATAACCGTGGGACGCTCTTCCCTCTAATACTCACTGTGGTGATAACCGCGGGGTGCTAGTATCCTTCTTGGCATCTGCTGTGGTGATAACCGCGGGATCCGAAAAGACTCCTAAGGAGCACATCCTTCCTCTCCTTCAACCTACCCATACCTACCCTACATATACCTACATTTGTGCTTTATTGAATCCATATTACCTATACTCTTTTTGTGATATTGAGAGACTGTATAAATAAACTACTATAAAAATTAAAAAATGCCTACATTAGGTACTTATTCTTATTATGGTAGTTTATACATTTCTCTTCTGTCATTATCTCTTCAATATGTTTATATTAGTCATCAAATTCTAGTTCTAGTTTTCGATATTTGCAAACTGATTGTCTTCCAAGCGGTGTTCATTCACGGTTTTTATTCATTTATTGAGAAGGCTCTCAGGTATTAGAAGAGTTTCGTCGGAGTAAACATCCAAGATTCCGTCCATTATCTCTTAAGCATTTTCAAAGGCTACAGCGAATCCTCTAGAAACCTACTTTGCCAAGTAAAGTCGCCTGTTATGGCGATAAGGCGCATACCATCATGATGTGCTCCACCGATTTCCAGCTCACTCGGATTGCTGTTCATGCATAAGAAGGAGCAGTCCTCGGTATGTCCCGACATCTCGAAGTAAGAAGAAAAAAAACGCTGCAAAGTCGTTGTCACATGGCTTTATTATTATATTGGACTACCTACAGAAATGCTGGCTGATCATTTATTGTTTCTCACGAACGAAGTACACGAATTAGGCTCCTATTTTTTGTTTAAACATTACGTTTGATCACTGATAGTGCCATTTAATTGGCTTGATTCAGTTCTTGGGTTATTTTACAAATGTATGGTGATTTCGGACAACTGAACAGGTTTTTGACCCATAAAAAATGAATATTGGGAGTCGGGCCTACATTGCAACCGAAAATTGAATGAATTCTTCACCCGTTTGGTGAAGACCGAATCAACTTCATATTCTGTCTTCCCGCCCTAAACAGCAGGGTGAATGCAGGATTCAAGCTTGGTTGAGAGCGCGCATCACTGGTCTCTCGGCTAGGTGGGATCTATAGCACAGTGGTTTACCTGACGGACTGATTTACCAAAGTTCAGGAGATCAAACCCTACCAGGACTGAATATTTACTCCACATCAACAATTTTTCTTCGGAACTTCATTCTTTGTCTTTCTTTTTGCCATTTTAGCTACTGTTTGTCATCGACAGAATTATTTTACCAACATTTAACACGTGATTTAGATAGGTACCAATTAACGAGTACGGGGTTATATACTAAGCTACGGAGGGTCTGCGATCTACATAATATGCATAGAATAGTACATATTATATTATTTAGAAGGGTTATCTATACAGAGCTGTGATCTGTAACAGAAGGGTATTCTGTACAAAATAATAAATCGTTGTGTAGGGATTTGCAGCGTTTTTCAATTCCTTTGAAATAATGTACACAATGAAAACTAGTCAAATGACATGAAAAATATCCACTTTTCTCTCAAATGAAAGAGGGTGGCCAAACAGCTTCACGTTGGAGATCTGGCCATAAGGTAGACTTTTAGAAAAAACGGAATTTAAATTCAAAAATCTAAGAAATTACCATAATAGTATTTTTTTAAAGTAGCTAATTAACCTAGCTATAAGCTTGAGTAAAAGAGGGGGATGGGGGGAGGGTGTTTCGAATAACGCATTGGGCTGAAAAGAATATTAAAGCATAGGGTGGCCATAACCCCCTCATCTACAGCGCCTCAGAAAAATATGCAAAGGGGGTGGTCGCTCTTAAAAATATACATTTGAATTTAATGAAACTCGGTATAGGTATTACTAAGTTTAGATTCCAACTGAGCGCAGTGTTATGAGTTCGATGGGTGCCCTTTTGCAATACACTGGACCAACTGGTCCAATCATATGGATTATTTTCGTTACCCCACATGTTCACGGTTTATTATAGGATACTTCTAGGTATAATGAAATCAGTGAACCACTGCATTACACGAATTTGATGAGCCTCTATCTAAGACTTATTAAGACTGACTGACTGACAAACTCACTGACTGAGTGAGTTTGGAGGGTGGTCATCTTGAAATTTTCCAAATTGTTAATAAATTCTTCTTTTCTTCGGGTGGACTTATTTGGATTCTTAATTAGGGTTCGGTTTCGACAATAGAAGTCCTTCTTTCATCAAATCCTTTAATGAGGAGCTTTCAACAGCCCTCTGGCTGTCATTGTCAACTCTAAAACCAGCAACAACAAGCAACCATTAGGCAAACTAGAGAAGTTATCTATACATATAATAAAACAGTGTCTGTTTGTCTGTTTGTTTGTTTGTTTGTTTGTCTCGGCATCAATTGAGAACGGCTGAACGTAGAAAGTTGCGGCTGGTACCATTTGACGCAGAATTTATCTGGGAAGGTTTATGAAAAATCCGCATTTGAATCTGTCCATCCGTTCAAACGCTATGAATGAAATACTACTAAACGTGTTATAATCACTTCTATGAGGACGTTTATGCTTATAATAACTTTGAACGGTTGGACGTAAATCCGATTGTAATTAGATTCTGGATTCAGCTCGACGAGTACATTCAAGTGGTACTTCAATCAGGATGTTAGTGGGAGGGGGGTACAGGTTATGAGAGGGGGGGGGGGGGGGTCTACAGAAATTTCAAAACTACTTGACCAATTGGAGTGCAACTTTGGGAATTTGTTGTGTGAACATTGAGGAATGTTTCTAACCAGGTAGGGAGGGTTCATAGGATACGGGGGGGGGGGGGGTTAAAGGCAGTTAGGGTTGGCATTGGGGAAGGTTTCTGATCAGTTGAGGAGGGGGGGATACAGGGGGTGTCTGTTCTACCGTTGCGAAGCGCGGGTACACAGCTAGTGGAGTTATAAAAATGTACTAATGACTAATTGAAAGAAAGTACTAAATTCTAAAGGAAAGTACCAAAAAAAGTACAACTTACCAACTTTCCAAAGAAGAGATTCAATATGGGGTCTGCAGCAGACACCAACTACCACTGATAACAGAGCTTCCTGTCTCTCTAGCGGTAGTGCCAACCACAACAACCCCACATCATGCCTCATCCAAGAGGCATGATGAGGAAATTGTTAATATCTTACAATTTCCCCCATCCTCTTTTCCCCATGGCGCAACAGCGGGCCGAGGGATCAGCTCGCCGAATCCTCCCAGCCGTTGAGTGTCAACTTCGGAGATGAAGGTTTCAGCTTTATCGCTGTGCCTAGTGCCTCACCGCCATAGGTGGTAAGGGGGGGGGGGGGCTACTGTGACCTTGACTCGATTCCCTGATTTTATAGATCGATATCATCGATCCAGTCACAGCTTGGAATGAACAGGATGGCCACCTGAGCCACCCCGGACCAATTTCCTCCAAAATGAAGTTAACCATCAGAATGTTCATGAAATGTAGTTGGGAAAGTCAAATTTTATGAACGCTTGCAAGTTACGACCCACTCGTAGGAGCAGGAGCTCATGAGCAATGAAACCACCCACCTGATAGCACTGACTTTGATACCAGCAACTCTTAAATATTCGTAATCGGAAATCCCTGCTCGAAGTAACCCCCACCACCGCCATTCCACTGCATTTGATGAAATCATTTATAAGCATAGATTACTGGTGAAGCCTCCTGAGGGTCCAAATCGAAACAAGCGTCATTATTCAGCTGCACTTGTCCGGAAAATAGGCGAGACGTTAGGGGGTGGTTGTCGCAATATTTCAATAAGAAAAGGTTAACAGGGGACGGAAGTCCGCTGGAGCTGACCGCTGGAAGGAAATCGCCTTATTCCTGGTTATTTTAGAGAAAGGGGACGGAACCGACTCGTGTGGTTTGGGTTGGGGTTGGCGTTATTTTGTTTTTTATTCGTGTCACGGCCTCCCGCGTTTAGGGACGACTCAGTTGCGTCAAATGGGGAGAGAAATTACCAGTGTGCTCCCGGACCATCCCCTTTCTACTGGTTTTATTTATCACGAGGTTTTTTACTCGAACCCCCTTCCAACCTCCGTAATCGGCAACCCTCCTGCAGCACATGCGATGAGACGATGAATTCAAAACTCTCAACTAATTTACCCAAACTACACGACTCATCGTTCACATCGAAGGGACGGGGGTCTTTTGTGATGTCTTCCCGTTAACTTTTATTCGCGGTTTACATTCCACTTTTTTATTGTTGATAAGCGGCGGAAGACAGGCGGGTGTTATCGAGAGCCTTGTCGAAAACTTTGCTTCGGGTTTCTGTCCTATGCCTCGTGCTCCCGACATCGCATGCTCTCCAGCTGTATGTACTTGATTTCTTACGATTCTCGAGCAGTTTCTGTAGGCAGAAACACACTCGCGTTATTTATCATCACTCGGCACGTTCGTTTCACTTCAATTAAATACTTCGAAGCGCACACTGGGGACCGAAGTTGGATGCTCCTACCTGGTTGGGACGGAGGAATGAATTGGACACCGAAGGTTTTGGCTGAAGATCAGGCCAGCCGGTCGCCGAACGTAAGAACTGATTGCACATCGCTGATTTAGATAAATATATTATTTATTATGATGGGCTTCACATCGCTGATTTAGATGAATATATTATTTATTATGATGGGCTGCACAATGCAGGAGCAACACGACGTCACAGCTTGGGGGCGCCGAACATTTCAGGGGCGAAAAAAGGCGAATTAAAATGGCACATTATAATGGGATGTGTAAATTAAAATAATCCTGGGCTGTCAAGAAACAAGCAAACAAGTACCTGTCAATAATTCCCAGCTGTAGGTAAGTACATACGTACGTCCATTTATTTATTAATTTTTTTTTTCATTAATACCAGCGAAAGTTGTACAGTGTGAAGTTGGTCGATCGGTCGAGCTATTTTAATTTTATTATTAATTTTGTACCTCTTCTGTAGTGCACATTGCTTTGCTGTTTATGTTGCGGTTTTGTACATTATCTTTGTTGGGATATATTTCTTTAGCATTAATTTGTTTTAGGTTAAATATTTGCTATTTTATTTGCGATTATTCACTAGATTCATCAAGTACGTTTCTACCCTACGAGTTTTCTCTTTTCCATCACTAGGTACCTGCTATCAGTTTCACGTGAAATAGGTAATCTAATGTTTTGTTAATTATATCAACTTCTGATTTCCTTCCAATATTTTTAGTCGTTTCAGTTAACAAGTAATATGCACTATCAAAGACTTTATTTATAATAGATTTTCCTTCGCGATTTGTGTGAAAAAGTGCACAACGTTCGGTAGTTTTATCCTATAAAACTTCTTTATTTTAATTCTGATTTATTCGAAGTGGTGGGGGAGTCTGCAACGAAGAGAGTTTTGGATCGAGGGCCAACCCGTGCAACAAAAAATTTGTATTTCGGACAGGAGGGATGAACAGTCCAATTGACCTCGCACCAGTTGACTAAAAATGTTTACATCGAACATGGATGTGGGAGCATGGATTTTTACCAAACATACCTTCTCAGTGCGCGTTACGAATCCCTCGCAAGTCTATCAGGACTAATGCACTTCCTACTCCTAATATTCATATTTCTTCAAATGTCGTGCGCTCGAATTCGACGCGAAAAATCCGAAGTTTGGCCCGGTGCATATTTGCTGCAAAAGTTATCGGCACGCTGCGCCATTTCAATCTGCGTCATATCGTCGTTCCAATGCATACTACTGGTAGGAATACCGGTATTAGGGCACAGCGTCAGTCTCTCGTCAGCCACCAATCAAGATGTAGTTACACGCGCCCAAATATTCAAGAAAAAGTGTATACTATTTTTGACTGTATAGGTTGTAAGGACCTATAAAGGCCTATAGGTAGCTGCGTATTTAAATTGAGGTCATCTAAAAGTTGATTTTGTCTACTTTATAAAACTTAGTCGGCTGCAATGGCTTGAACACCTCGTGAGAATTTCTGACGAAAGACCTCCCAAAGAAAAAACGTCTGCCAATTCGAGTAGGTAGGCAGTATAGCTTCCTCACTGGAATCACATGAACGTATAGAATAGTTGGGTAGGTTCGTTTTGATACGGGACCATCTGCGATCCAACCCGCGTGTACCCTCAAAATTTCAGCTCTCTACGACTATTTTCCGCGTAGTTAGAAGCGTTACAAGGAAACGGTCAACATTTCATGTTCGCGCATGCGCAGAAGAATGAGTCATAGGAAATTATCAAAGTGCTATTCCTGATAGACCCTCCAAATCTGAACTCATTTCAACGATATTTAAGGTACGGTCGTTGGACGGTTACGGTCGTTTCAATTATTTCACGTTTGCGCATGCGCAGACAGAACGATTTCCATGACTTTAGAATGGTATTATCTGCAATCAAACCCGCGTGCACCTTAAATTTCAGCTCTGTACGACTATTTTTCGCGTAGTTGGAAGCGTTACAAGGAAATGGTCAACATTTCATGTTCGCGCATGCGCAGACGAAAGTTGCAGTACGATACAAATTAAAATGCATGTGGAACTATCAATGTATTATTCCTGAACGAACATCCAAGTTTGAACTCATTTCAACGATATTTAGGGTTGTTATGGGCGTTTCAAATATTTCACGTTTGCGCATGCGCAGACGAAAGTTACAGTAATTTTTCAATTATTCTTGTACGGGACCATATGTGCCCCAACTCGCACCTACCCTCTAAATTTCAACCCATTTGGACCATTATTTTGGGTAGTTATAGGCGTGACAAGGAATTACCACAGACAGACAGACAGACAGAGACAGACACGGAACCAAAAACGTTCCTCGATATCTGAAACGCAAAATGGTAGGGGAAATTTTCATTTTGGAGGACACAATTTTTTTAACCTCCGCATGCGCTAACATGAAATGTTGACCGTTTCCTTATAACGCTTCTACCTACGCGAAAAATAGTCGTAGAGAGAAGAAATTTTGAGGGTACACGCGGGTTGGATCGCAGATGGTCCCGCATCGTAACGAACCTACCCAACTAGTGTATACGTTCATGTGATTCAAGTGAGGATGCTATAGTGCCTACTCGAATATTGGCAGACGTTTTTCTACATATCTCCATATCCTCTGTTATCATGTAGGTACCTATTCGAAAAACATGTTCCATGATTCCTTGCTTTGATCCTTGATCTAAACTGTTATAATCCGGGGGTCTGGGGGTGTCCCCCAGATTTCATTCGACAATAAACGTACCGTCATGAACACAAACCACTGGCGGCAACGCATTGTTTTTTTTTACTCATTCGCGAATCCAAGGCATCCCTACCTTCGGTGGTGTGGAAGCAATAGGAGACGACAGGGGCGGTTGAGGAATAGGCGGAGTGATGACGAGGGAAGGAATCTGCAACTGATGAATGTGCTACTCGGACGAAGCAGGGCTCAAGGTAGGACCGAGTGGAGGGCTGCTGTGAAAGAGCACTGATAACAGAAGACATTAATCTTACATTCTCAGAGAATAGAAGATAATATAAGATATTGTCTTCCATTCTCAGTGTGAGGGAGGCAAGGGACACATGGTCGTGTACCGCCTGGAAGTAGTAGTACCTACTATATATGTTTCTGAATAGGTATATTTTCGTTATATTCCTGGGAAATAATATGGGGTAATTCCATATTATGAGTAAGTATATGAACTACCAGTACTGTTTCAGTAGGAGTTCAAACATATATGTACTTGAATAAAATTTGTAAAAATTGTAATTACTGACTGCACTTTTTTCCGTTTTTTGGACGAGGTTTTTAATTAAAATTCAAAAATATTTTCCCACGCGGACTGTTTTTATATCCAGACTGATTCCTCGTGATGGAAAGTTCAACGTCAACATTTCCATCGGACATAGTAGTGCCAAACAACAAGGCAGGTACTCGTAGTAGAGGCAGGCGGCGGCACACGTGCACTGGCATACTGGGTGAGTAATGCCAGGGAATTTTTGCAACTTCATCTTTTTCAAAATACGCGCTTCAAGCGTCAAGGAACAACTTACGATTCGTGCGAGTCGGTATATGCATTCTGTTACTTTGTAACTAACAAACTATGCCAATGAATGTATGATCCAAATGTGCCGGATTCGGAAGACATACTACCAACAAATAGTGGTTTGATAGGAATCGCGCATGAAAAAAAAGTTTTATCCCAGAGTGGGCGGGGGGGGGGGGGGGCTAAAAATCCAGTTGTTCACCGGGGCAGTGGAGGGGGGGGGGGGGCATCCAAACGTCCAAAAACGCGTCAAAGTCACATGGGTTTATTATTCTACTGGACATTGCTACAGAAATGTTGGCTGTTCGTTCGCTATTTCTCAAAAACACGAATTAGGTCATTGTTTTTACAAATTAACTTCGATAACTTCCATTCAACTGTTTTGATTCATGTGTTGATTCAGTGTTATTATACAAATTTATGTTAATTTCAGACAATTTCCCAGGTTTTTAACTCATTACAAGGGAATTTTGGGAGCTGAACCTTCGTTGCAACCTCAATTCTTCACTATTCGCTCAATCAAATCAAGTCCATATTCGTTCTTCTCGACCTAAAAAACATGGAAAACGATACCTCACAAATCTAAAGGGTTATTTCCGCTAGTGTAAGAATTAATATTTACTACCATACATTCCGGAGGAGTCCGTCGTCACTATTCTATCGACGGCCTGATGATGATGTCCTTAGATCGAAAGCGCTCACCTCCAGTACTCAACCAGCTAGTGACGACGGACTGCTGCGGAAGTTATGGTAATGATACCTCCCAAGCTCACGTTCACTAAAACCTCAAAAAACTTCGAAAACCCCTATTTTTACTCCAATTTTTCCTCCATAACACCCCTGGGTGTTGCAACCAGGACCCAAATGTGTTCAGAAATTTGAACTGTGCGAGGAAGAGCGACGATTTTAGACCAAAATATAACGTAAATTTAAGGCTGAAAGTTCGTTCGAACCTCAATTTTCCACTGCTTGGTCAAAAATCGACTTCATATTCGGTCTCCTCGTCCTAAAACCCATGGAAAACGATGCCTCACAAGTTCATGTTACTAAATCACAAAAAAAACCTATTTTTACACCCATTTTTCACCCATAACACCCTTGGGTATGTTCCGATCGGGGTGCAAAGTTTCGGGACACAACTTGGGCATAATGGAGGGTGTGCGCGATAGAACGAATTTGTTTTGCCGAAAATGATGTAGATATGGATGATACGGCGGACGGTGTACCTTGCACTTTGGCTTATTATTCACTGAATAATACACCTATGTATTCACTCAGCAAAAATGTTTTATAACACCCCCTCAAAATTTTTCTTTTACGTTTCTAGGTGCGTAGAATCCAAAAATGTGATGTCCGTCCGCCGTCCACCGTATCATCCAAATCTACTTCATTTTGTGAATCAAGACAATTAAATAGCACTATATCAATGATCAAAGATAACTTGTAAAAAAAGTTGGAGCCTAATTCATTTTTTTTAAAGAAAAAATAAACGAACAGCCAACATTTCTGTTGATAAGTCCAGTAGAATAATAAACGCATGTGACAAGGACTTTGCAGAGTTTTTGTAACATGCGCACCTTGAAACGCAAAAGAGAAATTTTCGAGGGGGTGTTACAAAAAATTTCTGCTGAACGAATACATGCGTGTACGTGTAAGAGCACGAAGTTAGGTCCACCACAGAAAACAGTGATCCACGCTGAAGGGGCACCTATACAGGTAAATAATTAATCGTTGTGTAATAATTTGCAGCGTTGTCTAACTCATTATAAGTCAATTGTCATGTATAAACCAACTACATATCTATCATTAACGGTGAGATAATTATACAATTATGTTGGGATAAATAAAACCCAGACGCCAGGGTGGAGGCCCTGCCCTGAAGAGATTGACAAAGGACACACAACACTACACAATCCCGCCCTCATCACGAGAATGCAAGACGGTAGCATTTCGTAGCAGTTTCAAAGGAGGTTCATGAACCGTCCCACATGTGCCACTTATCGAGTTTAAATGACAGAAACATTTATGATACATGATTTTCTTGTAAAGATTAATTTTAAAGTACAAATTCAAGTGATTTATTTTATGTAAATACTACTGATAACTGTTGTGGTTGAATAGTTGTATGACTTTGTCAATAAAGAAATAAATTAGAAAAAAATCCACTGTTCACCTAATTCGCAGACATTTTTCTCGTTATTGTATGAACACAAGCTCCCCTTCGTAGGCAAGTTTAGGCTCAAACAAGGCTTCGTATGAAGCTTGTTCAAATTCGTTGGCGAGTGAAAGGGTCCAGAATGAGAGGGGGTCGGTTTTTATTAAAGTTGACTGACATTTCTAACCCTGTCCTGGACGGTAACACTCAGCACTGTCAAAAATGCCATCATCTCAAGTCAGAACCAGGTAATGGAAAATTTGAGCTCGGAAATATTCAGTTTTCAACAGAACCTTTCCGCGACCTATTCTCATATTTGAGAAATATTGCAATACGAGATTGAAGTTGAGAAAGTGACAGACACTGTGTACAGGATCCTGCTGGTGCCAACGTACGGGAATGCAGTGGCAATGAGGAGTACCCATGACTTCTGTTTATATTTTGAAATGAAAGTACATTCCATTCTAAGAATTTCGTGACCAACCGCACTCCCCTACGATGAATACTTCTTTTTCTATGACTTTTCAAATTTTCGGCAACAGTGACGTCACACTGGGCAAGGAGGTCCCGCCCTGGCTGGAGGGGTGCAATGACGGCACTTTTTTTCGATAATTTGAAAGGTCATAGAAAAAGAACTATTCATCGTAGGAGAGTGCTGTTGGTCTCAAAATTCTTAGGACGGAATCTACTTTCACTGGAAACTGGGAAAGTCAAATAAACAGAAGTCAAGGGTAGTTTTCATCTGTGTCAGAGTTCTTTTTTTTTTAAATTTAATAATTGATATATTTGTTATATTAGTAACATAACCCATTGATTTAATGTGCTGTAATATGATATCAACTGTAGAGTTTTTAGCCCAGTGGCTGTAACACAAGAGAACAATCAGTCACTGCACTTGTCACATTGTCACATCACAAGGTCGAGAGGTTTCGTTCCTTCAGGGCTGTCTTTGCTGTTGTCTAGGAGTCGAAGAACTTCCGGATTGATGTGTTCATGAAGCCGCTGTTCGTATTTAATCGCATGTTGCTTGGCCACTTCGCTGATGGATTCCATCTTGAGGTCTCGATGGAGGCCATCATTTCTGATGTACAAGGGGCATTGACAATACTCCTTAGTACCTTGTTCTTAAAAGTTTGTCTAATCTTGCTGTTTTTTTTTGTTTTTTTTTTAAAGTCTCAGAGCTGGATACCATAAGCCCACACAGGTGTAAATGAGCAATTTGTTATGTACAGATAGTTCAGAACCTCTTCTTCTTTTCTTTCTTTGAAATCTTTTATTTTAATTACATCTTAATTTGGCATCATGATTCATCCCTAAATAAATCGATGGATTAGCGTAGGGAATCTTTTGTTCATTCATCATGACTGGTATCGTTGTTATGTTCTTGTTCGTAAAGTTATTACGATTAGATTTCAGTTCATTAAGTCGCCAGACGCCATTTTTTGGTCCAGGCGCTTACATCATCAACAGAATGCTGTAATTTCTTAGTTGCTTTCTCTACTGAGTCACCAACCGCAAGTACGGCAGTATCATCAGCAAAAGTTGC
Source organism: Leptopterna dolabrata (assembly GCA_954871275.1). Classification (NCBI taxonomy): domain Eukaryota; kingdom Metazoa; phylum Arthropoda; class Insecta; order Hemiptera; family Miridae; genus Leptopterna; species Leptopterna dolabrata. The sequence continues at coordinate 17,670,385 of OX940974.1, forward strand.
GATTGCCGTGTTTTCATTGCTAGGTACATCACGTGTAAAGGCATAGTAAGGGCCCAAGCACGCTTCCTTGAGGGACACCTGCCCTTATTTTTTTGAGATTGGAGTACTCTCCTTCGTGTTTCACTCTGAAATGTCTTTCAGTAAGATATGATTTCAAAATGTGAAAAAATGGCTTCGGTAAACCTAATTTTTCAAAAAAAATTTGCGTCATATGACGGATTGATATAAAGAATTGTTTATACGCTCACTAATCTGCAAAAATTTGCTTGAAGTACGTCTGGCCACCCAGGCAATAACTGTCTACTGTTCCGGAAAGTTTAATTCGCGAAAGAAATATCTATAATATAATTTCTTTTAAAAATTTATGTTTTGGAGGACAATACTCTGTACTACGCGCTATCACTTTCGTTAGACCTTTCTGATCTCGGTTTAAAGCGAGAGAAACATAAGAAAAGACTGGATTGCGAGGTTGATTTAGATATATCTCAAGATGTGATTGCCTGTTCGCGTGTGAGGATCTCAGTTTCGGACAGCGCAGCAGAGTGAGGGTCCCAGTCGGAAATTGCTTAATGGAACGTGTTGACTTCCAAATAGAAAGAGGGTCGTGGGATTCGCTATGACAAAATAGCCTTTCCCTCCCAAACCGAAATTCCAACAAGACCTATTCATTTTCTCCATTCACTTTGCATCCTCACCGCCGAAAATAGGAATTATGAAAGTACTACAGTAGAACCTGTATAACTGACGTTTCACTTTGGACCTTGCTTTCGGTTCTATTCTTGATATTTCATAAATTATATGAGTAAATACCTCTTAAAATCAATTTATATACGTTTGCGGGTGATTGTGCCTTATTGTGTGAGAGTAACTCGTGGGACGAAGTGTTTGAGGAGGCGAATCTTGATCTGGCGACAGTTTATAAATGGCTTACTGAAAATGACGTAACCATTAACGTTGATAAAACAAATTAGGTACATGATTGTTAAAAAAATGTTGATAAAACAAATACCAGCGACCGAAATGAGGTTACATAGAAATGACCTGAGATTACACGTGTGCAGTTCAGGAAGCTCCGATAAGTGTGCTGCTTTGAGCAGGGCGCGTTCTTGCCGATACTCTTGGGTGTCGTGATAGAAGAATTTAGGAGAGCGAAATTTAAAAAACGGATAATGATGACTGAATTCTGAGTCGGCGTATTTTCGAGTGTAGAACAAGAATGTTGAGTCCGTTTATAACAATGATCGATTTTCAATGGTTCAAAACGGCATTTTAGGAGAGCAAGTATGTTTTGGTATACCGAATTTTTAAAAGTTAATCGTCGTCCCATGATTCAGTCATTTTATTATTATAATTATCTCAAACATCATTATCATTTTCCTCATACATATACGTATTGAAAAAATTGATGCGGAAATAGATTAATCATAGTTAATTAAAGTAATGGATTGACTTACAGGGTATAATGATATCACTGATATAATGAAATCACTTTCAGACTCTATGCCGGGTTTCATCATCAATTTCAAGAGAAGCTGGGGAACATCCTAACATATCCAGAACTTTTTAGGGAGTTGTTTGCTAACAGTGGGGAACTTTTGTCTCCAACTACTGATGGCGGGATCAGAGCAAGAGATGAAGCATATCCTCCTGAGTCTGGACCCGAGAAAACTTGAGCTCGCGTTTAACTCACGAAAATACTTTTGAGTCCTTGTTCCTTGCCTCCTGTGCTTATTCAGACATCACACCGATTGGTGAAACAGCTTCATTCACAAGCTGCTCTCCATGAATTAAAATTTTATGGAGGCTCTGGGGCACGTAATACCATCCATATTTGGGAGCATAAGTAGACAAACGTGGAAAATTGTCATGCGCGGACAGCCTTCGTTGTATAATTAAAATAAGGCATACAACATTTAGGGGAATCCAGGGAACTTCATTTTAACGGCAACTTTTACGGGAGATATATTAAAGAACAAATTTACATAATTTCTAGACGCAATAAAGATCAATATCATTGTTGGCAAGCCGCAGAAGTTAAGCATTATTATAACAACACCTAGTAAATGATAAGTAATTCATGGTAAAACGAATAAAATATGACAATTAGTTGTGAAAACGGAATTTTCTTACATATATTGGATGCATCCATTGCAAAAAATGGTAAACATTTGGAAAGATCTCACCAGAGCTTCAGTTACGAAGGTGATCGCCTGTCGAAGCACATTATTATCAAACCGCTCACTGTACTGTCGTTTGTACGAATCTGAACACAACAACCAGCTAATGGATGATAAAAATAGCCATTTCTCACCATAGCATCGTCATCAAAAGAGCCAGCCATTTGTTTTCGACAATTTATTTTTTTTCCATTTCGCTCTCCTAAATTCGCATTTTCGACCACTGTGCAACGGTGGCTCCGCTTGCGGCATCTCGCGCCAAACTTTGTACCAAGTACAAGCAATTATTGTCCACAATAACTACGGATATTTGAATGAATTGATGATCGAAATGATTATTGGATATTGAAATAACCATTATTTGTATCGATTCACAATTTTATAACACGTTTTGTGATTTTCGTCAATTTATGGTAATTTAGCCTTTTTCCGGATTTATATCAATTTTTGACCCGCTAAAAGTATATGACCCCGGGGCCTTTTATTGAATTTATAGGGAATTATAGTGATTGTAGCTATTTTTGCGATCTTTAGCGATTGTAAACCCCCAAAAACTCAAATTTGACCAACTTATCATTTTCAAAATCGTCCATCTTCAAACTCTTCCTTTTGATTGTCATCACAAACATTTCGACGAAATTTTGTCACCATTTCATTCCGTACATACAGCGTACATGGTCGCTCTAAGTCAATTTTTAATAACTTTCAATCCATCCTAACTCGAATGTGACCAATATAAATATATCGCTAAAACGACGAAACGAGTTGAGCAAGTTCAAAAAATTCGCAGTTCTCAAGGGAGGTCCCCGGGAGTGTCTTGCATATTTGAAAATCTATCAAAAATCACATTATTTGATTTTCCCACCTCAACGATTCTGAAGGAAGAAACGTTAGAATTCAGAAATTTCTTTGCGCTATCGTATCCTGAAAAACCTTCCTGGATTGCTTCTGTATATTACGAACACTGCGAATCTCTCATGACGGCTACTGGACCCATCGAAAATCGTCGACCAACTGTCCGTGACTCCCCTTCTGTTCCCGCACTGTGTTCATAAAGTTGAAGGGAGAAGCCGATAAAATCTGAAACCAGTATCCTTAAAACCGATCAGGCATTCAATGGTCGGAACTGCCCCCGATCGGTCGCCGCCGAGAAAGGCGGCTCCCCTGGGAGACCCGTAAATAAATTATCGATACGAATGATTGATAGGGAAGTGAGTAATTGGCAACAGAATATGTTGCAGGGGTCTCGGAAGGGCGTTTAGCTCCGGCCTCTGACATATTGTGGACGATAAGGAGTTGATAGTGGGCAGTTATTGGGTTTATACCCACCCAACTGGGTCCCTTATCTCCGTTTCGCCGGTGCCTTTCTTCCGGAGAAAACAGAAAGTGGTCACTTCTTCCTTTTCCCCCTTATCAGCTCTGCAATGCGACTCTACCGACCACGAAAACGGGGATTCCCTTCTTGGACACGGTGATTTGTCCGGAAGGCGACCCCTCGAGCCATATTCTATGTTTGGTCGGTGATTCAGACGACTGCTACACTTAAACCACAAATAGGACATACATCTATGATCAGAATTGCCTCAAGTTACTCTATCTGCTACGCTATTAACAATCCTCGAGTCTGCAAAATCTAGGCCTGGGGATCAGAGCCGAAGCGAGACATCACACAACTTTCCTTACCCACATTCAGTCGACTCATGGCTCAGTACTATTGGCTCATCCTTGAACAATACAAATATGACTGCAATCTCGCTCCAAAAAGTCATTTTTCGACCCCAAATTGGTCCAATATTTCTATTTAATTCATTGGAGCGGCAAAGTTCATCAACAATTTGAAAATGTCGGGTGCAAAAGGTCAAAAATCAAATTAAAAACGACGATTTTAACCAATTTTTGGTGCCATGCTTTTGGTGCACAAATTCTCGAGGGGCCCCTGAGGACGCGTAACAATTTCAACCGTTGGGACCATGAGGTGCCGGAGTTATGGAAGTTTGAAAATCGCTATTTTTCACATTTTTCCACTTCTTGTTCTCGTTTTCATTGTAATCGTTACTTGTTTACTATCCTGCCTGTAAACCTGCTTACAACTATGTCAGGAGTAAATGGCGAGCTAAGGCTGAAATTTGGCAGGGAAAAGTCTACAAGTAAATTACCTGAAGTTCGTAGGTTGGCAGCGGCCCCGTAGTCAGCGTTGCACAGGTTCTGACTTCGGGTACAGGTTATAGTACGGCTGGAAATTCCTAATGGAAAACTAATAATTTGGAAGCCTTGTGGCGGTTCTAAAGATGACTCGAATGCTCTCAAAAGGATGTGAAATAATCTCGATACGTATAGGTGACTGAATTTATTGAAGGAAATAATAACATCGAGTGGGGTCGCGAAGGCGCAAAAGCAAATACAGAATTTAAGTGATGAGAATGACTTGACGCGAATTACGGAAATTACATGAACGGGGAGAGAAGCTACTAAGGTAAGTATGTCTGATAGGTGTAATGCGAAATGTTGGAAAATGTGGCACCAGAGTCGAGGGTTCAATGCTGGGTTCAGACGTTCGATGATAACGAGGGACAAGGGACGAGTCTTGGGGTCAAAGATGTGGAGAGTTCTGGAACAAACGGGTATAACCCCTTTTGTGACTCTCGTATAGGTGTGTGCACAAAGGCTGAGGGGCGCTATTTCGCGAATGATGTCGCTTAGATAAGGACAAGTAAGAAAAGGTGATGATTCCTACCTCCGCTGGAACGGTGGTCCAAGTGGTCCAGGGATGGTCCTTTCCGGGCTTCTGGTCCAGGGATGACTTCCTGGGACTCCGGGGCTGCTGTTCTTGGCGATGGTATTCCTGCAACAACAGACTTCACGGCAGTACTAAGTATATGTCTGGGTTCAGACGTGCCTTCAGGTGGGGTCGTCTCTCCTCCTCTCTTGCTCGACTATTATTAAGAATGTCCGAAATTGAAAGCCGTTTCCGTTGCCCAGTCCGCTCGTCTTCTTCACAGGGGTCAATCGTAGGATGGGGAAAATCACTAAACTCTTTTCTGAACCAACACAACTTCTCAACACCACTATCTCAATCTGAACTCAAACTAAATGAAATGAAACTGAATTAAATAGAAGGATCACAGGTCTGTTCTCGGGTAGATCTCAGTTAACTGTGTGTCATGGTGTGGGGAGCGGGGGTATTTATAACCTTCTAACCTTCCTCTCCCTTGCGCGTAGGGGAGGCGCAGAAGGACCTGGTTCCTTATGGTCCAACCGCCCGAATCGGCGGGAAGAGACCGCCCGAATCGAAGGGAAGAGACCGCCCGAGTCAAATTCGCAGGAAGCCCTTTTTCAAAGGTGGCAATTTGACTGCATCATTGTTGTTCTTTGACAGGGACTTTTGCGCAGACATTCGATATGCTACAAGGAAGTGCCTTTCGTACACCCCCCCCCCCCCCCCCCCACGAGCTTCCACTATTGGTGAAGGGGTACAGTTATTAGGAGTGGGTTAGAGAGGGTTTTAAGAGCTGAAATTTGGCCCACTTGTTCACTGCGGCTCCCTGAGGAAGTGTTCAAAATCCGAATCCGATCGATTCAGTACAAGCCGAGTTATAACTGTGTGAAAACGCTGGAAATTACGTCAAATAACCTAACTGTCGACATCACGTTTGGATTGCTCTAACTTTCGCATATTATACTTTTTTTTGCGATTTTTAAAAACAGTTGAAGACAAGTTTTCAACAAACATTTGTTGAAATATAGGTACCTATCTGTGAAAACTCTTATGTTCTGAAATATCGGATTCGGGATCGCCCATTGAGAAAGTTACGGAAGTTTTTTTTTCCCTCGTCTTGGTTAGGTTTGGTAAGGGGAATAAAAATTAAACAAGCTCAAATTGAAGGAAAGTTCAGTCATGCAGCATGACCATATGAGCGAATTTTCGTTAGTAGCGTAAGTACATACTTAAATTAATTGTCTTCTCTTTATTTTTATTCCCTCCAACCAAGTTATATTTTCTCCAATTTGCGCCAAACACGCTAATAAAAAGTTTGTTGCCTTGGGTATTCGGTATTTCACTCTCACTGAAAACCTCACCTCTGTGCAATCCAAACACATACCTATTTAAACTGTAGAACGTTATTCATGATTTCATCCACAAATTTTAATACTCCTCTGCCCCTATAGGTAAGTTTCCGTTATTCAACCTTTTCCATTGTGTTCCAATTTCATTTCATTTTATTAAATTTAATCCAATTACGGCTGTGTGTGTGGTGAACATATGTGTTTCCGTCATGGGTCAACATCCTGGAACAGTATTAATAAATTTATGGTGACCTAAGTATATTTTGTAAAATTTTTAGCGATTTTATGCATTTCTTTGTAAAATCAAATTATAAGTACAACCTATAAAGAAATGGCGTAATATACGAGCTAAAAGCTACGATTAATCTCGTAGAAGCTAGCCTAGATACAAAAATAATACTCACCTCTAGGAGTAATTACTCGTGCTGGGCTTAGTAATCTCAGTTTCAATATTATGGATAAGATGAATGATCGCAATCCACTTTTTAGACGAACGTCAATATTTGGATCAATGAACAACGTTTTCTATTCAGAAAAATGGCTTAAAAAATGAACTGTGGAGGGTGAGTACGATATAGTGTCCAGAAGATCCAGTAGCAATTTCGTCCACAGATTGTCTGTAACTTTCGTCTATGCGTAAGAGTGCTGTACTTGAAACGCTCACAACTAACCGGAAAAAATAGTTTGTAATAATTCCAAAATGAAAAATGTGTTGCGAGTTGATCCAGATGCTCCCATATTAGTTTCATCAAAATTGTGCATTAACTTTCGGCTGTAACTTTCCCTTGAAACGCTCGTAACTGTTCGAAAAAATGGTCAAAATAAGCTGACAATTTGAGGGCAATAATGAATGGACCCATATGAGTTCTATCGACTTTCAGCTGTAATCCGTCTGCGCAGGTGCAAATGTGTTGTCCTGAAAAGCGCCAATAACTGACGGTAATAAGATCGGAATGACCTCTCCCATCTGAGTTTCATTTCAACAGAATCGCAATATTCGTGTTTTTTTCTCTCGATTTTCCCATCACTACTCGTACCTACGTATTCGTGAATAGTGACCTCAGTTCAACCGAAGATATTATTATTAAAGGTATATTACGAAATAAAGAGCATCGTTTTCTGTCCATACCACCTGGGCCGAGACATGTAATCCATGGATTACGCTAGACCAAATGTTGTCCTTTCCATCCCTCAAGTTCTTCACCTGAGTTCATTCAGTGTTAATTTGAACGGTTTGTTCCCATGAATATTACAATAAGGTGTTTGATAAAAGATTTGTTTTTTCGCTCTCTTGCAAAAATGCTAATTGCTTTAGTTAAAATCTCGCAATCTGAAAACCGTTTATAAGTGCATAAAAATGGCGCATTTTCGTCACTTTTTTTTGGAAAACAATATTCAGATCTCTTGGAAAAATGGTACTTCGGAGCCTCATACGTCATTTTTAGAAGGAACTCAGAAATTAAAATTTCACACTCGTTTTCTGCCTTGAGTTTCCGACATAAACACCTCATTATGTGGTCAGTAAGTGTTAATGTCCGTTACTGAAAAGAATTGGCCTAAAAAAAAGATAATTTGTAACCCATAAAAATTGCCCATTGCGTTCCCTTGTGATTTCACTTACTTCAGACTGGTTTCAGTGTACTAGACTGTTTACATAAACGAGGGTTAGAAGAGCCGATTTGAACATTTCAAGAGTCGATGCAGGAAAAAGTGAAATCCAACTTTAAGGTCACATTCCGTCCTACAACATTGGGTGGGCCCTGAAATCCAAAGGCAAAGGTGAAGTGAGCAATCGAAACGATGCCGCCCCGCTAATTAAACCATTGTGGGACGGGATAATATACCCGTCGGTGTGGCGGAAAACCGCGTGAGGCGCTGCCCCGGCAATTTATTTGAATAAAGTGGGAAAGAAGCGGCGAAACATAAAGAAGGGATTGGAATTATGTGGAGTCCCTTCTTCAAGCTTACGGAGCCGTAATTAATCGACACCTTGGAAACAATGGGCGAACCTCCCAGTGGCTCTCAATCACTCTCGGAGGACTTCAACTGTTACTTTTTTTTTTTCACCCTCCCATCCTCCGTCAGGCCACTACCGGGGTAATTGCTGTATTTATGATACGGCCGTTTTCTTTTCCCACTTTCCCCGATGGCAAATAATTACCTATTTATTGTGTTGGGGACTATTAACATTTCTACAGGTTCTGCTCTTCTAGAGCTCCCTCGGGACGGGGTTGGCGTCGCATGGGAATTCTTTTTGTGCACAGGTGAGGTCCTGCCGCTCCCAGTCGTGGACGGCTCAGGTCTCAGCCAGTGTCCCACCCTCTTGGCCCTTGGACGGCGTTTCTCCCCACATTGGAGACCTTGAGTCGTTACAATACAATATTCACAAGGACTAGGCACTGCGTATTTACTATCTAAAATAAAATCTTTTCTATATAGGAAATCGCCTACCTACTAAAATTTCGAAGAGTAACCAACGTGGATTTCAAGATTGCACGCTGCACCGCGTTCTTAGGTTAACACTGGATCAGCTTTCGTATAATAATAATAGGAACGGTTACGGCGCGAGTGAGTAACCGACTAAAAATCTGGAAAGCATAGGAACTTGGAAGATTATTGCCTTTTTCATTAAACCTTTTACCGGATGAATTAAACCTTTTCCTTATCAATTAAACCTCATGAGAAAAAATGGATGAGAAAAGAAAAAGCATTTCATCAACTGGTAGAAATCCACAACCATTGTTTCGCATTATTCTTTTGGCAAAAGGTTCAATTCATTTGGTTAAAGATTTAATTAAAAAGGAGAATCTTACAGTTGAAATTAGAAATTACTACAAGAACCAGGGATAATATTGATCACAAGTATGAATGATCAGGAGATCATATTATACTCATAGAAAGGGACAATGTACGGATCCGTATCCAATGTCCTACCAGCTCACCACAAATCCTTTCCAGACGTTCCTTTACAGAGCTCCTCAACGCCTTTTTACTCAATTAAAGCTTTTATTGTTTAGTTCAATGTAGACATTCGACTGAACTCCAAAAATACCATATTACATCCACGAATAGGAAAGACGTAGGTAGTCGGGTGCATGACAAAAGCGCCAATCCCCCGTTAGGTACTGTGTCAAAAGCGCCAATTATATTTGCAGTCGTAATTTATTACAGCAGCGACTTGTGGTGTGACAGAAGCGCCAGCTTTGTCAACAAGAATACGCAAGAATGTAAACAGTAACCAACGAATGCGCCGGCTACCTTAGGTGAGAAAGTTCACAAAAAATGTAGAGGTGATCATCTGCCATAGCTGTATGACAGCACCCCTGAATGCGCCCATAGTGCCAGCGCCCCGAATGCCCAAAGGAAGAGCATTCCAAATCCTCGCTCCCGCCACGGCTACAGACTTGGACATGGCTATACTGTAGTACCTAGGCACGGCATTAGCCCTTGCCCGGTTTCTCGAGGGAGATCGTGATAACACGTTGATGTAGTCAGGGAGGCATTGCTTCTTTGCCCGATACAAAAAGCACAATCCTAAAACACTGAGGCAGGTGATAATGTCCATACTCAACAGCTGGCCAGCATAGGGTGAAACATGACAACATGATTTCAGTATGGAGAAATAAGGAATGCGAAAGTTGAAAATGGTTCTTAATATTTTTAGGGACTGGAAATCGAGGGACCAAATGAATATGTAGGAGCAGTAAGAAAAGTGAGGGAGGATGCTGATTGTCTAGATACTGTCTAATTAGTTTTTGTTCATTAAAGGTTTTATGCATGCTGTTTAACTGTGTTTCTTCCCTTACCGACCACACCTTTCATTTCAATCTAAATTTAGGTAAGTAGCGCCTCGAAATACTGGCGCTTATGTCGAAAGTCTCGTTAACTTGCACTGCGAACTGGCGCTTTCGTCAAAACGAATCGACAGGGGATTGGCGCTTATGCACCCTTTTTGATTGGGGATTGTCGCTCATGTTGTGTACCGAGGTAGTCTCCAGATGTCTGGCACGCACTTGCGAAAACTACGTTTGAACGTATTTCAGACTTTAACCTTTTTGCTAGAGAACAAGACTTGAAGACGCTTGAACTCTACAATCTGCTAAGTTGAACATATCACAACAGTGTTATCTGACTAAAGTTTTACTAATTTAAATGAAATAAAGGGATTGAAATTTACTAATTGGAAGATGCCAGTTTGTCGTAAATATTAGAGATAACGATTTATTTTTAGCCGTAGGTAATCGGGTAAAAATGTATATACACACTTAAAACACCCGAGATTTACTGCTTCCGATGACAGCAGGAGCCTTGTAACAACTTTTAGGGGGAACAATTTTATGCTCACTACAATCGAAATTTTCGTTCATGTTTTGTGTTTTAGATTTTCTGAATAAACACTTACAAAATCGCACTCAAATGCAGGACTGCGCATGCGCAAAAGTAAAATCCATCTCACGCTCATAACTACGCGAAAGAATCGTCGCAGTGAGCTGGAATCAGTAGGATTGATGGGGGTTGGCCCAAGATGGTCCCGTATGAATTTCGTCGAAATCGGACGGCAACTTTCGTCTGCGCTTGCACAACCTTGAAAACAACATTCCTATCACCCAAACCATCCAAATGACGACCATGTGTCAGGGATACAAGGAAGCTATGTGCCTCACCTTGGAAGACATTGCTTTTATCGTTATTATTTTCAAAATTGTAGTTATTTTAAATTTATTTAATTAAATTTCGCTGTTTTAATCGGTTCCCTAACGACGGTCGCAGGTCGTGGAAGATTAGCCTGCAACGACGACAGCAGGGATACGCAAGCATCCGACCGTCCCATGTTCTGATACGATGGAAAACTGTATGATGAGCGAGATCTCCGGATAGGACTCGGCCACGGGGAAGACGAGGTGGTACTTGACGTCTTCCCCCGTCTCCAGAGGACACTCCGAGTCGATTAGGTGCCGGCAAACGTCCGCCGCGTCAGACGGTAGCGGATACTCGGTTTCTGTACCGAGGGCGAAGGCTTTCACCTCTGCGTGGAGACTTTCGGTGTACTGATCTAAACAAGAATCGCAGGATTATTATTTGAAGTGGTATCGGAACACTAATGGTGCACGTAGTACGGATACGGACATATACCGGTAAAATGCAGTACATACATAATGTCATTCCCTCGCCGAGTATTGGTAAACTTGGGGAAGCGGGATAGGTAAGATGATAAATGGGCACGGTTATTTGTTTTATATTTCCATTGAAAGATCATGGCGAAGCTATTTAAACAAAAAAAAAACCCTGCAAAGTCCTTGTCACATGGGTTTATTATTCTATCGGACATACCTACAGAAATGTTGGCTGTTCATTTATTGTTTCTTTCATACTTACTTACTTACTTAAACGGCGCTACAGTCCTTGTAGGACCAGGGCCCTCTCAACAACAGATGACCATTCTTTCCGGTCTTGAGCCAAGCTCCTCCACCTCCGGACTCCAAGCTTTGCAAGATCCTCTTCAACGTCATCGAGCCAACGTTTCCGAGGTCTTCCCCTCAACCTTCTTCCTCCAGGCGATCCATAAAGTAGTGTACGAGGGTTTCTTCCCCTATCCATCCGCTCCACATGACCCAGCCATCTCAGTCGCCCCCGCCTGATGAAAGCCACTATGTCCGGCTGCTCATATAGGCCCCTTAGCTCTTCATTGTGCCGCACTCTCCATCTTCCATTCTCGCAGACTGGGCCAAAAATCTTGCGGAGAATCTTCCGCTCCCAACAGTTCAATAGGCGCTCACTTGCAGTGGTGAGGACCCAGGACTCACTACCATATGTAACAACTGGACGGATGACAGTCTTGTATACGACGAGCTTAGCTCGTCGCGAAAGCCCTCTGAATTTCAGAGCTTTTTGGACAGCCCAGAAGCATCGGCTGCCCGCGGCCATTCGCGCCTTGATTTCTGTCATCACATCGTTGCCACTTGTCACTATTGCACCTAAGTACTTAAATTGATCGCAGACTGGGAAACTGTGCTGCCCGACACTGAATGATGTCTGGGGCTGGGGCGGGTTCCTCGATGTCTTCATGTAAACTGTCTTGGTCTCATTCATCTTTAGCCCTCGCACCAAAGCTGCTTTTTCAAATTCCTCGACTGCCCCCGACAGGGCAGGGACAGTTCTTGCCATGATGTCGACATCATCGGCATAGGCGAGATGCTGGGTTAATCGGGAATAGATAGTTCCTCCAGGGTTCGTCCGAATATTTCTGACTATGCTCTCCATCGCAAAGTTGAAGAGGGTGGTTGCAAGTGGATCCCCCTGCCTCAGGCCAGTCGCCACGGGGAAGCTTTCTGCCAATGACCCCATTACCTTTACTCTGCATGCTGCACGTTTCATTGTCATGCTTACCATGCGTACCAGTTTTTTTGGTATACCAAGCCTCTTAAGGTCTTGGTACAGCTGACTTCTTACGATACTATCGTATGCCTGGCGGAAATCGATAAAAAGGTGATGTAGATCAACATTATGCTCATAGGTCTTCTCCAGAACTTGTCGCAGTGAGAAGATATGGTCCATCGTCGATCGGTTACGGCGGAAACCGCACTGGTACTCGCCAATCTCTCGTTCCATGTAAGGAGTGAGCCTATAGTTCAGCCAGCAGGTTAGGATTTTGTATGCAACGCATAGCAGAGCAATTCCTCTATAGTTAGCACAATCCATCTTATCCCCTTTCTTGAATATCGGGCAGATGGCAGCAATATTCCATTCATCTGGCATCTCTTCACAACTCCATATGTGCAGAATGAGCTCAAAGACTTTGTCCCATACTTCCTCGCCACCATACTTGATTAGTTCGGCGGGTATATCATCGACTCCTGGAGATTTGTGATTTCTAAGGTTTTTGATGATTTGTACAATCTCCCCTCTACTAGGGGGGTCAACCGATTGGGCGTCTTCCCCACTTGCCTCCTCGAGACCTACTCCGTTTAGTATGTCAGGTACATCCTGGTTAAGTAGGTCTTGGAAGTAGTTGGTCCTATTGTTTCTTTCATGTGAAATAATATTGAATTAGACATTTCCCATGGTTTCCACCAATTTTGGCCCCCAAAACACGAATGAGGTACGCTCCTTTTTTTTCTTTTTTTTTCAAATCATGTTTGATCATTGGTAGTGCCACTTAATCGTCTTGATCCACGTGTTGACACTTTTTCTAGTGTAATTATACAAATTGATGGTGATTTCAGAAGATTTTCCAGGTTTTTGACTCATAAAAAATCAATTTCGGGAGCTGCACATTTGGTAGAACCTCAATTTTCCACTCTTTGGAAAAAAACGACTTCATATTCGGTCTTCTCGTCCTCAAAAACGTGGAACACGATACCTCAAAAGCTCATGTTACTAAAATGTTTCTAAATCACAAAAAGTACCTATTTTTATACACATTTTCACTCATAACACCCCTGGGTATATTCCGATCGGGCTGCAAATTTTCTGCACACAACTAGGACCCAAATGGAGCATGTGTGCGAAAGAACGAAGTTTTTAGACCGAAAATGAGGCCGGTATGCGTGACATTGCATTTTTGGAATCTACGCACCTTGGAACGGAAAAGAAAAAAATTTGAGGGGGTGTTATAAAATTTTTTTGCTGACCGAATACATAGGTGTATTATTAATAGAATAATAAACCAAAAGTTCCAGATATGCAGCATGACCATTTATGAGCAAAGTTTGAGTAAATCGGTTACTTCAAAGTTTTCTCATATGGTCATGCAGCATATCTGGAACTTTTTGGGAAGATTTTGCTTTTTCGGGAAGATTGAGTAAATAGGTACTTCAGTTTATTTACTTTATTTTATGACATCGTTTTCACAGATGAAAGACTTCCGATTTAACCATATCTTGGTGGGTTATCCGCTACCGTCATTCAATTATTGAATTAAATTACTCAATTACTTTTTGGTTTATTATTTTCAATAATGAACGTTTGGAATCGAGCATGATCAATTTCTAATCCCCCCCCCCCCACCCCCCTCAAAATTTGATTGCTTCCGTTTCAAGGTACGTAGAATCTGAAAATGTAACCAAAACAGTTTCGGTCCGTCCGCCGTACTTCGCACTTTTCTTAGTTACCATGAACGAGAATTCATGAAATTTGGTAAGTAGGTCCCATTTGCGGTCTAGTTGGTCCGCGAAGCTCGGTGTTACTCTAAGGGGTGAAAAATAGGAGTTGAATATTTCACGCCGAAGCTCAAAAACTTTTGATAGACGGTATGGTTTTTTTTAATGTTTTCATATTGATCTCGAACTAAATTAATTTTTGAGACCACGCGGAGCATTTTACGTCCAGCCATTCGTTTACACCGAAAAGCTTCGTCAACATGATCGTGAATGAAACGGTATAAATCCGGTCTTGCTAGGGAACACCTTTTTATAATCACGGATGACTGTATGAAATCTAGTTGGTTGTCCTGTTACATTATTTTATTTAAAGAATGATGTGATAGCTACTTTTTTTAAATTGAACACATTTTATGCGTCATGAATAAACACGAATAATTATAAATGAATGGATTATTGAATCCAACGCATTTTTATGAAACTGCAAATCCCAGGAAAGCTCCATTTGGGCCCTAGCTGTGCTCCGAAGCGAGGCAGCCCGGTGAGCATACACCCAATGTTGTTATGGGTGAAACATTTTTGTGGAAAATTAGGAATTTCTAAAGTCTTTGTAAACAACGGCTTGTGAGGTGTCCTTTTCTAGGTTTTTTTTAGGCGATGAGGCCGAATATGAAGTTCATTTTGACCAAAGAGTGAAGAATTGAGGTTGTAACGAAGGTTGAGCTGCCAAAATTCATTTTTTTGTGAATCAAAAACCTGGGAAATTGTCTGAAATCACTATAAATTTGTACAAAAACACTAGAAGAAGTATTAACAGGTGAATCAACCCAATTAAACGGCACTACCAACGATCAAAGACAATATTTCGAAAATAGGAGCCTAATTCGAGTTTTTGGGGGTCAAAATTTGTGGAAACCATCAATAATAGCTATTTCAATTATTGCACACGAATGAAACAATAAATGAACAGCCAAAATTTCTTTAGGTAGGTATGTCCAATATAATAATAAACCCATTTGACAAGGACTTAGCAGCGTTTTTCTGAGGTTTTAGTGAAAACAAGCTTGTGAGATATCGATTTCCATGTTTTAAATTGATCATGAACTTGAGAATTTTTTGAGACCACCCGGAGCCGTGTACGTCCAGCCGTCCGTTTGCACCGAAAAGCTTCGTCAACATGATTGTGAATGAAACGGTATACATCCAGCCCGGATATCATTGCTAGGGAACAGCTGATTATTATCACGCATGGCTGTATGAAATCGAGTTGGTTGTTCCCTGATATTATTTCATTTGAAGAATGATGGTTATTTTGGATTTTGTTAATAGGTACTTTTGTAACTTGAACAAAGTTATGCTTCATGAATAACAACAAATAATCAATGATAGTTGAATCCACCGAATATTTATGTAACTGCAATTCCCGGGATGGCTCCAGTACTCGTTTTAGGGTTTCTCTGGTGGGAGTGCGAGGGTAGGTACAGACAGATTTCAACTTGAGCTATCGTTACCTATGCTTCATGAATAACAACAAATAATTAACGATATAATTCTTGAATCCACCGCATACTAATGAAACTATTTACCTGGATTGCTCCAGTACTCGATTTAGGGCTTTTCGGGGAAGCACGAGGGTCGGTATTGACCACAGAAAACAGTCATCTACCCATAAAGGGCTCGTGTACAGGTAAAAATAAACCGTTGTGTCATAATTTGCAGCGCGTTTATTGTATTCATAACTTCGGATCCAATAACTGTACAAACTGTACAAATTGTGTTTACTGTACAAAATTACTACTTCCCCTTTTGGGAAGAAATAATAGGTAGTCTTCCTTCAAAATCAAAATGTCCACACGCTTTTTGGTTTTGGACCTCTGTGATGAAATACGGTTCCGTGTTGTCTATCGGGTTGTCTGTCCATCTGTCCGTCTGCCTATAACTATCCGAAATAATGCTGTGGTTGTAGGCTCCTACCGAAACACGAATAGTCCGCTAATCGTTAAACTCACTTGTAAGCACCTCGATGATGAAATCGCAATTTGTTCCTTTAACAAACTTGCAAGGAGGTTCGGTGCATCCCTTGAGATCGAGGCTGACCACCGGTGGTGCTCCCGGGCCTGAAACAGAACACAGATGATCATCTGTATGAGTTACCGTTGCAATAAAATCCATTACTTAACTGCCATAATAGATGAAAAGCAAAAACTACAGCTGCAAGACTGTAGTTCTGTGGGATTTAGCAATACTATAGTGAGGAGGATTAAAAAAAATTATAACGCTTTATTAGAAATAAAAATTAACTGCCTGCTACATACTTATAATAATTACACATACTTTCCACTGCATAACTAATTATTGGCTTACATTCCTCTGAGTACTCACGTGCACCTGTGCTGAGGAGCTGCAAGCACGCTACCTACTTGTATAACTGCTTCAGTTCCGCAATGTTTGGCATTAATTAACAACTGATGATTTGATTTATTTTTATTTTATAGTGTACTATTATACTCTTCAAAATTCAACCGAAACTTCTAACAATTTCAGTTTTACGTCGAATCCTTGTATCTTACAGATTCTGTTATCCACTGTTTCAACCATCTTGACCAGTTCTTTGGAAGGCTTCGACTTGTCTGATCCTGTTAATTCACCCTCAAATCAGTTCATTCTTCAAAGCTGTTGTGCTGGCTACATTGTGCTACGGCGGCTAGGGTTGGGGATTCAGGAAGTAGGTGCGATCAAGTCGAGAGGGTAATCCGCTACTTCACCAAGAAAATTTTTAACCTGCCCTCCCTCCAACACATCAAACTATGTGCTCTTTCTAGAGACTAACTGCGATCCAATCTACACCACCTTACTCAAACAGAATGCGGGATTCATCATAAAGACGCTGAGGTCACCCTCCTCCAAATACGCTAGGAAAGCAGCTGAGTATAGGGATGTCCCATAGTATCGATACTTAAAAGTATCGATACTTTTTGAAAAGTATCGATACATATCGATACTTTTTTCTTTGATATATATTGTAGTATCGATACTTTTTCCCCAGTATCGGAGCCGATACTTTTTTTATCCCTCACATTTCATCAGTTTCAACACCTACCACGTGTAGGTACTATTGACAGTACCTCTAACTAGATTGATGGGAGGCCAACCACTTCAGCAAATTAAAGAAAGTTAATGTACCACCACCTCCAGCTGTCAGTGAGAATCAGCTGTCCTCCATCTAGTAGGAAGGTAAAAATGTTAACCCAACCAAGCAACCAACCAACCTAACTCAATAGCTTTTTGACTGGATTTTCTTTGTTCTTTCTTGTTTCTGATGTTGTTGTGCCGAATTAACGAAATAATGTCATGCCTTGTCTTGTCATGTCAATAATTCTGAAAAACAAGCGCCCAAACAAAAAAAAGGTTTCAAATAAAAAAAGAAGTGATTTATTGTTTCGTTCATTTTATAACATTATCCTGAAATAATTCTTCGATAGGCTGATGATAGTATTTTATCTTATGTAAAAACGTGGGATGTGATATAATATTCATTGTCACGCTGACGGAGAGAACAAAAACGACATTTCCACCCATTTTTGAAAAAGTATCGAAGAGTATCGATACTTCAAAATATCGATACTTTTTGAAAGTATCGTATCGATACTTTTTGATACTTTTAGATGTATCGATACTATATATATATCGATACTTTTGAAGTATCGAACATCCCTAGCTGAGTATGCTATCGACAAGAGGCTGGAATGTGTGACTACCTTGTAAACATTCGCCGATACGGAAGCAGAGGGCCATTTGGTTGGGAGCAGGCGAATGGATTGCCGAGGGAACTCGCGTCCATAATCGCTGGGATTGAAAGTGACACCAAACGGGATTTGAACGTAAGATGCCCAGAGGGCCAGTTCCACACACTGCACCAGGAGCTGAGACATGACGTCAATGTCCTGGCGCATGGAATTAGACTGGAGAATGTCACTTGTATATTGAAGTGTCGTGGAGGGCTGCTCCACTTAAACTATATCCCATGGATAGAAGATAGGATATACCTCTGTGCATTATGCAACAGTAGAGAGATTGAAGACACTGAGCATTTTTTTTGCTAGATGCCCTATATTAGCATACTACAGCAGAACATACCTGGGAGCGTGCAGTCTTACCAAAACCGATCTCATTGACATATTGAACGGAAAGGGATTGGAGAAATTTATGCAAATTTGTGAAAGCGGCTTGGGCGTACCGTCGCTTCCTAATAGAGTTCAGGTACAACTAGATTGTTAAGCACGACGCCAAGGGAACACCAACAGAACATTCTATAGGTACAAAATATAATTAGAAACCAAATAATAATAATAAAAATAATAATACCGTATTAACAGCAAGAACGAAAGTAAAAATATATAATTTTCTATTTATACAATTCACTCCAAACGGTGAATTCCGACTGAAATGAAATGAAAATACGTTTAATTCCTTTTGATATCATTACAAATAATACCGACCTGGTGCAGCAACGTAAAAACAGCAAACAAAAAACGTATGCAAATCCGCGTAGGCAGTGTAGCTTGCTCACTTGAATCAGACGAACGTATAGAATAGTAGGGTAGGTTCATTCAGTGGACAGGCGGAGTATCCATGCATGGGTTAATGACTGAACGACTCGGTTCACATGGGCTAACAGAATTCGTTGGGTTGGTTCAGCTCTCAACGACTATTTTTCGCGTTACAAGGAAATGGTAAACATTTAATGTTCGCGCATGCGCAGAAGAAAGTTGCAGTACGATTCAAATTAAAATGCATGTGGAACTATCAAAGTATTATTCCTGATCCACCCTCCAACTTTGAACTCATTTCAACTATATTTAAGGAAGTTATGGGCGGTTCAAGTATTTCACGTTTGCGCATGCGCAGACGAAAGTCACATTACTTTCTCAATGGTTTTGGTGTGGAAACATCTGTGACCCAAATCGCACCTACCCTTCAAATTTCAACCCATTTCGACCATTATTTCGGGTAGTTGTGGGCGTTACAAGGAATTGACCATAGACAGACACACACACACAGACAGACGACAGGCAGACAGACAGACACGGAATCAAAAATGTTCCTTGTTGTCTGAAACGCAAAATTTTAGTGGACATTTTTATTTTGGAGGACATAATTTTTTTAACTCAATCACGAATCCAAGGCCTCCCTACCTTAGTGAGGAAGCAAAACAGGACTCTCCTGAACAGCTGGGAAGTGGAAAAGTAATATTTATTTATACTCCTCAAAATTCAAACGCATCTTCTAGCAATATCAGTTTTACGTCGAATCCTTGTATCTTACAGATTCTGTTATTCATTGTTTCAACCATCTTGACCAGTTCTTTGGAAGCCTTCGATTTGTCTAATCCTGTTAATTCACCCTCAAATCAGTTCATTCTTCAAAGCTGTTGTGCTGGCTACATTGTGCTACGGCGGCTAGGGTTGGGGATTCAGGAAGTAGGTGCGATCAAGTCGAGAGGGTAATCCGCTACTTCACCAAGAAATTTTTTAACCTGCCCTCCCTCCGGCCTATCGCCATTCTCCGCTTCTCGTTCCGAATCCGTTTCATTTGTTTCTTCTTTTCTCTGCTTAGAACGCAAGACTCTGCTGTCACACGTCGGGCACTTTCGTACTTTTCGGGAATCTATTGGCTCCCTTGTAGGATTCCCTCGCACTTTGCGTTGCATTAAAATCAGTTACTACTTAGTTGCTACTATTATTTCGCTGTTTTCATCGGCGAACCCGCTATTTGATCGTTGCGCTGCCGATAGGCTGAAATGACTTTACCGAAACCGATTTATACGCGTTACACTTCTCGATACGTATAATCCTCGCTATCCATCGCACAGTACCGATTGCGATTATATAATTATAAGCTACATATTCATAAATGCGTATACTGCGTATGGGATAGTGAATACCTAAATTCAAAAACACCAATGCTGAAGGGTTGCCCCACCCTGTACTGCTCAAGGTCCGATTTGGACACTCCAATAATCAATATTTCAAGTAAAATCTACCCTCGACAGATTCTGCAAGTTTCATTCGACCTCTTCCAGTTCTGATTTGAGAAACTCCAATGATGATTCAATGATGACTACTCACCTCGACACTATTTCCCATTTTCTTTTGAACCGGACCATCCAAAGGGTTAATGTACAACAATTAGATAGTTCCCCCACCCCTCGCCTTAACCTATGAACGACATTCCGAGTTTTGCTAATTTCAATTTTAACTACCCTCGACATAGTCCCCTCGTTTTATTCAAATCGTAACTATTAGGATAGGTATTTTGCTACAAGTACTGTGTTCTATGGGCAATTTTCTTCAGTTCTACTATCTTTTGGTTTTCAAAAACCAAATCCAACCAAAACCAATTTCAGCATTTATGCCCTCATTAGGTAATATGGTTCTTCCTTAAAAAAACAAGAAAACGGAAGGCACATGAAAAACATAGGCTAGTACCAAACAGCCAACATCTTTAGTACCTACATGGATTTTTGAAATATTTGAATCCTTCCCTGGAGTTTGTATTTTGATTCCAGACGATATTTGACCTTAAATACTAGATACAAAATTCTAGACTCCGCCAAAATATTCCTTATGGCAAACGAAAGGATAAGCTAGAAGATCGAAAAAAGAGGGTCAAAAATCGATAAACAGCTAAAAACGACCAAAACGTGACAGGTAATTAATCACTGAAACTGGTATCATAGAAGCTGGTATAGAATTTTTTTTTTCTCGAACAAAAAAATGGGCGAATTTTTGGCTTCAAAAACTGCTAAAAATTTGTTGAAAATCACTGAAAAGCGCCAAAAGTATTCGGTCTTCATCGTCTAAAACTCGCCCATATAGTAATGTCGCACAACTGGGATTTTTTGTGTACAAATCGACATTTTTTGTCAACAACATGTCTGTGGATACTAATTATTATATTATATTGTACGTACACAAATCGAATGAGGTTAAGCTCAATGAGACCGGGGGGACCATCAAAATAACCTTCAGAGCAGATTCCATCGCGAATATCGACAGTGGGTTCTTGGAGAGCGGAGATGACTGGCGGTCTACTTTGGCTGACAACCGTCGCCTCATATTATATAACCACTGGCATATCAATGATCGGCGGCGTGTTTGGCATTGGCAGGTCACTCAAATAGTCAACAATGACGCAAACCCGAATTCGATATATTGGGCGATGAACGAGGAATTTCTTTCAACAGGCCGAAAAAATATGGGAGAGCAGACAAGGTCGTCGGCCTCCGTTCGGGCGCACTTGATGCGGGTGCTTTCCTGGTTCCCTTGCACTTTCCGCGAGTTCGCTCGCCCTCAAGTGGAACAACAGTTGAACGCTGTACGACAGAGACTCGAGCGTTGAGTTGATTAATTGTAGTTCATCTGGTACAGTTGGACAGTTGGTGAACTCCTTGAATAGGGCGGTTCATGTTCATCTTCTCACTCACAGTACACACAGGCTGCTGCTAGTCCTCGTGCAGATCAGCCTTCCCTCCCTCCCCACTTAGCACAAAACGGGGAGAATGAAACATTACGGTCAAACCGTAGGCTTTTGCACTGATTCCAAATATCGTCGGTTACCTGAAAAAAACGCTGCAAAGTCCTTGTCACATGGGTTTCTTATTCTACTGGACATAACTACAGAAATTTTGGCTGCTCATTTATTGCTTTCATGTGCAATTATTGACATGGCTATTTTTTATGGTTTCCACCAATTTTGGCCTCCATAAACACGAATCTGGCTCGGATTTTTTTTTTAAACAGATTATTTTTGATCATTGATAGTACCATTTAATTGTCTTGATTCACCTGTTGATACTATTAGTGTTTTTGTACAAATTTATGGTGATTTCAGACCATTTTCCATATTTTTTATTCATAAAAAATTAATTTCGAGAGCTTAACCGTCGTTACAACCTCAATTCGCTCAAAATCAACTTAATATTCGGTGTTCTCGCCCTAAAAGAAAAAAGAAAAAAAACATGAAAAGACACCTCACAAGCTCGTGTTCACTAAAACCTCAAAAATCCCTCGAAAACCCCTATTTTTACACCCATTTTTCTCCCATAACACGCCTGGGTGTATGCCGATCGGGCTGTCGAGTTTCGGAATACAACTAGGACCCAAATGTGTTCCCGAATGGGGACCCAAATTGTGTGTGGAAGAACGACAATTTTAGACCAAAATAACGTAAATATAAGGCCGAACCTCAATTTTCCACTCCTTGGTCAAAATCGACTTTATATTCGGTCTTCTCGTCCCGAAAGCATGGAAAACGATACCTCAAAAGCTCACGATACTAACATGTTACTAAAACACAAAAAGTACCTATTTTCATACCCATTTTCACTCATATCACCATTGGGTATATTCCGATCGGGCTGCAAAGTTTCGGGACACAACTAGGGCCCAAATGGAGCCTGTGTGCGAAAGAACGAATTTTTTAGTCCGAAAATGAAGCCGGTATGCGTGAAACTGCGGACGGACATTGCATTTTTGGAATCTACGCACCTTGAAACGTAAAAGAAAAAATTTTGAGGTTATAAAAATTTTTGTTGAGCGATTACATTCACAGAATAGTAAACCAAAAATTATCAAGCGACAGAAACTAAGTTTTTTTTTACACAAGAGGTCTAGAACTGCTCGCTGTAGTTTTAGCCATATACAAGGCTGTGTCATATATGTGACACCTACCGCCTTGTTACCCGCGCGTGCTCGCCATTTTTCGTTGTATGCGGTTCTTCCCCATGGTTATTCAGTCACTTTCCAACCGCGTGTTGCTTTAAGTTTATCCTAAATTGTCGGTTTTAGCTAATTTTAGGGGGCTTGCGTGTCGTACATGACACCGCCTTGTGGTCAAAGTTACAATTTTTGAAAATCTTCCCAAGATAAACTCGGATTTTTTAAGTGAATAAACTATCAGACATGAACTGCTGAGACATCTGGAAGAGTCGGACGATAGTAGCAGTGACTTTTGAAGTGAAGTTGAAGTTTGGCGTATCAGATCATTATTATGCGATAAATCTAGTTCTGCCGAAGTTCCTGATACCTACGTATTATATCTACATAGTACCTACTTATCTAGGTAATTGTATTATTTTTCGTATCATCTGTTTTGCTTCCGAGTCTGCGAAGCAGCGGAAGCCTTGTGTTCACTTTCGTGAGCCAAAAAATTTTTGTCTTCAGAAATCAAAATTTCCACTTGCATTTTGCGTTTCAAAGCCTACTGAACAAATTTGGTTCCGTGTCTGTCGGTCAGTGGGTCTGTGAGTCTGTGAGTCTGTGAGTCTGTGGGTCTGTGAGTCTGTGAGTCTGTCCGCATTTCCTTGTTACAGCCATAACATCCACGATTTTGAATTGATTCAGCTCAAATTTCGAGGGATGGTGCGGATCAGGCCCCTTGAGGTCCCATACAAATTTCAACATGATTGATCCAGCGGTACGCCCTGCGCATGCGCTAACGTTAAATTCAACAAACACGCATAACTTTCACAATTTTGATTCAATTTCGCTCAAATTTTCAAGGGTTGTTTGGACAAGGCCTAGTGAGTTCCAGTATGAATTTAAGCATGATCGGACCCTCGGTGCGCTCTGCGCATGCGCTGGCGTGAAATAGATTCAATTTCCTTGTTACAGCCGTAGTAACCAAAGATTTCTCCAAATTGCAATGTAATTCTCAGGGATTAAGCGGGTAGGGCCCATTGAGGTCCCATATAAATTTCAACATGATAGAGCCAGCGGTTCGCCCTGCGCATGCGCTAACGTGAAATTCTTCAAACACGCATAACTTTCGCAATTATGTATAATGGACGTAATGTATTATGGACGTCATGTTATGTAATATGTATATTTCATGTAATGTTATGCAATGTAATGTAATGTAATGTAATGTTATGTAATATGTATATTTCACGTTATGTAATGTAATGTAATGTTATGTAATGTAATGTAATGTTATGTTATTTTGCTTCCGAGTCTGTTCTATTTTATAATGGGTCACTCTGATTGTGACGAGGAAGCTCCTGTGCCATCACCTTGGCAGTGTATCTTCAACCTAATTTTGCTTTACCAAAGAGAGAGTAATAGACATCTATCCATTTTTGTGATAGACGAAAAGTTGTTTAGGTAATCAAGATATAAGTAGTCACGTTTTATATGCTGCAATGTAGGTACCTAGGTATTATTTGTATTTTATTCGACCAATTGCATAATATTATATTTATCCTAAATGCTAATAAATTCAAAACTGAAAAACTAAGGGGCGATGAACGTTTAAATAACAAAAAAGCCTCTTGGACCTCCACCCAGAACTTGACTTCTTCTCATCATCATCAGTCAGTAGGTACCTTCAAATCCACAATGGCATCTTCCCCGACCTTCTAACTTTCAGCGCAAATATTTACTTATTTTTGTTTTAATAGCTGTTGATATCTATTTCATTCCTATTATTTTTCGACTTTCGCGCACCTCATGCACATTACGTACTTTTTCTTTCAACTCTCTCTTCTCTCTCTTTCTCTTCTTTTATTTATTACTATACTATTATTATATTCTTGTATTTATTATCGATTACTGTATTCTAAGTCCTCCCACGAAATTGGGTTCTCCCGTAATAAAACAAAATAAAACGAATAAAACAAAAGCAGTTGGTGTCATACATGTGCCTTGCGAAAATCCTACCTCCAAGAAGCAATGTTAATCAAGTGTTAATGTGCTCGAACCGTTCATCGCCGCGTTGGCTGGAAAAAATTATCAGGTACCAAAAATCAAAATGATAACTTTTTCCAGTAGGTACTCAAGGAAATATCAGGTACCAGTGGAGTACCAGAGATTTAAATTTGGACATAATTCCTCAGTTTAAAATGCTGTGTCTCATTCTTGTTTCTTGAGGACAATTTAACAAATGATGAAATTTGTCGAAAATACAATAAAATTCAGAAGTTGAAGTGCGCAGCCCACATGGGCCAGGAAGCATTCCAGATAGTGCGCGAATCTTCAATCTCGATCTAAATCACTCGTTCGGGGCTTCAGAGAAAATTCGTGAACAAGTTATTCCATATTGGATCATTTCGCCGTGAATGGCTGACTACCAGATAGGTAGCTCATTTTGGTTTACCTATTATTCTGTGAATAATACACCTATGTATTCGCTCAGCAAACAGTTTTTATAACACCCCCTCAAAATTTTTTCTTTTCCGTTTCAAGGTGCGTAGATTCCAAAAATGCAATGTCCGTCAGCCGTCCGCCGTCCGCCGTCCGCCGTCCGCCGCATCACGTGTACAGGCTTCATTTTCGGTCTAAAAAAATCGTTCCTTCGCACACATGCTCCATTTGGGCCCTAGTTGTGTCCCGAAACTTTTCAGCCCGATCGGAATATACCCAGGGGTGTTATGAGTGAAAATGTATGTAAAAATAGGTACTTTTTGCGTTTTAGCAACATGTTGGTAACATGAGCTTTTAAGGTACCTATCTTTTTTCATGTTTTTGGGGACGAGATGACCGAATATGAAGTCGATTTTGACCAAAGAGTAGAAAATTGAGGTTCTAACGAAGTTTCAGCCTTAAATTTACGTTAAATTTTGGTCTAAAATCGTCGTTTTTCCGAACACAGTTCGCGTCCCCATTTGGGAGCACATTTGGGTCCTAGCTGTGCTCCGAAGCACGGCAGCCCGATCGGCATACACCCAGGATGATATGGGAGAAAAATCCCACGAAAATAGGGGTTTTCGAGGGATTTTTGAGGTTTTAGTGAACGTGAGCTTGTGATATATCGTTTTCCATGTTTTTTAGGGCAAGAAGACCGAATATTTGGTTGATTTTGACCGAAGAGCAAAGAATTGAGGTTGTAACGAAGCTTAAGCTCCCGAAATTCATTTTTTCTGAGTCAAAAACATGGGAAATTGTCTGAAATCACCGTAGATTTGTATAATAACACTATAGAAATAGTGTCAAAAGGTGAACCAAGACAAATAAATGGTACTGTCAATGATAAAAAATAATCTGTTGAAAGGAAAAGCCGAGCCTAATTCGTGTTTTTGGGGGCCAAAACTGGTGGAAACCATCAAAAATAGCCATTTCAATAATTGCACATGGAAGAAACAATAAATGAACAGCCAAAATTTCTGTACGTATATCCAGTAGAATAATAAACTCACGTGACAAGGACTTTGCCACGTTTTAGATAGCATATAACCAGACACTTTTACAACGTTAACATATAATTGTTGTAAAGTACTTCAGGTTAAGTCAACATTATACACATCAAGAGTAATGTATTGTAAAATCACAGTCGTATTCCGGCTTCCCGCATGAAGATAAGCAGCTGCTTTTGTTCAGTTGTTGAAGAGGTTTTTAAAAAGTATGCCAGGATTTTGGATGCTGGTCGGGCGTGGTCTCTCCGTTTCTCTTTATCAAAAGGGACAGCACGAAATTTTACGGTCCAACGCCCTCTACGGTTTCTTCACAGAACTCACAATTTGGCGAGTCTGACAGTCGAATCATACTTCGACATGTGTTAATTTTCCCATGGCCCGTCCGCAATCTGACGAGCTGGACGCTGGATCTTTCCGCGGGAGGTGTAGCTGGGGAGTTTTTGGCCTGTTTTCGACACGTTGCATTGTCTGGAAATGGTCCACTCCTTTCTCCAATGATGGCTGCTCGTGCCATGCTTGCCAGTCCCCCACTGTAAGTCGGTGAACTAGGTACGTACATCGCGTCAGGATCTGGTATCGGGGCATTTTATTGGTGTCGTGGGGGGGGGGGGGGGTGGGGGGAGGGGTTCAAGCTTGGTATTAACCTGGTGACCGTAAGCTTTGATGAGCTCAACAAAAGATGCAGCACCCTCAATCCTGTGTACCGTAGACTTTTGGCCGACTCATCCTTCTTCCATAAGTTGGTTCTGGGTAAGATGGACTCACCCACACTGCTATCAATGGTGGGTTTCCTGGTTCCTCGACTTGGTTCACGTTCTGGAAGCCTCTTTTGGGTTCCATTTTCAGCGACAAACTACGCCTACCATCGCCGGATGTGCAGGTTACCGCGTGGGATGAACCAAGTGATGGACGTGGGCCCTGACATACATTTATTTTTCAATCTCCTGAGGCTGTTAGGAGGAGGGTTCTAGTCCTATTGAATAATGACAGACATTAGCAGTATCGAGTAAATACACAGTCATATGTGCACATTTTACCTGTTTTTTTTATATTATCATTATATCATAATATTTTGTACATTTCGCACTGCGAGTTCACAAGGGGCGTTTTACTAAAGCGCCCCTTGTACTTTTTTTTAAACTACTGTTAGAACCGCAAAACCGAGATCTACATGATAGTACAACAGGTGTTTTGAAAACACCAACTTTCGCCGATAGAGAGTAATATAAGCCTCTATGGAATATCGAGAAAGAAGGGGAAGTATAGGTAAGTAAAAACTTTGATCGTGTTTTTCTTGGAATTTTGAAATATCGTTTAGCGCCCTTGTACCAAAAAGTGCCCCTTGTGAACTCGCAGTGCGATTTGTATTGGGCATGCCCGTTTTATTATAAATAAATAAATAAATTAATTAAATACATTTAATTCGGGTGCTGAGGTGGGTGTAGCGCCCTGCCTGGCTGCTGTGTCAGCTAGGTCGTTGCCGTACTGGTCAATGTGACTGGGAATCCATTGAAGCGTGACGTCCAGTGACCCTGCCATTTACATCCGTTCGTTTGCCACTTCGTACCTATGCGATGCAGTCTGCGATGTTGCCCAATGTTGTGTTGGAGAGATCAAGGCACGCCGTCTTCGAGTCAGTCAAAATTACTGCCTTCCCAGTGATGATGGCCTTGGATTTCAGATGCTGGGTGCCAAGGCTCAGCTGAGCTGATTTGGAGAGCGGACGGCTGTTGGAAGGATAGTAGTTGGTTGCTCGCGCCATCATAAGTCCCTAGTCCTCTGTCCTTGCTTGGATGCATCTGTGAATACTCTGTAGTAATTTGAGTACTGTTCTTCAAGCGTTACAAATTACATCGCATTTAATTCCCATTTTCTGAAATTCCGTTATGACTCCAACCTTCCTGGGACTGTGCATCTGACCTCCAGTTTTAACTTCGATATCGCGTTAACGTAGAACAAGTGTGGAGTGGAGGTTTCCTCGTAGAGCCCTTTGCAAGTCTGCAGAGTGTTGGGGTGCACATGACTTGACAAAAGTAGATCTTCCATAGTTTCAACTGTGTTTGAGTCTAATAATAATCGCTGAATGCGAGAAGGCAAATAAAACAGCTTCATTTTCTTCGAATATCTACAGAAAAATTCACGTGAAATAATTCGAACAGCTATTTCTGATGGTTTCCACCAATTTTGGCACCCAGAACACGAATTAGGTAGGCTCCTTTTGTTTTTAAAATTGTCTTCGATCATTGGTCGACCATTAATCGTCTTTATCCACGTGTTGAAACTTTTTCTAGTGTTATTATACAAACTGATTGTGATTTCAGACGATTTCCCAGGTTTTTGACCCACGAAAAATCAATTTTGGGAACTGAACATTTGGTACAACCTGAATTTTCCACTCTTTGGTCAAAATCAACTTCATGTTCGATCTTCTCGTCCCAAAAACATGGAAAACGATACCTCAAAAGCTCGTGTTACTAACATGTTACTAAAACACAAAAAGTACCTATTTTTACACACATTTTCACTCTTTTTCCGATCGGGCTGCAAAGTTTCGGGACACAACTAGGTCTCAAATGGAGCATGTGTGCGAAAGAACGAATTTTTTTGACCGAAAATGAAGCCGGAACACGTGATACGGCGTACGGCGGACGGACATTGCATTTTTGGAATCTACGCACCTTGAAACGGAAAAGAAAATTTTTTGAGGGGGTGTTATAAACATTTTTTGCTGAGCGAATACATAGGTGTATTATTCACAGAATAATAAACCAAAAGGAAATATGTACCAAACGAAATGAAAAGTGGGATGGAAAGGTACCTACATACTTACATTAGTGCTAAAACCATTCAAACTGTGCCTATTTAAGGTGTTTCTGAATACCTACATACACCGTATGAATTTACAATAGCTAAGCTTGAAATCAGAAGAAGGTAGAAAACATACTTACATGACATAAATACGTTTTATTTGATCAATTTATCTTACCTAACGTTCTCTGTATCATTTTTAGTTCTTTGTTAAATTTACATTCAGCTTTGTAAAGCCAAACCTCGCATTTTCTATTTCCAATCCCCCCCCCCCCCTTCCCATTCAAAAAATCTGGCTACGCCACTGATATCGAGTAACCAGTACAATTTTCTAAACTTTATCCTCAATTCTCCTTTTATCTACACGTGCTCTTTCCATTTCAATTTCGTTTCAAGTGTCATTCACAAGTATTTAACAGCGGTGTTAGATATCGTTTGTTCGTTCTGCATTATTAGCATTGTCAATATTTGCTTGTTTGTGAAACCTCATGATTGAATACTACCTGCAACCTAGAAGACCGGGGGAAATAATTGAATATAGGTATAATCTATTGAAAAAAAGTATTAGGTATATACATATATTTATATTTAAAAAATAATTATATGTATATTTATCTTATACAAATAAATCTTTACCACTTTCTTCCTTCACGTAGGGCAATATAAAATTTCATTAATGTATGTACTTAGCTCTGTATTTCTTTACTTATTATTTTCTGCACCTATTGGTGCCCCCAAAGCTCGGGAGTCTGCTGTATAGGGTAGTACAGCCCCTGATTTCAAGATTCTGTAGGTACTGTGTAGGTAGGTACTGACTGAGATAATGATTTTTTTTTTTTTAAGTAGACAGATTCATAAGCTTTTCAAACTCAACAAGTTCCCATCTTCCATGGGGGGACGATCGATCTCGAATCACTGTATATGTCGCATACACCTCGGAAGGATGGAGCTAGGGAGAGAACAAGCCCCACTATACAAGGTACCCATTATAATAGGAGGACAGGATGATACAAATTTGACTCTTCTTCTCAATTTGGACAAATCATGTTGGACAAATTGAACAGAGGAGTCATCTCTGTATCATCCTGACCTCCTGCAGATTCAGACCTCTGCACCATCGGCAAATTCCCCATCCAGTTGCCCATTATACGGATTCCTGTCTATGATCGCAACAAGACCTCTTCAGTAGCATCCACTCCGCACGACGCAGAACAAAAGCGATTGCTCAGTTACACAACAGCAAAAGTGCCGAGTGGCGAGGTGGGGAGAGGCGAAGGTTTCCCTCCAAGTCTAATTACAACTGGGACCAAACAGCAGAACTCGAAGCAAATATTGGCGATGGGACAGAACTGACCCGACTGAGCTCAGCTCGTTTCCAACCTCTGCACTCATCACCGCTAACCGACCGCCTGCCCACCTCCACAACTCGCTGAATCACAGATCAATTTCCGCTAGCTTAGCAGTGGGAATCTCATACAGTCGAATGGAAAACGCCACTAGAATGTCTGGTATCCCGCAGTTTCCTCCCGCATGTACGCGATATGAGCCGAAATCGGTATCTCTTGAATTTGTTCGTATATTTTAGATACAAAAATAGTACGTATTACGGGCACAAATATTTTTAATTTATTGATTCATGTAACTGCAATGTTTATTCATCCAGCAACTTTCCATTCGTAATATCGGAAACGCATTTACTAACTTACTACCAATTTCTACGAGGGTGGATCAAGTATAAACGGGACTTTGACCTCTGAGCGCCGACGGTTGACAGAAGCGGGCCGTCACTTCGAGATTGTTTGGACAGGTTCATTAGAAGGTTGATGAGGGGGGCGTCTCCCCCCTTTGCGACCTATCGTGGGTAGTGATCGCGATGTCTAAACAAAAGGTGCCCGTTTCCATTGAGCAACGAGTTATCATAAAATTTTTTGCCCTTGATAGAGTCAAACTTTCGGACATTTTTCAAAGGTTGACCGCCCAGTTCGGGGACCAAACCCTCTCTAGGACCCGTGTGTTTGCCTGGCACAGAGTTTCAGGAGGGAAGACAACGAGTAGGGAATGAGGAACACGATCGTCGTCCCCGGAGCAGCATTACGGATGAGAACATCAAGCGGTTTGTGACATTCTTGAAGGTGATCGACGTGTGACTGTCTCCGAAATTGCTGAGCAGGTAGGGATAAGTTATGGGAGCTGCCAAACGATCATTACAGAGCACCTAGGATTCCGTAAAGTGTGTGCCAGATGGGTCCCTCGCCTTTTGACTGCAGATCAGAAGTTGAGACGTTTGGAGGTCTGTCAGAAGCTTTTTGCAAGGTTTGAGGAAGAAGGGGAAGCATTTTTGGGTAGCATCGTCACCTGCGACGAAACATGGGTCCATCATTACACACCCGAATCGAAGCAAGCCAGTATGGAGTGGCGGAAGAAGGGGGAGACAGCCCCAGTGAAAGCGAAAACTCGACTGTCTGCTGGCAAGGTCCTTGCAACTGTTTTTTTCGACTATCGAGGCGTTTTGCTCATTGATTTTCTGCATGAGTGAAGAAAAATACCTACCTACTACTGTGAGCTGCTGACTCAGGTGAGGGCTGCATATCGCAACAAAAGACGGAATCAACCAATTTGTGACGTCATCCTCCTCCACGACTCTAACTGTTCAAAAATTGGAAGAAATGCATTGGACTTCACTTGATCATCCTCCCTACAGCCTGACCTATCGCCCTGTGATTTTCACTTGTTTGGGCCGCTTAAAGATGCGCTAGGCGGACATCGATTCGAGGATGATGAGGGGCTCGGGGGTTCGTGCGCGATTAGCTTCAGACGCAACCTTCATCGTTTTTTGATGCAGGGATTAAAAAACTTCCTACTCGCTGGGAAAAATGCGTTACGAAAGCAGGAGACTATGTAGAAAAGTGACATATACCTGGTTTTTATTTTCTTACGAATAAAATTTTTTTAAAAAGTCCCGTTTATATTTGATCCACCCTCGTACTACACATCACGTTAGTCCCAGGGTTACAGCTCGCATTCAGGTTTCCTCCACTTGGTTATACAAAGCACCGTACAGGAAAAGTCCTAATCGATTTATTTTGCAATTCCTCCGAAAGTTTAAGTTCAGCGCCGAAGGGTCACGAAAAGTTAACCTTACTCGATTCCTATCGGTCGAGCCTATGGTCCAATGGTTGGGAGGGTTTCGTATTCCAATGCCGTGTATCAACTTTAATAAATTATTACTGCGAACTAATCAACCAGAATTTATTTGGTCCGCAGAAACTACATGTAGCACAAGTAGTGGAGAAAGGTGTTCATCAACTCCGCCGTAAACAGCATTGATTCCGCTTCCGATTGCCTCCGCTGCCACTGGGTGGCAAAACCTCTCATTGATCGCCGCTTTGTTCAGAAAAAACGCTGCAAAGTCCTTGTCACATGGGTTTATTATTCTATTGGGCATACCTACAGAAATGTTGGCTGTTCATTTACTGTTTCTTTCATGTAAAATAATTGAAATAGCCATTTCTCATGGTTTCCACCAATTTTGGCCCCCAAAACACGAATTAGGTGCTCTCCTTTTTTTTCCAAATTATCTTTGATCATTGATAGTACAATTTAATCGTCTTGATCCACGTGTTGACACTTTTTCTACTGTTATTCTACAAATTGATGGTGATTTCAGACGATTTCGCAGGTTTTTGACTCATAAAAAATAAATTTTGGGAGCTGAACATCTGGTACAACCTCAATATTCCATTCCTGGGCCAAAATTGACTTCATATTCGGTCTTCTCGTCCCCAAAAACATGGAAAACATTACCTCAAAAGCTCATTTTACTAAATGTTACTAAAACACAAAAAGTACCTATTTTTATACACATTTTTACTCACAACACCCCTGGGTATATTCCGATCGGGCTGAAAAGTTTCGGGACACAACTAGGGCCCAAATGGAGCATGTGTGCGAAAGAACGACTTTTTTAGACCGAAAATGAAGCCTGTACACGTGATACGGCGTACGGCGGACGGCGTACGGACAGCATTTTTGGAATCTACGCACCTTGAAACGGAAAAGAAAAACGCTGCAAAGTCCTTGTCACATGGGTTTATTATTCTATTGGACATACCTACAGAAATGTTGGCTGTTCATTAATTGTTTCTTTCATGCGTAATAATCGAAATAGCTACTTCTGATGGTTTCCATTAATTTTGGCCCCCAAAACACAAATTAGGTACGCTCTTTTTTTCTTTTTTTTAAAACTATCTTTGATCATTGGTAGTGCCATTTAATCGTCCTGAACCACGTCTTGACACTTTTTCCAGTGTTATTATACAAACTGATGGTGATTTCAGACGATTTCCCAGGTTTTTCACTCATAAAAAATCAATTCTGGGAGCTGAACATTTGGTAGAACTCAATTTTCCACTCTTAGGTCAAAATCGATTTCATATTCGGTCTTCTCGTCCCCAAAAACATAAAAAACGATATCTCGAGGGTCATGTTACCAATATGTTGCTAAAACGTAAAAAGTACCTATTTTTACACACATTTTCACTCATAACACCCCTGGGTATATTCAGATCGGGCTGAAAAGTTTCGGGACACAACTAGGGCCCAAATGGAGCATGTGTGCGAAAGAACGATTTTTTTAGACCGAAAATGAAGACTGTACACGTGATACGGCGGACGGCGGACGGCGTACGGCGGACGGCGTACGGCGGACGGACATTGCATTTTTGGAATCTATGCACCTTGAAACGTAAAAGAAAAAAGTTTGAGGGGGTGTTATAAAAATTTTTTGCTGAGCGAATACATAGGTGTATTATTCACAGAATAATAAACCAAAAACGCTGCAAAGTCCTTGTCAAATGGGTTTATTATTCTATTATTTTATTGGTCTACAGAAATGCTGGCTGATTATTTATTGTTTCTTTCATGTAAAATAATTGAAATAGCTATTGCTGGTGGTTTCTACAAATTTTGGCCCCCAAAACTTGAATTAGTTACTACGATCCTTTTGGTTTATTATTCTGTGAATAATACACCTATGTATTCGCTCAGCAAAAAATGTTTATAACACCCCCTCAAAATTTTTTCTTTTCCGTTTCAAGGTGCGTAGATTACAAAAATGCAATGTCTGTCCGCCGTCCGCCGTCCGCCATACGCCGTCCGCCGTCCGCCGTATCACATGTACAGGCTTCATTTTCGGTCTAAAAAAATCGTTCTTTCGCACAAATGCTCCATTTGGGCCCTAGTTGTGTCCCGAAACTTTTCAGCCCGGTCGAAATATACCCAGGGGTGTTATGAGTGAAAATGTGTGTAAAAATAGGTACCTACTTTTTGCGTTTTAGCAACATGTTGGTAACATGAGCTTTTAAGGTATCGTTTTTCATGTTTTTGGGGACGAGAAGACCGAATATGAAGTCGATTTTGACCAAAGAATAGAAAATTGAGGTTCTACCAGATGTTCAGCTCCCGAAATTGATTTTTTATGAGTCAAAAACCTGGGAAATCGTCTGAAATCACCATCAATTTGTAGAATAACACTGGAAAAGGTGTCAACAGGTGGATCAAGACGATTAAATGGTACTATCAATGATCGAAGATAATTTATTTAAAAAAAAAAAAAGAGGAGCTTACCTTATTCGTGTTTTGGGGGCCACAATTGGTGGAAACCACCAGAGATAGCTATTTCAATTATTTTATATGAAAGAAACAATAAATGAACAGCCAACATTTCTGTAGGTATGCCCAATAGAATAATAAACCCATGTGACAAGGACTTTGCAGCGTTTTTTTTTTTTTCAAATTACCTTTGATCATTCATTGTACCATTTAATCGTCTTGATCCACATGTTGACACTTTTTCTAGTGTTATTATACAAATTGATGGTGATTTCAGACGATTTCGCAGGTTTTTGACTCATAAAAAATCAATTTTGGGAGCTGAACATCTGGTTCAACCTCCATTTTCCACTCCTTGGTCAAAATCGACTTCATATTCGGTCTTCTCGTCTCCAAAAACATGGAGAACGATACCTCAAAATCTCATTTTACTACTATGTTACTAAAACACAAAAGTACCTATTTTTATACACATTTTCACTCATAAGTCCCCTGGATATATTCCGATCGGGCTGAAAAGTTTCGGGACACAACTAGGGCCCAAATGGAGCATGTGTGCGAAAGAACGATTTTTTTAGACCGAAAATGAAGCCTGTACACGTGATACGGCGTACGGCGTACGGCGGACGGCGGACGGACGTTGCATTTTTGGAATCTACGCACCTTGAAACGGAAAAGAAAAAATTTTGAGGGGGTGTTATAAAAATTTTTTGCTGAGCGAATACATAGGTGTATTATTCACAGAATAATAAACCAAAAGTGTAAACAGGTGAATCAAGACCATTAAATGGCACTACCAATGATCAAAGATGATCTGAAAAAAAAAAGAAGCTTACCTATTTCATGTTTTGGGGGCCAAAATTGGTGGAAATCATCAGAAATAGCTATTTCAATCGTTCCACATGAAAAAAAAACAATAAATTTAACAGCCAACAAGAATCTCTAGAATTCCAATAGAATAATAAACCCACGTGGCAAGGACTTTGCAGCGTTTTTGGAATCTACGCACCTTGCAACGGAAAAGATAAAATTTTGAGGGGGTGTTATAAAAATGTTTTGCTGAGCGATTACATAGGTGTATTATTCACAGATTAATAAACCAAAACAGTTCCTACTTGATACCGAAATTTCAACTTTTTAGTCACCAATATATATGTACAACTTTTGGTGAATATAATATCAATTTTTGGTTTGTTAGCCATGTTTAGCAGTTTTTGACCCATAAAATCTTGGCTTTGACCTACTTGTTGAGGGAAAAATACACTGCCAAGGTGATGGCACAGGAGCTTCCTCGTCACAATCAGAGTGACCCATTATAAAATAGAACAGACTCGGAAGCAAAATTACATAACATTACATTACATTACATTACATTACATTATATAACATTACATAACGTTAAATATACATATTACATAACATTACATTACATAACATAACATTACATAACATTACATGAAATATACATATTATACATAACATGACTTCCATAATACATTACGTCCATTATACATAACTAGCCTGACCGCTCGCTTCGCTCGCTATCCGAGATTCGCTGTACGCAGTATCGTGGAACCAACAAACGACGGAAAAATCCCATACCCTACCGGGTATTTGTGCCCAATTTTATCAAAATCCGTCAAGCCATTCAGGAGTTGACCATGGTCGACCATATTTCCGCTATGGTCAGGGAATTAAAAATGCGCCTACGTTCAACTTGGGAGGCTACCGGATATTGGTGCCAAATTTGGTCGATATCCGTTGAGCAATTCGGGATTCGACCATGGAGGGGCCCATGGATGCGCTAAGGTCGACCGCGGGGGTAGTCCGAAGGGTCGATCGTAGATAGAATTTCACGTAGATTACGAATACGCGATAAAAAATAGGGGTTACCATTTCAATTAACGAAGTTGACCATGGTCGACCATAGTTCCGCTATGGTCAGGGAATTAAAAATGCGACGTTGCACAACTTGGGAGCCTACTGGATACTCGTGCCAAATTTGGTCGATATCCGTCAAGCCATTCAGGAGTTGACCATGGTCGACCATAGTTCCGCTATGGTCAGGGAATTAAAAATGCGACGTTGCACAACTTGGGAGCCTACTGGATATTCGTGCCAAATTTGGTCGATATCCGTTGAGCAATTCGGGATCCGACCATGGAGGGGCCCATGGATGCGCTATGGTCGACCGCGGGGGTAGTCCGAAGGGTCGATCGTAGATAGAATTTCACGTAGATTACGAATACGCGATAAAAAATAGGGGTTACCATTTCAATTAACGAAGTTGACCATGGTCGACCATAGTTCCGCTATGGTCAGGGAATTAAAAATGCGACGTTGCACAACTTGGGAGCCTACTGGATATTCGTGCCAAATTTGGTCGATATCCGTTGAGCAATTCGGGATTCGACCATGGAGGGGCCCATGGATGCGCTATGGTCGACCGCGGGGGTAGTCCGAAGGGTCGATCGTAGATAGAATTTCACGTAGATTACGAATACGCGATAAAAAATAGGGGTACCATTTCAATTAAACGAAGTTGACCATGGTCGACCATAGTTCCGCTATGGTCAGGGAATTAAAAATGCGACGTTGCACAACTTGGGAGCCTACTGGATATTCGTGCCAAATTTGGTCGATATCCATCAAGCCATTCAGGAGTTGACCATGGTCGACCATAGTTCCGCTATGGTCAGGGAATTAAAAATGCGACGTTGCACAACTTGGGAGCCTACTGGATATTCGTGCCAAATTTGGTCGATATCCATCAAGCCATTCAGGAGTTGACCATGGTCGACCATAGTTCCGCTATGGTCAGGGAATCGAAAATGCGACGTTGCACAACTTGGGAGCCTACTGGATATTCGTGCCAAATTTGGTCGATATCCGTCGAGCCGTTCGGCCGTGCATAGAAGGACAGACAGACAGACAGAGCGCATGCGCAGGGCGAACCGCTGGCTCTATCATGTTGAAATTTATATGGGACCTCAATGGGCCCTACCCGCTTAATCCCTGAGAATTACATTGAAATTGGGTGAAATCTTTGGTTACTACGGCTGTAACAAGGAAATTGAATCTATTTAACGCCAGCGCATGCGCAGAGCGCACCGAGGGTCCGATCATGCTGAAATTCATACTGGAACTCACTAGGCCTTGTCCAAACAACCCATGAAAATTTGAGCGAAATTGAATCAAAATTGTGAAAGTTATGCGTGTTTGTTGAATTTAACGTTAGCGCATGCGCAGGGCGTACCGCTGGATCAATCATGTTGAAATTTGTATGGGACCTCAAGGGGCCTCATCCGCACCATCCCTCGAAATTTGAGCTGAATCAATTCAAAATCGTGGAAGTTATGGCTGTAACAAGGAAATGCGGACAGACTCACAGACTCACAGACTCACAGATTCACAGACTCACAGACTCACAGACTCACAGACTCACAGACCGACAGACACGGAACCAAATTTGTTCAGTAGGCTTTGAAACGCAAAATGCAAGTGGAAGTTTTGATTTCTGAAGACAAAAATTTTTTGGCTCACGAAAGTGAACACAAGGCTTCCGCTGCTTCGCAGACTCGGAAGCAATATACTTGAGCATCGAAATAATATTTTCACTATATTTCCAATATTTTCCTTATAGTCTTTCCATATCTCAAGTCACCGTCCGGTGAATAATAAAATTCGGTGAATTTATACTAGTATTTGTTGGTTTTTGTCATTTTTACCGATTTTTGACTTCTAAAAACCCGAATTTGACGCACTTATGTTGAGGAAGAATATTTTTGACTACTGAAACAGTCTTTTCATGCCCCGCCTCATCATTCTATTCAACAGATTATCTATATCAATTTTGGGCGATTTTAGCAGTTTTAGATTTTGAGCAAATTATTTGCCCCAAAAAACTAGAATTTGTCCCGCAAATATTTTTGATCATCCAAATAGTATTTTTATGTCTTATGCTACCGTTCTATACAGTTTTTAGTGGTACCTACCTCTTGTATACAATTTGTTGGTTTCTACCAATTTTATAGTTTTTTCGCGATTTTTGACCCCCAAAAACTTATTTTTGACCCACTTGTTGTTTCTGAAAATTCCTCATCTTTGAACTCATCCTTTCTTGCCATTACAAATATTGCTTCCGAGTCTGCGAAGCAGCGGAAGCCTTGTGTTCACTTTCGTGAGCCAAAAAATTTTTGTCTTCAGAAATCAAAATTTCCACTTGCATTTTGCGTTTCAAAGCCTACTGAACAAATTTGGTTCCGTGTCTGTCGGTCTGTGGGTCTGTGAGTCTGTGAGACTGTGAGTCTGTGAGTCTGTGAGTCTGTCCGCATTTCCTTGTTACAGCCATAACTTCCACGATTTTGAATTGATTCAGCTCAAATTTTGAGGGATGGTGCGGATAAGGCCCCTTGAGGTCCCATACAAATTTCAACATGATTGATCCGGCGGTACGCCCTGCGCATGCGCTAACGTTAAATTCAACAAACACGCATAACTTTCACAATTTTGATTCAATTTCGCTCAAATTTTCAAGGGTTGTTTGGACAAGGCCTAGTGAGCTCCAGTATGAATTTCAGCATGATCGGACCCTCGGTGCGCTCTGCGCATGCGCTGGCGTGAAATAGATTCAATTTCCTTGTTACAGCCGTAGTAACCAAAGATTTCACCCAATTTCAATGTAATTCTCAGGGATTAAGCGGGTAGGGCCCATTGAGGTCCCATATAAATTTCAACATGATAGAGCCAGCGGTTCGCCCTGCGCATGCGCTTACGTGAAATTCTTCAAACACGCATAACTTTCGCAATTATGTATAATGGACGTAATGTATTATGGACGTCATGTTATGTAATATGTATATTTCATGTAATGTTATGCAATGTTATGTTATGTAATATAATGTTATGTAATATGTATATTTCACGTTATGTAATGTTATGTAATGTTATGTAATGTAATGTTGTGTAATGTTATGTAATGTAATGTTGTGTAATGTTATGTAATGTAATGTTGTGTAATGTTATGTAATGTAATGTTATGTAATATGTATATTTCACGTTATGTAATGTAATGTAATGTAATGTAATGTAATGTAATGTAATGTAATGTAATGTAATGTAATGTAATGTAATGTAATGTAATGTAATGTAATGTAATGTAATGTAATGTAATGTAATGTAATGTAATGTAATGTAATGTAATGTAATGTAATGTAATGTAATGTTGTGTAATGTTATGTAATGTTATGTTATTTTGCTTCCGAGTCTGTTCTATTTTATAATGGGTCACTCTGATTGTGACGAGGAAGCTCCTGTGCCATCACCTTGGCAGTGTATTTTGCTCTTGGAACTATATTATCCACGAATAAGACATCATGGATTGATTTTGCACATGGCAGTTACGAGATGGATTAAAATACGCTTTTTTTAATCCCATATTCTAGGCTGCTGGTCAGCGCATCCATTAAGTAAATTATGACGGAATGTGTGAATCGCTTATTGAACACTTCCTGTCCCGTCCTCGTTCTCTCGTGGAATCACCAATATTCGGGGTCTTACAGCAGGTGAGAATTGTGAAAGATGGAAAGTTGTACATCATCTGCTATCATCTTATTATTGTGAAAATGGAACAGTCCCTTGCATATGATTTGACCATTCTGACTGGATCGAGCAGGCCAATCACGTAGCGCCGTCAAATGCTGTAAGCCCACCGATGCCTCTCCGGCAGTAATTGCATGTTCCATTATAATTTGACCACTCCCCTGCCGTCTCTCCTAATTGAATAGGTGGCGATTTTTCAAAATCCCATTTTGGGTTCTAGTTAGACACTGCCTCGTAAAATATTTTTTATACGAGTTTATTCAAATTAATTTATGAGCCCGTCCCTCAATTTCAACTTTTGGAAGATTGGATGCAAATTTATGTTAAACGGACTCTTTCGAAAAAATAAGATATATAGGTGCAGCCTTAAGGGGTATTTTTCAGGAACATCTACAACAAACGGATTGCATGACGTGGTATCCATTCGCCGTGGACTATCTATCTATCGTATTTGGGAATACCGTTGGATTTTTCTAGGTCAATAGGTACTCCACTCGCATTAACTTGTTTAGGGAGATTAGATTTCACCATAACTGTGTCTCATCTATCTCGCCGTCCTTCGGCTAGTGTATGCATACATCATGTATAGGAATCAGAATTCAGAATAAGTCAGAGGTTGCTGATTATGATGAAGTCACAACATGATATAGGTATATGCGACGCATCATGTTACAAGAAGGAACAGTTACTTGGAACAGGCTGGTCGTCTGAAGAAACCTGCCCTTTCCATTAAACAGTTCTTCCCCTGATTAATCTCAAGCATTCGCCTTCCCCATTCACTTCCAGTGAAGTTGATACTTGACTCCCCCCTTCGAGTCGGTGTATTCAACTTGACGATCCTCTGATCAAATGTAAGTACTATATTCCCCTATTTTACTATATTCCCTCATAATCTGGCTGTCTGAACTGTTTGACCCTAATACCCGTCACCGATTATTCCCCTGGTTATTAAATCAAGCAATCAATTCATCTTATTATCCGGTGCACTATTTTAATTAAATTATAACTAAACCTGTTGTGGTAAATTTTGAATTTAGTAAATCATGAAGTGAGGCTTCATATTCCTGCAGTAATATTCCCCAATATATCAATCTTGGAGCTGTATCACATTTCTGTATGTCGTAATAAATATCTTAGGTTGACACCAAGTTATAATTATTACATTATTTTCCTTTTCCTCTATTTCATATATATATATTCAAATAAAAATATAATAGTAGGTACAACATACCTAGTGCGTATATATAATATATTATCCACTATGTCACTTTCTTAGACTTCATCATTCCCGTGAGAGGTGTTGCTCCTAATACAAAGTATGGATGGACCAAAAAATCATGGCGTCTTCCATTTCGTCATGTCAAGCTTTTCCCACCCGGCTACAATGTGCGCACGGGACCATCTAAGAGCAACCGGCACAGTCCGAATTTCAGCTCATCGCGCCTATGCTTTGCTATGGTTTACTGTAATG
Source organism: Leptopterna dolabrata (assembly GCA_954871275.1). Lineage (NCBI taxonomy): Eukaryota > Metazoa > Arthropoda > Insecta > Hemiptera > Miridae > Leptopterna > Leptopterna dolabrata. The sequence continues at coordinate 17,712,406 of OX940974.1, forward strand.
TCTTTCACCATATATATGAGATCACAACTTGATGCATAGGTGACTTAATTCCCATGCCATAATTATAGTGGTAAGGTGAACGAAATTTAACAAAGCTCAAACATTCGCACCAGCCAGGATAGCAATGCCACGTTTGCTATGATGAGTGTGGATATGGGGGATATGGGGGTTCAGTGACGAACGCAGACTTCTGCATACTAGCAAGTTTCAGAGGCTTTGTGATTTGGAAAAGCAACAATGTCTCGTTTATTGAATTTGTCCCTGAAACCGCATAAACAATCATTAGATGGCGTTGATAGTTACAAATTGGACAGAAGGAAATGAAGCCAGTTTAGAGTGCATGCCAACAAACTATGGTCGCACTACGAAAATTTTCGTCAAGCTCATTCAAACGCTTCAAGTGGTTTGGTGTATTGTTGATTCAACCTGGTATACTCAAAAGGCCAAAGGCCTCCATCAAGACCTAAGACTGTCGGCAAAACTATACAGGAAGATGATGAAACATCATCAAAATGCTGAAGAATCTAAGGACACGGGAGCCAAAAAACCCAAAACCTTCAAAGCGACCATGTACACTGTTTACACGACAGAACAAGTAGACTTTATCCCCCCCCCCCCCCCGTCACTCGGCCCCCTGGGGTTCTCCTGCGTTGATGTTTCGTACACTGATTCTCGAGGGGCTCCTGAGGACGTGGATCAAATTTCAACCCTCGGGACCAACAGTTGCCGGAGTTATGGAAATTTGAAATCGCGAATTTTTCCACTCTTCTTGTTCTCGTTCTCGTTGTTCTTCTTTGACAGGGCTACACAGACACAGCCTCACATACATAAGGATCGAGCTGAAATTTTGCACAAACATTCGTTATGCACCAAGGAAGTGCATTTTGTCGTCCCGTTGACGGGGGGGGGGGGGGGGGTGCATTTTGAGGGTTTTGAGAGCTGACATTTGGCGCACTTGTTCACTGGGGCTCCCTGAGGAATCCGGTCTGAATCTGAATCCAATCGTAGGTAAGTAGGTACCTGCCGAGAAAAAAATTGTTTAGATACTGGGAAAAAATGTTTACTTCATCAATGCAGAAAGACCAGTGGCACCAGTGAGTGTGATATCGATATTTTGACACATCATGTTTTCACTATACAAAACATCTGAAAATTCTGAAGCTGGGAAAAGACTCTTCTTACTGGCAACAGTGGCGCTAGTGGGAGAGTGGAACATCGTTCGGTGTATTTTTGAGGCATGCTTTCTACAGCAGTCTTGTGCGAGAGCTCGAAGAGTCAACATCTGAGAGTAGTTTGGCGTAAAAGACAAACAGGTGCCGAGTCAGGTGCCCGTGTTCGGGAATGGTTATTGTTTACTCAGTGAAATGAGCGAGCAAGAAGACGGAAAGCCGTCGATTGAGGTTGTCTTGGCCACAACAAAGGAAGAATTGTTGCGTCACCACGAGGTTACTGGGCCGTTGCGGAGTGTTGACCCTCACGTAAGTTCTGCATTTAATCAATTATATGACATTGTAGCTTCCTTGTATGACTACCTCGGGCAAGCGAATGATCAAATATCATTACTACAAAGCCAGAAGGCACGGAAGGACGAACTAGGGGCACCCAAACCGACTCAACCCCAAGTCCTAAGGTCCTATAGTACGGATGAAGAGGATACCCAAAGAGAAACTGATTGGATCCTGAAAAGGGCAAGTAAGAAACGTAAGGCTAGGTCATCGCCGGAAGTAGCATGGCCCTCCAACAAGTCTAGTGTTGACAATAGCAAGGTAGTTACCAAGCTGGAAGAAACTAGGCATAATAAAAAAAAGGACCCCCCTCCACCCCCAATAAATATTGTGGACCTCAGGAGTTTTTCGGCCCTTAAAGATATAATCTCCAACATTCCTAAAGAGCAGTACAAAGTCACTGCTCTTAACAACAACGTTTGGAAAATAAACGTAGAATCGAGAGACAACTGGAAAATTATTACTGACACACTACGTACGGACAAAAAACAATGGTACACGTACCAGGACAAAACGGATAGACCTATCAAAGTCATGGCCAGAGGCCTACACCCTACCTGTGAAAAAAGCGAAATAATTATTGACGACCTCAAGAATCAAGGACTTAAAATCATAGACGTGACCAACATATTAAAGAAAGAAAGAGGGAGAAATGAGAGAGGAGAAATAGAAATCACTCAAAAGCCTCTCCCACTATATATGCTGACATTCGACAGAACTGAGGATATTAATAAGATCCATGAAATCAAGGCCATTCTCAACATAATTGTGAAGATTGAGCCTGTTAAGAAAACCTCCAAACTCATTCCCCAATGCAAAAAATGTCAGTCCTACTTACATACGAAATCCTACTGTGGGAAGGAACCTGCATGTGTGAAATGCGCTGGTCCGCATATTACATCCGAGTGCACGATCAACAAGACTGATGCTCCCAAATGCGTCAACTGCAAGGGAGATCATCCAGCAAATTATCGGGGCTGTGAAGTAGCTAAAGAGCTACAAAGGATGAGAAACAACGCCACTAAGTCGCATGTGGTAAATCCCAGCAGATCCCAACAGACCAAGCGAGGGGTTTCTGCTGATAGAAGTGTCACTAGACGGAAATCGCTGACGACAACTATGACAGGTGCTACCCCAAAGGTTTCATACGCATCAGTAGTGGCAAAAAAAGAAGTAAATGTAGAAAAGTCGAGTGTAGAAAAAATGCTCGCACAAATTTTGGAAAAAATCAACGAATAAAATCTTACAAACAAGGTGTTATTTGAAAGAATAACCAAGCTAGAAAAGGGACTAAGTAACTACGGACTAATATGATGAATCCAACTCTAAGAATAGCCGCGTGGAATGCAAATGGTTTATACAACCACGTCAAGGAAGTTGAACTATTCCTTCACACTAATAAAATAGACATTCTACTTGTCTCCGAAACTCACTTCACCCGGACTTCTTTTGTCAAAATAACAGGCTTTACATGTTACCATACGGTACACCCAAGCAACAAAGCTAGAGGAGGCTCGGCAATCCTTATCAAAAACAATATTGTACACCAGGAGGAACCAAAAATAGAAGAAGAAAAAATGCAGGTAACCACGATAGAAGTGCGACTCAAAAATAAAAACTTCAAAATAGCTGCAATATATTGTCCCCCTAGGCATAACTTGAAAAAAGAATACTACATTGATCTCTTTAAATCCTTAGGAAATAACTTCATAGTGGGAGGAGACTACAATGCAAAGAACACTTACTGGGGCTCCCGTTTAACCAAGACCAAAGGCAAAGAATTATATCAGGCAGCGACCACACTTAAGTGCGACTTCCTCTCAACGGGAAGGCCTACTTACTGGCCATCAGATTCAAATAAAACCCCCGACCTAATAGACTTTTATGTAAGTAGAGGAATATCAAGTGGCTACATCCACGTAGACGATAGTGATGACTTGCCCTCAGACCACTCGCCCGTTATTGTGACTATCAGCGAAAAAGTTATTATAAAAGAAAATCCTCCAAACTTATAGAATAAGAAAACTTGCTGGTCCTGGTTTCGGAAGGCGCTTCAAACATCAATTAATCTGGACGTCCCCCTGAAAACCTCACTACAACTAGAAGACGAACTTGATCTGTTCATAAATAACATACAACAGGCAGCCTGGCAAAGTACCCCAGTAAGCCAAAACAACAATTATTGTGATTTCAAATTAAAATCATACCCACTCCAAGTCAGAAATCTATTGAATAAAAAACGAAAAGCAAGGAGGAGATGGAAGAATGATCGAACTCCTGAAAACAAAACTGTTCTTAACAGACATAGGTACTAACAACCTCAAACGTTTGTTAAAAACCGTGGAAAATGAATCAGTCGAACATTTCTTGAGTAACCTTACTGCAGAGAAAGATACGGAGTATTCTCTCTACAAGGTAACCAAAAATATGAAACAACCAGTAGTCCACTCTCCCCCAATCAAAAAAGATGATGGATCATGGGCCCGAAGTAACCAAGAGAAAGCACTACTATTCGCAGACCATCTCTACAAAACCTTTCAACCATTACAAAAGCAGACCTCAGACGAAAATACGACAAGGACAGTAAAGTCGGATGAACTTGAAATTGTACCTGTTACACTGAAAGAACTTAAGAATGAAATAAAGAATAACATCAATGCAAAAAAGACACCCGGATACGACCTCATAACAGGTCGAATAGTAAAAGAGCTCCCTGAAAAGGCTTTAATAAAATTACTTCACATTATCAACGCTACGTTCAGGTTGAAACACGTACCAACTCAGTGGAAAGTGGCGGAGGTCATAATGATTCCCAAGCCAGGAAAGTCACCAAACGAGAAGACAGGATGTCGCCCTATATCCCTCCTCCCTGTCATGTCAAAGCTCTTTGAAAAGTTGCTGCTTAAACGGCTCAAACCAATAATAGAAGATAGAAATCTGATTCCAGATCATCAATTTGGATTCAGGCAACGCCATTCTACAATAGATCAAGTTCATCGCATCACTAACATCATAGAAAAAGCCCTGGAAGGCAAAAAAATTTGTGCCAGCATTTTCTTAGACGTAGCGCAGGCCTTTGACAAGGTTTGGCATGAGGGATTAGAGCACAAATTGCACAGGGATCTCCCAAGCCAATATCATGTGCTCCTAAAATCCTACCTTGAGAACAGATATTTTAGGGTAAAGCAAGGGGACCAATACTCTCGCCTGAACCCTATAAAAGCAGGGGTCCCGCAAGGCAGTGTTCTGGGCCCTGTACTCTACTTACTGTAGACACGGGACTTACCACATCAAGAAGACACTACTGTTGCTACATTTGCAGATGACACGGCTATCCTCTCTGTAGGAGATGACGTGGAAATCGCAACTAACAAACTCCAGACCTCAGCTGACAAGATTGTCAAGTGGACTAAAATGTGGAGAATGAAGCTGAATGAATCAAAGTCAGTTCACATCAACTTCACAAACCGGAAAATCTCGGCCTTGGAAGTCGAGATCAATTCAACAAAAATACCGTACGCTAACTCAGTAAAATATCTAGGGATGAACCTTGACTCGAAACTAAATTGGAACAACCATATAGAAAAAAAGAAACAAGAACTAAATATAAAGTTTAGAAGGATGTACTGGCTGATGGGAAGGAATTCTCTTCTTTCTCTCCACAACAAGCTGCTTCTATATAAGCAGGTACTTCGCCCCATCTGGACCTATGGGCTACAGCTGTGGGGCTGTGCGAAAAAATCGAATGTCAAAAAAATTCAAACTTTTCAGAACAAACTACTGAGAAGTATAGTTGGAGCTCCCTGGTACATGCGAAATGATGATTTACATCGAGACCTGGGAATAGAGACTGTGAACGAAATCATCACCAATTACGCGAGGAAGCATGAACATCGCCTCCACAATCATGAGAACCTGGAGATGCTCAACGTTCTGAATAACGAGGGAGAACTTCGGCGACTCAATCGAAACAAATCACTGGACTTAACTGTGCTGTGCCATTAGTGAGTGCAAGTGTAACCCAGTGTCCCTGACTTTGCTCCAAAAATAGGCTAGACTTTATTGGAATTCTGCCTAACAGTGAGCTTGACTAATATGAAACTAAATATTGCTAGATGAAATGTATATATTATTTTCAGTTGCAATAAATAAATATCACTAGTAAAAAAAAAATGCTTTCTACAGCAGATCCTTAATCAACTTGTGAATAATACCCGTCCACATGCATAATCTGCATTATTGCACCATACTCATGTTGATGATGTTGAAATGGTGCTGACACCACCGAACAGTTCTTTGAACTGACCATGCTTCAGCTGACCGAACTTTCAGCATAGTGTGAATCTGAACCCGCAGTTCCTTCAGCTTCGAGAAATTCAGTCTGAAGAACATATTGGGCATACTGCCCCCACAGCACACCTGCACGAACCGCTACACCCCATCCGATATCCTTTGGGTTTAGTATATTCAACACCTGTCATATTCAAAGCTGAATGTTATCTTCATGAGCTGTTGAAACTCATGATTTGATGGGGTTCTGAATGATGTTAGGTTCACATGGAATCAGTTTGTATCAGAAATTTCCACGCGGTCTTCAAATGTGTAATCCCTCGCCGTTTTCCACAGCCCACCACGAATTACGAGTACTAGTCGTACGGGTTTTCTGAATCATATTAGGGGGTGGTGTACATACCTGCCATCTTGTCAAGGTACAAACCACTGAATCCCTTACTATGCTGAATACCAAGACCACCACCGTTTGACCCATTCGAGCTTCGTTTACTTCCTATTTCAGATGCTTCATTTTGACACAGTAGTGTTCAATATGCCCCACCTACTTGCCGAATTGGCTTATCCGAGAGCACATGCGGCAGGAAAATCCACAATTAATTGAACTGAGAACAGTGAGACGCATCTTCAGGAAGCGTTTAATATGGTATCAACATTTAGAGAGATTTTGAACTAAGGCCCCCCCCCCCCCCCCCCAAAAAAGGTTGATTCGCCCACACAGAATTATGAAAATCATACAAAAAGATGTGGCATTTTCTCCATTGTTCCGTAATATCTTGCTCCATCTGTGACCTATCTTCCCCCGTAATAAGACCATGCGGTAACTATGCGTGCGTGCGTGCGCGCGTTCAGAATTCGGTCTTCCCCGAAAATACCCTATTGTCCCCATTCTGGGTCGTCCAGTAAGAACTGTATCTCTGGTTACACACACACGCAGCCGCTACGAATAATCCTATTCCGGCGGATCTGGGTAGTCTCCTTCACGTCGTTAATAGGGCGTAGGAACAAACAGGTGTCGAATCTGCCCCCAAGTAAACAGCCCGCAGGAGGATCGAGTTGATACCTTTTGTCCCTCCCCAAACTTTTTCGAGCTCCGCTCTAAATAATATCGTAACGTCTCACCTGCCCTCCGTTAGTCAAATGAATATGATATTAATGAGTCCTCCGTGATATATTTAACGAGGGTCTGACGGCGGGTAGTGCCTTCACTTTAATAACGGGTTGCTCGGAGGAGTATCTCATACTTTATAGGATTCTCCGGCCTCAGTCGTACTTTATAGGTCAGATAAGGTCGGAAAGTTTAGTAATCGCATACCACGGGTGCGCTGGGTGGATGAAGATACAATACGGAGGAGCCGAAGGCAGTACATCATCCGACCCTGAAGCGCACCTTGTTCTTTCTCCGTTCCTCCCAGGCAGGTCGTAGCCTGCGTCGGAGGATATGGCGCGATTTCGCGGATCGATTGAACACTGAAGAGTTGAGTGAGGAAAGCAAGACGTTTGAGCTAGTGTAATCAAAGCCGGTTTCAGGGGGGGGGGGGGGGGGGAGATTCTCAGAGAAAATCGGTTGTTTGACGAAGTCGAGTCCACCCGTCATTCCTATCCAACTGTAATTCCCCGGCCGGCTCCAGTACTCGATTCAGGGCTTTCCTGGTGGGAGTTCGGGGGAGGCATTGGCCACAAAAATCAGTGATCTACTCAGAAGGTAAATCTCTAATCTCTAGGTAAATCTCTAGGTAAATCTACTATACAGGTAAATCATAAACCGTTGTGTAATAATTTGCAGCATTTTTTTCCGTGATTTATTAATTGCAACTGAAAATAATATATAAATTTCATCCAGCATTATTTAATTTCAGAAAAATGAGGTTTCCGAAGTTTTGCGTTTCCGTAGCTATATACCTACTGACACACATACGGCATCGCAAATGATGGCGGCTGCGATAAGATAAAATCTGCACTAGTGAAAGGTTACAATCAAACGAGGATCACCATCTACCTACCCTCGCTCTACCAGATACTATAAAACTAAGGCTTATAGCGAAATTCGAGTGTCTATCCTCCAAATTTCCAGTGAATGGAGAGTAGTAGTTGTATTATGACATTTTAACGGCTTTTTTATTATTTTTATTATTTTATTTTATTTTATTTTTTTGAGTTTCAATCACATACCTAGTAAAACCAATTAGGTAAGGAATGCATACCACAATATTTTTGTGTGGGCCGGCGGTGGGGCATTTTTGACTACCTACTAGATCTCAGTTAGACGTGTATTTTTGTGCAAAAAACCAGTGTGCTAGTGTGAAGGTGTCATAGTAAGCTATACTTTTCACATTCAGAACATTCCTTGGTGACAACAAATTCGCGCACAACTGTTCTTAAAAGACGACCGCAAGAGATGAGGCACCTCACACTTCCTGTCGTAATGAATCATTTTTAGAAACAATGACGTCACAATCGGCAAGGGGGTCCCGCCCAGGCGGGAGTGGTGCAATGATGTCACTCGTTGCCGACATTTTGAAAGCTCATAGAAAAAGAATTATTCATCGTAGGAGAGTGCGGATGGTCTCGAAATCTGGGAACTTAAAAACGGGAAATTAATATAAACAGAAGTCATGGGTAGGTACTCATTGTCTCCAATATTCTGCCCCATATTTATATTTTACGCCAGGTAAGACTATTAGCGTTTGTTAGAGCTCTCAAAATGCTTATAATTTTCTTACGTAAGACGAATTACTAGCACTCGCCTCACTGCTTTACAGTTATTCTCCAACGCCGACAGAGAGTCCAAATCGTCGCAAGTGGCCCGTTGTTCGGCAATATTTGGATTCAATTTGAGGAACAAATTTGTGACAAGAAATGGTTTTCTGGTGCCTTAAAAAATTACTTTTTGGGGACAAGTGGTAGCGTATGAATGCATCTAATAAATTTAAGTGGAACCTCGAGTTTTAAAAGGAAACACGAAAGCATCATTGCATTCAAAAGATACTATTAGCCCAGTTCCCCCTACCGATCTCGTTAATTCAAACTACGCAGTGAGTCGAACTCTGAGTAGGTGAAAATTAGTGGAAGGTCCCTTGAGATTCGAACTATCGAGAGTCAACAGTACACTGAAATATGAAATTCAGCTATGAATAAAAAATACAGAAAATGAGTAGGTACCTATGGGGAAGGATTCAGAAATTGATTCCTCCGAAGTTCGTACTTGGGAGAAAGGGTAAGCATCATTGAGAAGCACTCGTTTTGTATGTCGTTGGCTGTCCTCTGCGATAAATTGGCCTTAGCCCCCTCCTGTTCGCACTGTTCATCAACGACCTTCCAGAGGAGCTCGAATTCGGCATTCAAATTGGAGCAGCAAACATCAAGGTTTTATTATATGCCGACGACTTGGTGGTCTTGGCTGATGATCCTGAGCAACTGCAGAAGAACATCGACATTCTCCGAGCTTACTGTGACCGGTGGGGACTTGAGGCTAACTTGGAAAAGTCGAAGATTGTTGTTTTCCAGAGGGGTGGTCGGCGGCGAGCTACTGAGAGATGGCACTTCGGCAATGAAAGTCTCGAGATAGTTAATGAGTACTGTCGTGAGTCCCTCCCGGGAACACTCCTATCATATTAAGTTCTCACCAATATCCAAACGCCAAACTAAAGCTCCGTAAATAAAGATATGAGTGGGGACAGGCGACAGAACCCAGGGTTACTCAACCTGGGGCCCCACTACCAGCTCCCAGCAAGGAGCTGGAGGGAGAGGCCCCCAAGTACTATAAAACCCCGGATCCTGGCGCTCAAGCTTCATTCGACACTTCCTCTAACCAGCTCTCTCTTCTCTCTCTTACCTTACCTCCCAGATGATCGGTTGAATACAGCCGCCTGGGAATTTCACCTCCTCTCTCCTCCTCCTTGTCTAGATGATCGGTTGAATACAGCCGCCTAGACAAGGGACCTCTCCTTTCCTCTCCTTCACCTAGATGAACGGTTGACTACAGCCGCCTAGGTGAAATTCCCTCATCCACCTCTCTCTCCTCCAAAGTCGTAGATGTTCGGTTGACTACAGCCGCCTGCGACTTTTCCTCACCCTTCCTTCCACACCACCTCTCTCTCCTCCAAAAGTCGTAGATGTTCGGTTGACTACAGCCGCCTGCGACTTTTCCTCCTTCTCTCTCCTTTACCTAAATTCACTCACCTTCCTTCCACGCCACCGTGATGAGAATTTTAAATTCATCACAGTGGTGAACCCGACGTTCACTCAACCTTCTTCCTTCCCACCTTCCCACCTCATGTGTCGCCCCAGTCAAATAGTTCGGTGTCCCAAATTTTAAATTCAAAATTTCAACCAGTCAGTGTAAATTCGCAATTCTTGGCCCAAACCTCACCGCTCAACTCTCAACTCAACGCACCACCGCTCCCGCCGATTGCGAATTTCAAAATTCAAAACCACGTCAAATTTTTGAATTTTAGTTACAGAAATGGACCCGAACTCACCGACGCCACCGCTCCTGCGACCAGCCACACTGCAGCCGCCCGCCGCTGCGACATCCGACGCATTGGCCGACAACCCTTTCTCCACGCTCTCCCCGCCGACCTCTGCGTCATCGGACGCCGCCGCCGCCGCCGCCGCCGCTACGGCCGCAGCCGCCGCCAACGTCATGACGGCGTCCGCTGCGTTCCCTCTGTCGCTGCCCCCCTTCTACACGCACGACCCGGCGCTTTGGTTTTTCCAAGTAGACGCAGCGTTTTCGGCCGCCAACATCCGCAGCCAGAAAACTCGATATTCCCGGATCATTCCGTTACTGCCCTACGAGATCCTGCTGCAGACCTCTGATATCTCCCCCGACGCCGCCGCTGCGTACGACGACCTCCGCAGCCGCCTCATCAACACCTACCAGCCGTCGAAAATCGCCCGAGTCGCCGCCCTCTCCCAACCTCAACACCTCGGCGACCAGAAGCCCTCCCACCTCTACCGGCGGCTGCGACACCAGCTGCAGGGGATTATGACCGCCGACATCGCACGCACGTTCTGGTTACGTGCCCTTCCCCACCCCATCCAGATGGCCCTGGCCAGCCATCTCGACGGTCCCGACGAGCCCCTCCTGCGCCTCGCGGACACCGTGCATGACTTGGCCGCTGCGGCCGCCGTCAGTGAGGTTCGTACGCCGCGCCACCCCCCGCCTTTCCGGGACCGCACAAAATCCCGGGAACGCGGCCGGGCACCCTCCCTCGACGGCCGTCGACCACTTTCGGCGGATCGCCGACGCGACTCGTCCGCCGACCGCCGCCGCCAGCGCTCACCCGAGCGCCGCAACGCATCCCCTCCCCGCCAGCGCAGAGGCCGATCCCCAGCAGCTGCGCGCGCATCCAACTCAGCCCGCCCCACCAACTCCGCCTACCTACCTGCGGACCACCCCAACCGTTGTTTCTATCACGTAAACTTCGGTGGGGAGGCCCGCAAGTGCCAACCCCCCTGCTCCTTCGCCCCTAAGCAGGGAAACGCAGACGCCCGCCGGTAAATCCGGCGGGCCCCCCTCCTCGCCAACACGGGGGGGACCATGCACATACCCCCCCCGCCCGAATTCACACAGCCACCACCGCCAAGCCACGCTACCCCTCCTACGCCGCCGCCACGGCTGCCAACCTCCCGGCCGCGCCTGCAGCGCCGCCGAATCCCTCACCCCACCACAAACGGAACAAACCGCCCGCCACCAGGGCAACCAACCTTCCGGCCGCCACTCACGCCGCCGCTCCCGTTCCCCCACCCCGGAACGGCCCCTCCATGCCCGTCAACAGGGCAGACAACCTCCCGGCCGCCACTCACGCCGCCGCGTCCATTCCCCCACCACGGAACGGAACCTCCACGCCCGCCTCCAGGGCACAACCCCCTCCAGCCACCACACAGCCCGCCACTACCGTTCCCCCTCCCCGGAACAAGGCGAAACCCCCTCCTACCAAACTGGCCAGCCCCCCTGCAGACTCCGCCGTTCCCCCCCTCCGGAACGACAAGAAACCGCCTCGCGTCTCCTTCGCGGCGGACCAGCCAACACCGACACACGTACCTACCTCCGCAATTGTGCCCAACGCCCTCCCGACCCACCAGCGACTTTTCCTGCGCTGCAGGAAAACCAATGTACCTTTCTTGGTGGACACAGGGGCGGCGCTATCAATATTTCCCAACAACATCCTCCGTCGTCAGGCGCGCTGCTACCGGCAGCTTCTCTACGCCGCCAACGGTACCACCATCCCCTCGTACGGGACGTACCGCTCCTCTGTTCATATGAGCGGGCTCGCGTACGAGTGGGAGTTCACCGTGGCGGACGTGGAGAAGGCGATCCTGGGGGCCGATTTTCTCGCATATTTCGGTCTCCAGGTCGACGTCCGGAACGCGCGCCTGATTGACCCCGCCACAAAAACACCCATACCCGGATTCATACATGCCATCAACCACCCCCCTACGCAATTTGAACGCCTCCTCCTCAACTACCGCCCCCAGCGCCGCCCCTCTGCCCACATCTCCACCATTCAACACCACATCGAGACTTCCGGCCCCCCCATCACAGCGAAAGCCCGACGACTCCACCCCCTGCAACTATCTAAAGCCCGGCAACATTTTAATAAACTCATAGCCGACGGCATCGTCCGCCCCTCAAAATCCCCTTGGGCTTCTCCTCTCCACATCGTGCAGAAGCCCAATGGGGATATCCGCCCCTGCGGGGACTACCGGCGGCTAAATTCGAAAACCACGCCGGACCTTTATAATGTTCCCCACCTACGGGACTTCTCGTCGCACCTCCATGGCGCTAATATCTTCTCTACCCTCGACATTTCACGGGCGTTCCACCACATCAACATTCACCCCCCCGATGTCCAGAAAACCGCCATCATTACCCCGTTCGGACTTTTCGAGTATGTTAAGATGGGCTTCGGGTTAAGGAACGCTGCACAAACTTGGCAGCGCTATATGGACAGCATCCTGCGAGGCCTACCGTTCGTCTTTTGCTTCCTCGACGACGTCCTGGTGGCCTCCAGGACGCCGGAAGAACACCTCCGCCATCTCCAACAGATCCTTGACATCTTCTCCTCCGAAGGCCTCCTGGTCAACACAGACAAGTGCGTTCTCGGCCAACCCTCCGTCCGCTGCCTCGGCCACCACGTTTCATCAGAGGGCATCAAACCCCTCGCAGACAAAGTCCACGCCATCAGTGACTTCCCGCAGCCCCGCACCGTGACGGAACTCCGCCGCTTCCTGGGTATGTTAAACTTTTACCGCAGACACATCAAACACGCAGCACAACATCAACAACCACTCATACACGCCATTCCCCAACCCTCCAAAAAAAATGACAACCGCCCCATTACCTGGACCCCCCAACTCATCTCCTCCTTCAAAATTTGCAAACAGGACCTAGTAGACGCCGCTCTATTGGCCCATCCCGATCCTCACGCCCCCTTATCCATCACCACCGATGCGTCCGACTGGGCCATCGGGGCAGTGCTCCATCAGCACACCGGCGCCACCCCCCAACCCCTAGGCTTCTTTTCCAAAACGCTATCCCCCACCCAAAAAAATTACTCCACGTTCGACAGAGAACTCCTCGCCATCCACGAAGCCATCAAGCACTTTCGTGACTTCGTGGAGGGCAGGCAGTTCTCTGTCGTCACTGATCATAAGCCCCTGACCCACGCCCTCCTACAGAATCGCAAATCCGCCTCCCCGCGTCGCCTCCGGCAACTCGAGTTTATCGGGCAATTTACGTCCGATATCCGATACTTGCCGGGGGCCGACAACTGCGTGGCGGACGCGCTATCCCGACCCACCCCTACCCCCGCGCCGGTGGCGGAGTTACTGCCTTTCCCTTCACCACAAATCCTAAAATCAAAGCAAACTCCACATTCCGACCCCGCCCTCTCCAATCTCATTTCCGCCTCCAAATTGGAACAGCTGCCGCCCCTCGACCTCTGGTGTGCCGATACGCCGCGCCCTTACGTCCCACCGGAACTGAGGCGGCAGTTGTTCCTCCACTATCACTCCCTTCACCATCCTGGCATTCGGGCTAGCCGGGACCTTATCAAGACGCGGTACTTCTGGCCCCACATGAACACAGATATTCGTAACTGGGTTCTGGGGTGCCAGAAGTGCCAGCGGTTTAAGGTCTCGGCCCACCCCCATGTCCCACCTCAAACCATTCCCGACTCCCTGCCGTGGGAACACGTTCATCTGGATTTAGTGGGCCCCCTTCCCCCATCCGAGGGAAAAAAATACTGCCTCACGATGATCGACCGTGCCACCAACTGGGTGGAATGCATCCCACTCTCAAATATCACCGCGGACACCGTCGCAACGGCTTTCCTTTCTCAATGGGTTAGCCGTTACGGTTGTCCGCGTACAGTCACGGTCGATCAAGGGAGGCAGTTTGAGTCCGCCCACTTTTCCGATTTACTACGTTCCCTCGGCATCCACAAAATTCACACTACCCCATACCATCCCCAATCCAACGGGAAAATAGAGCGGTGGCACTCGGTCCTGAAACAGGCCATTTCTACTTCAACAAATTCCCCTTCCTGGACTAAATCCCTCCCCTACATATTACTCAGCCTACGCACTTCAGCCCGTCCTTCAGACCAAACCAGCCCCGCACAAAACGCATTTAAAGACCCGTTACGTCTACCAGCCGACATTTTCACCCCACATCACACGCCGTCCATTAACAGGGAACCGCTACACTCAACAACACCGACAAACGACACCACTTATCCCAAACGATTTTTCAACACCACACACATGTACCTGAAAGAGCCCGGCATCCATAAAACTTTCCAACCACTTTATGCCGGGCCCTTTCAAGTCATTCGCACAACACACACCACCGCGACCCTGTTAATTGACGGCAAACCACATACAGTCCCGTTAGCCAGGTGTAAACCCGCACCTGTGCTAACCCAACCCACAGACACTATCAGTCTCCCGCCGTCCGTTCGCCATGTCGCACCGCTCCCCGATGTACCAGTCACCTCCGTCGCCGTTTCCGGACTTCGATTCGGATCCGGAAATGGCGGCGATTCTCCGGGACGTTTTCGTCCCGGACCCGCTCTCCCCCCTACCCCCTTCGCCCGGGCCGACTACACCGCTTCTTTTCGTCCCGCCACGGATCACCGGACTACCTCCCCGGCCCCGGCGATGGAAGTACCCCCAGTGGAAAATACTGCGCGAATTTCGCTCGGCGCAGGCCACGGGGGTACACCCTCCCTACTCCCCCACAGATCCCCTAATGTCCTCCATCCTTCGCGAGTTCCGCCTCGCGGAACTCATGCCCCCACCGCCCCCCGTTCAAATTTGCTTGCCCCCTATAAATTTCAAACCCCCACCCCCCGTTCAAATCACCAACCCCCCCGAAATTGTCACCCCACCAAGTTTACCGCCCCCCCCGTTTTCGATTTTCGACCCCCCCCTATCAACTTCACCCCCTCCGACACCCCCTCCCCCCCTCCATCACCGGGGATATCCACGATAGTCTCCGCCGGGACGAAACGGCCCGGGCGGCGAAACGGACGGAGGGAGCGTCCCCATGTTCCCCTCGTCCCGGCGGCCAAATCCCCCGCCCCGCTATGAGCAATCACGGCGGGGCCTTGAGATTCCGGGACAGTGCAAGTGTCTTTTTCATCCACTCGCACTGTACCGGAACTCGGAGCTCCGCCGTACCCGCCTCGCCACGAGCTCGGAGCAACCGCCGCCCCCACACAATACACTCACGCACACACTATCACTCAACACACCCAACACACACCCAGGAATCGGCGGATTCCCGTCACCCCGTTCCGCTTTGTTCCCCGAATTTGCACAAAGGTTGTAAATATTGTACATATTGTAAATATCATGTTTGTATATATTGTTCATCCTCCTCATCTCGCCCTTGCCGCTCGCTTTCACATTGTAAATATCGTTATTGTAAATATTGTTCACCCTCCTCATCTCGCCCTTGCCGCTCACTTTCACCTTGTAAATATTGTTCATCCTCCTCATCTCGCCCTTGCCGATCACTTCCCTAAATGCCACATGTTTAGGGATCCTGACCACTGCTGTATATACTCTCACCATCTCATCCTACTTCTTCTACCTTATATTCTACCTTATATTGCCTACCTTATGTTCTACCTACTTATCATCTACCTTATATTCTACCTTATGTTACCTACCTTATGTTCTACCTACTTATCATCTACCTACTTATAATCTACCATGTTACTACTAGTTTTTAAGGACCGCCTTCAGCTCAACCTCTGTTTGCATCTGCCCTCAGCCCCTGTCACTTTGCGCCTTCAGCTCCTCCTCTTGTTTGCCGTAGCCCTCAGCTCCTGTCATTTTGCGCCTTCAGCGACCACCTCTTGTTTGCCGTAGCCTTCAGCTCCTGTCATCTTGCGCCTTCAGCACCAATATTGGTTCAAACTGGGGGGACCTCTGTCGTGAGTCCCTCCCGGGAACACTCCTATCATATTAAGTTCTCACCAATATCCAAACGCCAAACTAAAGCTCCGTAAATAAAGATATGAGTGGGGACAGGCGACAGAACCCAGGGTTACTCAACCTGGGGCCCCACTACCAGCTCCCAGCAAGGAGCTGGAGGGAGAGGCCCCCAAGTACTATAAAACCCCGGATCCTGGCGCTCAAGCTTCATTCGACACTTCCTCTAACCAGCTCTCTCTTCTCTCTCTTACCTTACCTCCCAGATGATCGGTTGAATACAGCCGCCTGGGAATTTCACCTCCTCTCTCCTCCTCCTTGTCTAGATGATCGGTTGAATACAGCCGCCTAGACAAGGGACCTCTCCTTTCCTCTCCTTCACCTAGATGAACGGTTGACTACAGCCGCCTAGGTGAAATTCCCTCATCCACCTCTCTCTCCTCCAAAGTCGTAGATGTTCGGTTGACTACAGCCGCCTGCGACTTTTCCTCACCCTTCCTTCCACACCACCTCTCTCTCCTCCAAAAGTCGTAGATGTTCGGTTGACTACAGCCGCCTGCGACTTTTCCTCCTTCTCTCTCCTTTACCTAAATTCACTCACCTTCCTTCCACGCCACCGTGATGAGAATTTTAAATTCATCACAAGTACCCTTACTTGGGAGTCACTCTCACCCCGAGGCTGTCTTTTACGAAGCACTTTTATCAAGCAGAAGGCAGTGATGAACTGCATTTGGGGAAAGGCGTTTTCCAATTCAAGCATACCCTTGTCAGCCAAAATGGAAATTTTCAATGCCATCGTGAGAGCCATTTTATGCTATGCAGCCCAGGTATGGGGGAATATGGAGTATGACTCCGTGGAGGGTGTTCAGTTGCTCTTCATCAGAAAACTTTTCCATCTTCCCCAGTTCACTCCAGGCTACTTGATCTATTTGGAGACTGAGTTGAACACCTTATCAACATACACACTCAAGCTGCACTACGCTTACCTGCTGAAAGTTCTGAAGATGCATGAGTCTCGCCTCCCAAAAATAATAGCTGCTGAAATGGTCAGGAGCTGTACAGGTTTTGCGAAGCATTATGCTTACCAATGTGTCAGGTATGACGTTCCAAACGGCCTGCCATCGTTTGACCTCCAAGCCCTGAAATTGGGCATGGAACGGCTCATCTCAGCAGCCGTTGCGGAAAGGAGGTCGTTATTCCAGGGTCGAGCCGAGGCCTCGGAGTTCTTCACGCTGTACCGTGTGCTCAATCCAGATGTGAAGTGCGCCAGTTTGGTCAAAGATGCTGGCATCCCTCTGCATATCGCACGTTGGGCATTCAAGATTCGAGCTGAGGCCGTGAACCTGAATGCAAGGCCTTATGAGGCTGACCGGCCTGAGGAGTGTTCGTTGTGCAACCTGCATGTGCGAGAGGACGTATTCCACTTCTTCTGCAAATGCCCTGTACTTTCGGAATTCCGGCGCGTGGCATTCAAGCGGGACTTCCTCACACGAGATGAAGCAATCCGTATACTAGATGCCCCGGATTGGTCGAGGTTGGAGGTGTTCTGCAGGTCGGCATGGCGCTATAGGTCCTTCCTTGTTGGCGAATTTAATTTCTGATTCGGGACATGTATATGTAGATGCCTATAATATGACTATTTAATTTATGATTTTGTCAGTAGTTTTCACGCTGTGCGTAATGTTTGCTATAGTTTCCTACGTTTCAACTGGAAAGTGGCGATAGTTATGTTTATAATTTTCATTCTTTTATTTTACCTTCTTGCTAATATTGATAATAATAATTATGTAGGTTTGATTTCGGTGTTTCTAAACGGCCCTAACTTCCGGCAGACGGATTACCAATGCCGTATGGTTTATTTTTTTTCCCACTTCCATGTATCATTATGTCGATTTGAAGTGATCAATAAACTTTTTTCTTCTTCTTCTTCATTGAGAAGCACTCGTTTTGTATGTCGTTGGCTGTCCTCTGCGATAAATTGGCCAAAGAGGGAGAAAGGACCTCAGGGGAGGAAAAACGATGAACGAATGGCGGGAGGGAAGGGGGAGGGGATGGACATTGTTAGCGGGGGGGGGGGGGGGGTGTATATCCGATCGGGCTACCAGAAGAAGTTGGAGGGGCATAAAGCAATTAATAAAGAAAAACCAGCGGAGGGCAGAAGGCAGGGCAATTTACCCAAGATTTATACCCTCGGGAGGGGTGGTCCCAAGCTCTGCACATTTATTACACGACATTTTCATATCTAACCACAAAAGAGGACCTTGTGCCTCTATGAAAACGTTTCCTTTAACAAATTCATAACGTTGTTCCGAGGAAAGGGGCAGCGGGCGTTCCCACATATCATTTGCATACGAGAGCCCCGGCCTCTTGCGGTCATTTTCCTTAACGTCTTCCCTCCGCTGTAAAATGGCTTGTCCACTCTCTGAGAGCCCTTTTACTTCGCGTTGAGAGGGTTAAAAACAGAACTATTCCGGAGAATGCTAATTCGATTCCTCGAGCGCATCTGATCCTTTTCCGCCGACGGTGGAAAAACAGGCAGGAAACTACACTTAGGAAACACCCGCTTACCCGGGAAGACACCTTAGGCCTTCGGAATATTTAAGATGTGCACTCGAAATGCACCGCTCTTCTAATGCATATTAAAACTTCTTTCTATTTGAGAGCTGACTCGACTACCGTTTCTGGCCTAATGGGTTGTCGTCTCAGGGCTTGTTCTACACTGTTTACCGGGGGACTTGGCGAAGGTTATGAAACGGTTCAGTTCATTCTGGTGCATTGCAGTGTAGTGGAAAGAAAACCAACTTTCATTCGCCTGCATCAAATAGGTGGGTCTAGTGAAGGTGTTTTGTGATACGAGCTGTGTACTGCCCAACATGGCGCATATTTGGGCGAAATAGAGCTCCAGAAAGAAATTTAAAGGAAGAAACACATAGCTTCCTCGTACACAAAACATGACCGTAAATATATTATCATTCACATGGTTGAGAAGTGGATTTCACGTTCGCGCATGTGCGGACAAAGTTACTGCTCAGTTTTGATGAATTCATTTGTATTGGACTATCTCGCTGTGCATTCGAAATTTCAGCTCATCACAACCATTCTTTCGAGTAGGTATGGGCGTGGCAAAGATTTGCGGGCCCAGAGACAGACATAATAATTTGTTCAGAGAAGTCTCAAACGCTAAATGCGACTGAAAATTTTGATTTTGGAGGACAACATACTTTTTCCTCCTATAAAGTGATCACAAAGCTTCTGCAAGAGAAATTGGTCTTGGTGCAAACTTAACTGAAGAAGGTAGCTCCCTAGATTGTTGCTCGTTGTAACAAAGCCTTGCCAGGTACGTTTCAGCGCACAAAGGTGCAGTAAACAGTTCTGCGCAGTCGCCCTACGCAGGCGTAACGCGTTCCGGCAGGTTTGAGTTCCTACAAAGTTCGGCTTGAACTGTGTTCCTGCGCGCCGAGTGTTCAGCTAGTTCATGTAGGCACTTTCTGCACTCTTCCGGGGTCTTGCTCTGAACTGGAAAGGTAGCAGCCTTCTGCCAAGTGTTTTCGTATCTCTGCTGTCTTCCAATGTGATCAATAGCCTAATTTGGACATCAAACTCAACAACATACTTCTGCGCTGGTTTCTTTCTGTTAACTTAACTTTTGTTCACCAAGTGGTCGATAAATTCCGAATCTTTTAATTACCCAATCATTTATTTTACAACCCAATTTCGCTCATCTGGTCACGCTAGAACTTTTGGTTCATTATTTTCAATAGGTA
Source organism: Leptopterna dolabrata (assembly GCA_954871275.1). Lineage (NCBI taxonomy): Eukaryota > Metazoa > Arthropoda > Insecta > Hemiptera > Miridae > Leptopterna > Leptopterna dolabrata. Next base: position 17,732,414 of record OX940974.1, read on the forward strand.
CCTAATGAAAACTGCAAATTATTACACAGCGGTTTACTATTTACCCGTATAGATGCCCTTCTGCATAGATAATTTTTTTCTGTGGTGTTTTTTTCCACCCTCGTGCTCCCCTCAGGGAAGTCAAAAATCGAGTATTGGAGCCGGCCGGGGAATGACAGTTACAAAAATATTCGGTTGATTCAACAGTTCTATCATCGATTATTTGTTGTCATTCAAGAAGCAAAACGTTTTTTCGAGCTACAAAGTTACGGAAGTTCCTATAAACAAAATCCAAAATAACCATCATTCTTCAAATGGAATAATATCACGGAACAATCACCTCGATTTCATTCAGCTATGCGTGATTATAATCAGGTGCCCCCTAGCAATGATATCTGGGCCGGATTTATCCCGTTTCATTCAAGATAATGTTGAAGAAGGTAAAACCTGAAGGCTGGACGTACAATGCTCCGGGTGATCTCAAAAAATTCTCAGGTCCAAGATCAATTTAAAAACGTTTAAAAAAATCATAACCTTCTACTGAAAGTTTTCGAGCTACGGCGCTCTAAAAATTTCAACCTGCGTTTTTCACCTCTTAGAGATGACTGACAGTTACGCCGAGCTTCGCGGACCAACTAGACCCCGAATGGGACCTACAAACCAAATTTAATTAATTTTGGTTCATGGTAACTAAGGAAAGTACCTTCAAAAGTACCTACGGCGTACGGCGGACGGACAGCAATTTTTTTTAATTCCATTTTCGGATTCTACGTACCTTGAAACGAAAACCATCCAATTCTGAGGGGGTCTAATTTTTTTCCATGCTCGATTCCAAAGTTCATTAGGTATTGAAAATAATACTAATATAAAATAAATTAATAAGTCCCCCCCCCCCTCAAAAAATTTGATGGCTTCCTTTTCTAGGAATGTAAAATTCGAAACTTGAATAAAAATGTTTCTGGCCGTGCGCCATAGTTCACAATTCTCTTAGTTACCATGAACGAAAATTAATGAAATTTGGTATGTAGGTCCCATTTGGGCTTTAGTTGGTCCCCGAAGCTCGGCGTTACTGTCAGTCATCTCTAAGGGGTGAAAAACAGGGGTTGAAATTTTCAGGATGCCGTCGCTCGAAAACTTTCAACAGAAGCATGGACACTAGACTGCAGTACGGATAGTAGTCTAGTATCCATGAACAGAAGGATATATAGTGTTTTTTTTAACGTTTTTAAACTGACTCCGAATTTTTGGATTATTTGATACCACCTGGAGCATTGCCCAGCTTGAACAGCTGTTCTTTCGCAGTAAGTGCCTGAAATCTGACTCCAGTGGTAATGATACGGTAAATAGCCAGCCCAGATATCATTGCTAGGGAACAGATTATTTTAATCACGCATGGCTTTATAAAATCGAGTTGGTTGTTCCGTGACATTATTTCATTTGAAGAAAGATAGTTATTTTTGATATTGTCGATAGGTACCTTCTTTTGTAATTTTAGCAACTTCGGATCGGTGTTTATGTGTCTGTATAGTGTCCGCAAATCATTGCCACGCGCTCAACATCCTCAGTTCGAATCCCATTTTGTTGAAATTTGCAGGTATCGTGCACATTGGGCTCCAGATGGTCCCCTATCAATTATAGAACGATTGGATGATTGCTACGGCCACTGCGCATGCGCATATGAGAATCCGAGGTACTCGCGAATCAATGGCCCGGTTTTGCTCGAATTCAGTGGGTAGTTAGTGTGTAGCCCCTAAAACAGCCAGCAGTCCAAAGAGAAAGCAATGGACTGAACTGATGAACTGATGAAAACAATCCAGTAAAGGATAATATAATCCATAAAGGAAAATAATAAACCGCTTTGTAATAATTTGCAGCATTTTCAACCGAAGGCATACTTTATATACTTACCTACTCACTATACATATACTTTCCTAAGTGGTATATATACTTTTTATGGAAAGTATGAGCTCGGTTGAGAAAAGTACGAATTTCACTGAACGAAGCTATATTTAGCTATTAGCAGCTTAGTTTGGAATACTAGAGAAATTAGCTTCAGATCCAACCCAGCTGATCGGCGTAGGTACCTCCCTAACATGCCATTTCAACGTAGTTGCACCAAAGACTGAGTTTAACAACGAATCTGTACACATTTTAGGCCTAGTGGCCCACTCTTACAATATGCACAGATATCTAGTCATAAGATCATCACACTGTCAGGTTTTATATAATAAACCAAAAAATTTATTGAATACTGCTAGAGAACATAAATAATAACATTTCCACCTGATACACTTCTGATTTCAACAAGTTGATTAAATTTAAAAAGGCCATAGGTATGTCGAATTGCAGCACTGTAGGCCGTTTCTTTTTGGATACGTGGCGCGTAACGGACGTTCAGTAGGCACCGTCATCGCATAGCCAAGTATAATGCTTGAAAAAAAAAGTCTGCCAATTCGAGTAGGCGAGATAGCTTCCTCACTTGAATCACATGAACGTATAGAATACTTGGGTAGTTTCGTTTTCATACAGGAACATCTGCGATCCAACCTGCGTGTACCCTCATAATGTCAGCTCTCTGCGACTATTTTTCGCGTTTCAAGGAAACGGTCGGCATTTCATGTTCGCGCAAGGGCAGGCGAATGCTATTCACATGGAACTATCAAAGTACTATTCCTGATCGACCCTCCAAATCTGAACTCATTTCAACGATATTTAATGTAGTTACGGGCGTTTCAAGTACCTATTTCACGTTTGCGCATGCGGAGACAGAACGATTTCCATGATTTTAAAAAGGGACCATCTGCCTGCAACCTCGCGCGTACCATCAAAATTGCCGCTCGCTACGACTATTTGTCGCGTAGTTGGATGCGTTACAGGAAAATGGTCAACATCTCATGTTCGCGCATGCGCAAACGGAAGTTACGTTACGATTCCAATGAAATTCATTTAAAACTATCAAAGTACTATTCCTGACCGACCCTCCAAGTTTGAACTCATTTTAACCATATTTAGGGTAGTTATGGGTGTTCCAATTATTTAACGTTTGTGCATGCGCAGATGAAAGTTACAGTAGGTACTTTTTCAATGATTTTCCTATGGGACCATCTGTGATCCAACCCGCACCGACCCTCCAAATTTCATCCCATTTCGACCATTATGTCGGGTAGTTATGGGCATTACAAGGAATTTTATGTATTTTATGTTCTATGGGTTTTTTATGTCCCGTCCTGTACCACTAATTATTTATTCAATAACCCCATTCTCAGAGCATAGCGAACCTTAAACTGTTTGGTAGCGGATGACGGTTTTGATTTGTTTTACGACTCAATTGGTCATCTGAAAAGATTAATTCGGAATAGCATTTAATTTAGTAACACATATTTATTTTGTATAGTTTTTTGATTACTTCTCTTTTTTTATTTCCTTTTTGTGTACTCTGTACGAGGCTGTGTTTTTTATTCTGTTTTTTCTTTGTAATTGGGCGTTGCCCGTATATTTCTAAATAAATAAATAAATTACCACAAATAAATCTGCCACAAACAGACAGGGAACCAAAATATTGTTCCTCGATGTCTGAAGCGCAAAATGGTTGTGGAAATTTTCATTTAGGAGAACACAAATTTTTTTTACTCAATCCTTCGGTAGTGAGGAAGCAAAAAACCGGTCGAGGAAACTTATGGCAAGAATGACTGTTTAACTTGTGTAACGTAGGTTTTGCTGGTAGTTGAAAAAGCCGCCTCGGGCGTAAGTCAACGGTGTCCGAAATCACTTGTTCCCTCCAGCAGAGTTGACCATAAAAATGATGGATTTCTGCGCGGTGACTCGGAAACTCAATGGGTGGAGGACGAGAGTCGAAAAATGTGACCGAAAAAGGACTTCAGAACGGTGGAGGGGGTTGCAGTGCAACAGAAAACGGTAAAAGTTGTTGTTTTTGTCGGTTGGTGTTGATGTTGGTGTGGCGGGGATGTGAGGGGGGGGAAGGGGGTCAAATAAAGTTAAGGGCGGTATAATACCAGAAGGACCCGGGGAGCCTGGTAACAGTCGTGACGGCGCTGGGAGGTTCCGCTCGGGTAGAGAAGGCCTGCCGGTGACAAACGCAGCCACATTGATCAACCCCCAACTTACAAATTAAACCTCTTCGCCTCCGTCTGTACTGGGGGTACAAGGACCGTAGCGGTTACGGCACTGGTGGTGGTGGAGGTATCCTGTGGAGTAAGAGGGGGTGGAGGGGGTTAGGTGATGAAAAAAGGGAAGACTGTCGTGTGATTGTCGAAGGGGGGGGGGGGGGGTGAAAAGTCCCTAAAGTTGTAACCGCCAGGCGTTGATATCGCCCTATCGTGTTGAACTCGACACGTGCTCTCCAAGAATGAAATATTGATTACACAACCGTTCCAACTTCATGAAAACCCTATTTAAAATTACGTGGAACCGCAGCGTGTTTATAAGCATTTATACGTTCCCTATTTTAAAGAGGAGCACGACACAACTTGAGGGGGGGGGGGGGGGGAGGTCTTCGAGCCACGCGAACGCCATCTAAAACGATTACTTTTCATCTTCTTAACTGGATGACAACAATCGGGAGCCGGTTCATCAATGTGTCACGAGGCAGTGACATGACTGCATAAAACTGTGCAACCCATACATAAGCCCATGTAATATATAGAGTTCGGATCGATATGCAAAAAAGAAATTGCTGAAATATGCAACAAAAGTTAGCAAAATATGCAAAAGCATGCAAAATAAAATGCAAGTTGAAATTTTGGTCAAATTTTTTCGGTTTCAAGTTTTTGTTGAGAAGTCGGTACACGTGTCGCGTGATACCTACCTCACTTTCGTTGGTGCAGTGTGATACCTACCCGCTAGACGCAGCCTACCCGTACCGTACCGTAATGCAATGTGCTACCTACCACATGAAAAGTCAGGAAATTATGGAAATCTTACCTTGTCGTCGGGGTTCATTCTTCTAATGGGAAGAGTGTCGTGGAGATGAGGGGGATGATTTTCACCACAAGTTGTGCTTCATGTCGGCGAAGAAGCAGCCCATGAGATCAGGCGCGGATCCAAGGGGGGGGGGGGGGGGTCACAGGGGTCATGACCCCCCCCAGAATCAGCCTGCATTTCAAAAAGCAGAGCTGAACGAATTGTTCACAAACCCGAAAACAAAAAAAACCAAACAAAAACGAGCCCAGTTTTTGTGAAATCAAAAAAGAACTATAAAAAATCTAAAAAGATTCGATCAAAAATGTCAAAATTAGTCGAATACAATCGTACACTTGGTCCTACCAATGTTACTTTATATACAATTATGTCAATAAATTTACCTTGGTGTATCCGTCAAATTACACCTTGTTTATTTCTTCTTATTTTTATTAATTATTATCTTGTTTTTGTTTCGTTCTCGTTTTCTTTCCTGCCAAATTCAGTAAAAACGATACTGAACTCACTGAGATCAACAGTAGATTGTTGTGGTTTCAATGTTTTGATTTGCAAACTCGGAAGTTAGCTACGCTGCCATAAAATGCGCCAATTTGTTTGAAAACACATTAGGACACTTTTTTAGAAGAAAATTGAAAATAAATACATTTATCAGTTAAATAATTAATAGATATTGAAAAATATTTTTTACATAAACAATGAATTTTATAAATAAATACAATTAATTTTGAAAGTAGACAAATTGGACGAGTTTAGGCATAAGGTTGAAAATTCGGTTTGTATTGTTCGTTTGGTTATTTTTTATTTTTTATATTGTTCTACCCTGTGACCCCCTCCGGAAAAAAATTCTGGATCCGCCCCTGCATGAGATCTTTGTCTGGATAGAGAGTTCGCCACCATTCTTCAATTAATTGTCTTTCTAGGAGTTGACGTGCGCCACACCTTCTTATTTTATACTTTTGTTTGACCTGGTTCCACAAAATTTCAATAGTTTGGGTGTGGGCTCCTGAAGTGGGGTCTACGAAATTTTCAGAATGATTGACCGTTTTGTGCTGGTAGCCATAATTACTTAATGTGGAATATCACTTCCGGACAGATTACGGTCAGGAGGTTTATAGGTGAGCGTTGTAGGTGAACACCATCGTAAACATCAGCGCGTAGGTATCACACTGCACCGACCGATTGGTCGGGTAGGCTGCGTCTAGCGGGTAGGTATCACGCGACACGTGTACCGAGAAGTCTAATACGGGAATGAGCAATGTAACCCCAAACTCTTAATCATTCATCTATATTTTATAAAATGACAGCAAATAAAATTTACAATGATTAAAATTTCAATGTGTAGGTGTAGGTACAGATTAATTTCCCTGGACTATCAAGACTTTTTCAAGGTTTTCGACTGTGAAATTCCCCCTACTTAGTTGGGGCCAGAATGGACCTGAAGTAATCCCACTTGGGTTTAATACCTTGAACGGAATGAATAAGCCAAGTCTCAAAATAGTGTTTTTCTTAGGGTAGTTTCACACGGACGGAAATCTCCGGTCGGGGAAAACCCGGTCAACTACCCGGAGAGATCGAAAGGGCAGTCGTACAAAGGCAAGTTTAAGACCTTTCACATGACCGGAGATAGGAAATTTCAGTGTAGGTACGCAGATATTTCTTAGAAATATGCCATTTATATGCAAAACTCTGTAACATATGCTCTGTAACTAGGTATGTCTGAAGATTACTAGGTTTGTTTGACCTACGAAAATTATGATAACTAATCAATTTCTATTTGACCCACAATCATACGTGCCATTTCATAGCCACATTGTCTCTCTAAGGAGGCAAGAAATTGATTTTTCAAATATTTTTGGATTTCATAAATGTTGAATAAAAATTAATGAGAATGGATAAACAGTTTTGAATAACACAACGTGATTAAAACGTGTGTGGGCTAAAGGGTGTTCATATACGTGGACGAAATCATGAAAAATTGTCGAAGGTTCTAGTAGGTAAGTACTAAGTTCCTATGAAAATTCTCTCATTCGTCCATACTGCGTAACTCTTTTCCATTGAGATATCCCCGTGATTTCCCTACGAAATGATTGAGTTGTTCCGGGTGAATCGACCTATTATCCGCCGGAAGTGGAAATTGAAGGTGGAGAGATCGGTGACAATAAGTGATTAGGGAGCCCAAAGGGATCAGAAGGGCTTTCCAACGAGGGATGTCTTTCCCCGATGCAACGTCATTTAGATGGAAAGAGCGATGTAGGGAAAGGGAGATAGGGAGAGAAAGAATAAGGGCGATGGCGGTGCGGGGGTTGGGGAAAAAAAAGTGTGATCTGGTTGATTGAGCCGTTGTAACGCGGCGGGGAGGAAGGAAAGGCTGATTACTGAGCTCAACTCCCTTAGATTATAGGAGCAGAGTTGTGAAGGACGAGGGTCGTACGTTGCGAGGAGGGGGGGGGGGGGGGTGTAATAGATATTGCAGTACGGCTGTTGACGATTGGAACGGATGGAGAGGACAAGACTGACCGCCTGTCGTGAGCATAGGGGCTGAGCAAATATCTTGATTGGTCGATATGTAAACAAGGGACCCCCTCCCCCTCGCACAATCACTACTGAATGCCCGAGAACTATTCTGGGGTGGAAGGGGGGAGGGGGGAGACAGAAGTTTGCGACGAGTCCCAATTTCTTCGGAGCAATCGACGGGAAATGCACAGGGTCAAATCGCCATCGTCCACTTTCATCAACTAAGGGCCGGTTTCACCAACGAGGATTATCCAGAGTTCAATCTCGGCAGAGGTTTAAGCCACCGATACTGAGAAAAGACAGTTTCACGAACGCCTAATCTCAGTAGCGGTGCGTGGGCTCTGAAAATGGTGGGCCACCAAACCGGAACACAAATTAACAGCTTTTTCTACAAAATACCTGTAAACGTTTTCCAACAGTGGAGTCTTCTTATGAGAAATGGGTGGATTTTAATTAACCGCAGCTCTTAGGGCCGGTTTCACCAACGCGGATTATCCAGAGTTCAATCCCGGCTGAGGTTTAAGCCATCGATTCTGAGAAAAGACAGTTTCACGAACGCCTAATCTAGGAATAAGTCGCGGCAACGGCGTATTAAGTTAATACCTCGTTTCAGGTGGTTTAAACCTCTGATCTACGGTTGATCTCCGATTCTCCTCCAGGCCATCGCCATTTTGAAATCTATTTTATCAGTGTTTTTCATATTATGTACTTCTCAACTTGCAATCTTGCATCAACATTTAGTGCGATGAATCGTTACATTGAAGTGTTTGAGTCATCCTTGGATGAATATTTCAATGAACTTCTGGAAATGGCCGCGCCCAGACGGCGATAATACGCGAAAGGGTCGAGCATTTCCACAAGTGGGATGACGGCGATTTTTTCGCGAGTTTCCGCCTTCCGACGGAAGGGATGAGCTTAGTGCTCGATGCAAGAGAAAGCCTTCTAGTTCTCAAAACAGAAATGTGAGTGCAACCAAAAATGTGTAATAAATATAATTTTACACCAAACCAGGTAGGCAACAACGTCGGACCCATCATTATTTATTTAGTAGGTGAACAAACCTTCATTGTACGTGGTAGGTACTCGCAGACTGCGCTAATAAGTACATGTATAACTTCTTCTGCATACAGCGAATTATTGTAAAAAAGTAGATACCTTTTATAGAAGAGCCTAGGTAGGCTATCTATAATTTATTACAAGAGCTGTCTCGAAAGATGTAAGATGGTCTTTTGTAGTAATGACAGAGTGGAGTCGAGCAGAAGTTCTCAGAATGAGAATGACAGAGGCTAGAGGCATAAGAAAAAATCGCGAAACTTCCGCACCTGGCTACTATTATGCAGTTTAATGTCTCCACAACAGAGGATGGCGGACAAAATTTAAGTATCCATAGAAGAAATATCACAGATCCACAACTTATGGATGAGCATCTCTCCTCCATGTCATCTGTAATACGGGATTTGTGTTTCTGGGGATAGCAATGCTGATGCAAACTGAACAATCTCGGCTTAAACCCAAGTTCGGCTAAGCCGCGGATCAAAAACGTTGGTGAAACTGTCGAAGCTCTGAACCACAGATCAAATTTGAATCCAGGATTTATTGATACCAGGTTTAAGCTGCGTTGGTGAAACCGGCACTTAGCAAGTCAGAATGTAAGCACTGTGTTCAAAATAGTTCTGACCAGTACCCGGGATTACCAGAAGCTAAAAGTTCTATAGCTTCATACTGACTAATACTCAGCAAAGGCCTATCTCTTCCTAAACTTTTAATCATTACTCTATCTATCCTCGTAGGAAAACGTCAAAAATTTCGACTGTAAGTTAGCCACCGAATTCATGTGGTACAAAAATAAAGAAGCAAATAAACTAAACAATAACTAAAAACAACGAACTAGACTAAAATACAACGAAGCAATGACCCGCCAGCCAGTACCTACTTGGATGGAGAATCAGACTAGAAGCTAGCTACTTATCTGTGTATGTTGACGTCGATCAATCCACAAGACCACAGACAGGACACAACGCACTTTATCGCAAATCCAAATCTGTCCCGGGAAGTCGAATGGGAACATAAAAATTCGAAACGTAAGCAGAAAATTGAAAACTCAACATAGGAACAGAATGGCGAAGGTGATAAGAATTTTCAGGGGAGGACAGATCGAAGGACACGCATCTCGTATCGAGATGACAAGATGAATTGAAACAATCCAATCGATTGTGAACACAAAAGATTTTTGGATGGAAATGTGGGCCCCAGGCCCAAAAGGGGCGTGGCTAACCAAATATTTACTCGACTGAGCTTGCGCGGACGGGCCACTTTTCTGGGTTACCACGGCGACACCAGGTCCCAGGACCTGTCAGTTTCAGAAGCGTAGGTTTCGATTTCGATTGCAAGACATCGATTAGTGTAGCTATATTCCGATAAAATGCTCGAATATCCATAGCCAGAGAACTCTGTCGAGTCGCTGTTGAACTTCGTGAAAAATGCTAGGTACATTATACGGAGGTAAATTCGAATGCCAACTGAACAAATGGTTGGCAGTTTTTTGTGTTTCTTGGTGCCGGGGCAGTGACCTTATGGACGCAACGCCCCTGCCTGATCTAGGAATAACTCGCGCCAACGGCGCATTAAGTTAATACCTCGTTTCAGGTGGTTTAAACATCTGATCTAAGGTTGATCTCCGATTCTCCGACAGGCGATCGCCATTTTGAAATATATTTTATCAGTGTTTTTCATACTTATCAACTTGCATCAACATTTAGTGCGATGAGTCGTTTCATTGAAGTGCTTGAGTCATCCTTGGATGAAGATTTCAATGAACTTCTGGAAGTGGCCGTGCCCAGACGGTGATAAAGGGTCGAGCATTTCCACAAGTGGGATGACGGTGATTTTTTTGCGAGGTTCTGCCTTCCCAATGAAGGGATGAGCTTCGTGCTCGATGCAAGAGAAAGCCTAGTTTTCGAAACAGAATGGTAAGCCCAACCAAAAATGTGTGATAAATATAATTTTACACCAAACCAGGTAGGCAACAACGTCGGATCCATCACTATTTATTTCTTCGAGTAGGTAAACAAACCTTCATAGTACGTTGTAAGTACTTGCAGACTGCGCTAATAAGTACATGTATCACTTCTTCTGCATACAGCGAATTATTGTAAAAAAGTAGATACCTATTATAAAAGATCCTAGGTAGGCTATCTATAATTTATTACAAGAGCAGTAGATAGAATGGCAATCAGCTGTCTCGAAAGATGTAAGATGGTCTTTCGTAGTAATGACAGAGTGGAGTCGAGTGGATGTTCTCAGAACGACAGAGGCATAAGTGAGAAAAAATCGCGAAACTTCCGCACCTGGTTACTATTATACAGGTTAATGTCTCCACAACAATGGATGGCGGACAAAACGTAATTATCCATAGAAGAAATAGCACAGATCCACCACTCATGGATGAGCATCTCTCTTCCATGTCATCTGCAATACGGAATTGGTGTTTCTGGGGATAGCAATGCTGATGCAAACTAAACAATGTCGGCTTAAACCCAAGTTCGGCTAAACCGGGGATCAAAAACGTTGGTGAAACTGTCGAAGCTCTGAACCGCAGATCAAATTTGAATCCAGGATTTATTGATACCAGGTTTAAGCTGCGTTGGTGAAACCGGCCCATATTGAACCAGACCATTTGATCTGCTGTTGTAATGCATTCACCGTTTCCAGCAGCCCAGCGTTCAATGGCGTTCACTCTAAATTCGTCATGATGTGGGGGAGCGGGTTCGACTCCTGGCTGAGATACGCAATATTTTCGCAGGGAGGGGAATACCAAGGACGCGGAGAACCAGCCTATTCACTAAGCCAAAAAGACATCTGTTTCAGGTCCGAACCTCTCTTTTGGCAAAATATACTTTTATAGTATCCATGACAGGGTTATTCAGTAAGTTCTAAAAGAGAGAGTTGGCGACCATCTTGGCATTTTCGATCTCTTTCAGAGAGACACATAATTAGGTGTCTGTTCTCGAAAGAGAGAGTCCCTTTCTCATTTCTCGTTTGTTTGTTAGTGATCGTGTATCATCCTTTGTTCATTGGCTACCATATCGGTCATTTTGACTATGTTTTTCATATCTTATAGGTTAGGTGTTCATAAAAAATGTATACACAATATCCATTCATGAGTAAAAACGAACAAATAAGTACGGGTTGAGAGCTATTCAGTAAAATAGACGAACCTGAGAGACACTGGAAGAGACTGTCTCCCGAGGGAGACTCTCTCTCCCAGGAGATTTTCAAAATAGATAATCTATTTTCACTGTCTCTTTTAGTGAATAGGCCCCCAGCATTCTTTCAAATGACCAATTTAAAAGCTTCTTGTGATAGTTGTGATTGAATAACAGCACACGTTTAAATTGAAAGGCTTTAATCAGCCGTATAACGTGGATGGAGCATGGATGATTCTAAAACAGTATGGATAGTATAACGTTGTGTGGTTGCAAGATACGGTTGGCAGAAAAAATACCAAATCTGCATTATTTCTTCCATGTCAACCAAGGTAGTGACAGCGCAGACCACAGAATAGTGGTGTTCCGAAAACTTCTGGGAGGAACTGGTTCGAGTCGTGCAGCATGACAATACTTGAACTTGTCCATGTGAGTTACATCATGTAAAATTTTTCTCTGCGCTTTTGCGAACGAGTTTTCCATGAAACGCCCACAACTTCCCGGAAAATGGTCGAAATTCTTCCAGATGGACCGATATAGTATTTCATCAAATTCCGATTTGTAAAATTTTACTCCCCATATTATGTAGGGTTTAGTATGGAGATAGTACCTATCCATGGACTTCTTTTTTTCGAGGGAAACATTGGGAACGTTTCAAAAAGACTTACGTTTGAGGTTTCACACACTAAAAACCCACTAACCCTTATCCTCTTGACCTACCCACCCCGGAATCAGTTGTTCAGCATTACTTCGGAGTTCAGCATTACATGGACTACAGAGACCCAACTTCAGTCAGGTAGGTGCAATATCATACTCCAACAATTTCCTGCCATGCAGCATGACGAATGCCGGTATCATGGAGGTATCATTCTCTTCTGTCTGTTTCCAGTTGTGCTATCAAAATTAAGGCCAACACATCGTGCACGACCTCTACCTAATTAAACTATCGAGTTTTGCTATTTTTCTCCCTCAAAAATTCCAATTTGACCCACTTGTAACTATTATCCTAATGTAGAATTTTGTTTGGGGCAAGTATCATCGTCGAACGTCAGTGAGACTTCTTACTTAGGCTCTAGCGACATTTGCGGCTGACCTTATACCAATTTATTTTGTATGTATGTCTGTACCGCGCTGCAACCCGGAATTTTGGGTATTTTGGCTTGAAATTTTGAGGGTCCACTCCGAACTAAATCACTCGCGAAGAAATCCGGGAGGGTCCGCTCCTTAGGCCTCCAAAATTCGCCGTATAGTTTTTTGTGCCACCATGGTGCCAGAAAACGTAGGTAGCCATGCTGTCAGAAAACTGTGTGTTTGGTATAGTTGTTCATGCTCTCTGACACGCTGACCCGAATGGAATAATTTTCAAAGCTTTTCAATTTTCAAAGGACGTGTATTACATCACATTGCGTTAGGTCGCTGGTCCCAGGCTTGGAAATCCCACGACTTTTTTTTCTTCTTCACTACCGAAGGCAGGGAAGCCTTGGATTCGTGATTGAGTAAAAAAAAGTTCATGTCCTCCAAAATGAAAATTTTCAAATACCATTTTCCGTTTCAGATATCGAGGAACATATTTGGTTCCGTGTCTTTCTGTTTGTGGTAATTCCTTGCAACTCCCCATAACTACCCGAAATAATGGTCGAAGTGGGCTGAAATTGCGAGGGTAGGTGCGGGTTGAGTCACAGATGGTCCCATACCAATATCATTGATAAAGTACAGTAACTTTCGTCTGCGCATGCGCAAACGTGAAATAATTGGAACACCCATAACTACCCTAAATATCGTTGAAATCAATTCAAACTTGGAGGGTCGGTCAGGAATAATACATTGGTAATTCCAAATCAATTTCATTGGAATGGTAATGTAACTTTGATCTACGCATGCGCGAACATGAAATGTTGACCATTTCCTTGTAACGTTTCTAACTACGCGATAAATACTCGTAGAGAGCTGAAATTCTGAGGGTATACGCGGGTTGGATCGCAGATGGTCCCGTTCCAAAATCATGAAAATCGTTCAGTCTGCGCATGCGCAAACGTGAAATACTTGGAGTGCCCATACCTTAATTATCGTTGAAATGATTTCACATTTGGAGGGTCGGTCAGGAATAATACATTGGTAGTTCCAAATCAATTTCATTGGAATGGTAATGTAACTTTGATCTACGCATGAAATGTTGACCTTTTCCTTATAACGCTTCTACCTACGCGAAAAATACTCGTAGAGAGATGAAATTTTGAGGGTACACGCGGGTTGGATCGCAGATGGTCCCGCATCATAACGAACCTACCCAACTAGTCTATACGTTCATGTGATTCAAGTGAGGAAGCTATAGTGCCTACTCGAATTGGCAGACGTTTTTCTACATAATTATCTCCATATCCTCTGTTATCATGTACCTATTCGAAAAACATGTTCCATGTTTCCTTGCTTTGATCCTTGATCTAAACTGTTATAATCCGGGGGTCTGGGGGTGTCCCCCAGATTTCATTCGACAATAAACGTACCGTCATGAACACAAACCACTGGCGGCTAGACGCCCCCTACGGCAACGCATTTTTTCACTCCACATCAGCATTTTCCCTTCAGAACTTGTTTGTGTTTCTTTTTGCCATTTTAGCTACTGTTTGTCATTGATAGAATTATTTTAGCAGCATATAACACGTGTTTTAGGTAGTTACCTAGTAACGAGTAGGAAGTTAGGTACTAAGTTACGGAGGGTCTGTGATCTATATAGACGGGTTATATATACAGAGAGCTGTGATCTGTAACAGAAGGGTATTCTATACAAAATAATAAACCGTTGTGTAGGTATTTGCAGGGTTTTGTAATTCGAGCGACCTCGCAACGCTGCCGTCACGCGAGCCTTTGAGCTGGGAATTGAGACACAAGTCGGACGTCGAGCGGAGAGTTTTTTTGAATCAGAATTTTTTGCTCCTCGCCGACGGATTTCGGACCCGTGGAAATGGAGTCTCGATCTCGACGAAGGGCAAAAGGGACGTTGAGAGGATGTGGATGGGAAATGTGGGAGTGAAATGTGGACTAGCGGAAGAGGGAGGAAAGATGTGGTTTGAGAGAGGGTGGCCAGAGGAGCGGCACAATTGCTCTCGGTGGCGGCGTGTGAGTGACGTACTCCGAGAAGGAACCTAATGGCTTGGAAACTGCCAGCATTGGCTCGGATGGCACATCTACGAAGGAAAGCAATTAGTCAACCCCTCCGACTCAACCACCGCCTCTTCCACGGCGCAATTCCCTTTTCTGTCCCGTTTTAGGGATCCCTCAGGATTCCCGGAGTTTTTACCTGTTCCTCCTCCCAGCTCCCTATTCCACGGGAGGATCACGGAATTCAAACGCCGTTTAATCCGTCCCGCCTCTCATTACCAGTCTTCTCTATCTATCTATTGTTGCGCTGTCATCTAAGCCTATGGGGTTTTCGATCTACCTATCAAAGTGAAACATATTTCTTCTAGTGTAACCCATGGATTAACTGGCTCTCCCTGGGACTAGGTTGCCAACCAGTGGGTCCGCTGACCAGGTGTCTCACGCAATTTTGAAAATAGGCTCAAATTATACCTACGTAACACGCTCGAAAATAGCCATTTTTTGTAACATTATATGGCTAAATATTTAACGACCACTGTAAGGACGAACGACAGAGCTTTGAAAATTATTCCATTCGGGTCAGCGTGTCAGAGAGCATGAACAACTATACCAAACACACAGTTTTCTGACAGCATGGCTACGTTTTCTGGCACCATGGTGGCACAAAAAACTATACGGCGAATTTTGGAGGCCTAAGGAGCGGACCCTCCCGGATTTCTTCGCGAGTGATTTAGTTCGGAGTGGACCCTCAAAATTTCAAGTCAAAATACCCAAAATTCCGGGTTGCAGCGCGGTACAGACATACATACAAAATAAATTTGTATAAGCCGCAAATGTCGCTAGAGCCTAAGTAAGAAGCCTCACTGACGTTCGACGATTATACTTGCCCCAAACAAAATTCTACATTAGGAAAATAGTTACAAGTGGGTCAAATTGGAATTTTTGAGGGAGAAAAATAGCAAAACTCGATAGTTTAATTAGGTCGTGCACGATGTGTTGGCCTTAATTTTGATAGCTCAACTGGAAACAGACAGAAGAGAATGATACCGGCATTCGTCATGCTGCATGGCAGGAAATTGTTGGAGTATGATATTGCACCTACCTGACTGAAGTTGGGTCTCTGTAGTCCATGTAATGCTGAACTCCGACCGTGACATGAGAGAGAGAGAGAGAGAGTGAGAGAGAGAGTGGGAGAGTGTGTGAGGGGGGGGGGGGGGGGAGAGAGAGAGAGAGTGTGAGAGAGAGGGAGCGAGGGAGAGAGGGAGAGAGGGTGAGAGGGAGAGAGAGAGAGAGAGAGAGAGAGAGAGAGAGAGAGAGAGAGAGAGAGAGAGAGAGAGAGAGAGAGAGAGAGAGAGAGAGAGAGAGAGGCAGCAACTTCAGAGGATGTGGCTGATTCATGCTAGTCAACATACTCGTATTTCAGGGCTGCCTCATGTTCTTGAAAACCTTGTGCGTGTGTTACGGTTCCTTGGGAATGTTCGTCATCTCTGAGTACATTCTGTACTCCAGGTTCTATATTCCAGGTAGCAGTGTGATCAAATAAGTGAGTCCCTCAAGATGTTTAGGGGATCTTGTAAGGTTGACATAGGTATTAGGGTACCTCCTGATAATTAGGGTTTATCATTTGTCTTCCATCGGGAGCTGTATTCGCTTCAGCATTTACGAAGGTGTGTATAGTGAAGAAAAACTTTGACGTGTGAGAGAGTGAGATACGCTGCAAAATTCACCCTGGATAACGGAGGGTGGGGTAAAAACCTTTTCCCCTACCCACCTTGATGGAGCGACTACTTTTCAGCCATAATAACCTCAGTTGATGGAGCTTCCAGTTCATTGAGTTCCTACTGTAGTTAGTTCATTTATACAGTTGAATAGTATGATTTTGAATTGGAAGATAAATAATGTAATAATCATGTTATTTTCGTAGGTAACGCTAAGACTGTAAGACATGACAATTCTAGTAGATTTGGTAAATTCATGCAAGTTTGCTTTGACAAAGCTTGGATGATCAAAGGATGTATTATACAAGACTACCTTCTGGAACAGTCAAGGATCACGTTCCAGAGCCCTGGAGAGAGGAACTACCACGTTTTCTACCAACTAGTTGAAGGTGCCAAGGTATAAAAATTTCTCACATTGTGCGTTCGATAAAATGCTTGATACTAACGTGTCTGAATGAACCATTAAATAAGCTGAGAGGCCTGGGCCATTGGAATCTCATCTAAAACCTAATCGACAATTTCGAACAACAACAATTCGACAATTTTGAATGACAGTATTAGTGGTTATTCTGTACTTAGTTTCCTTTGATGGTTACCCATGGCGTCATTTGCCACTGGTGAGATAGTAGCGTCTGCTTGCAAAGCAGATGGAAAATCCTGTGAGATCACTCTCATCACACTTACCAGACTTCGACAGTCAGAATCTGACTGATTTTTGACACTGGGTCTTTAAACCGATACTTCGGTGGTCATGTATTTTTATCATTTTTAGTGATTTTTTTACCCTCAACAATTCGAATTTGACCCACTTTTTGTTTTTGAAAATCGCTCATCTTTGAACCCGTCCTTTTGTTGTCCTTTTGTTTGCCATTGTAAACATTTTGGTGAAATTTGGAATTTGTTATGATATATCCAAGGTGTATATCTGACTCTGACATTGTCTGGAGAGATACATACTTATATATAATATTATGTATTAAAATTTGCTAATTTGCTATTTTTAGCTTTATACTAAGAAATTACATATTTAAATAGATACTCATAAATGATACACGAAGTTCCAAAACAACGAACCAGGAGTGTTCCAAGAAAGTCAGGGGTAGTTCTTAATATATTATCAAACTTTCTTCTTCGGTTTGCAGTTAGGCTTTGGTGGGCTAGCCGATGGTGTTGGCGGTACAACTAATCTCATATTTTCTGGGCTGCCTATTTCATTTGAACTTGACGGTTCTTCTAGCAGGGCAGTGTCTGGAACAATTACCTTTTCCCAATTGGTGATGAGATCTGAATTCCGCAAGATTGCAAAGTTTCCTTCCTTGCGGGCTTCAAAAAGTATGGGTATTAATTTTTTCCTGAGCTCTCGGTTTTTGACATCATATTTGTCAGGCTTGTTGTACTTCGTTCCTTTGAAAATATTCATTCTGCTGGTGACTTTCCTCTTGGCATCCGTGTCTGAAACGGATTTGTATCGGAAACCTTTGAAAATTCAACTACAAAACATTTTGTACCAATTGAAAGTTAATTTTCACTGAAAATTCAGTAAATGGGTAGAAAGGTGGGCAGCTGTCTGAAATCTGTCTGCTGGGAAAAATAACAATGCACACACCCCATTTTCTGTTTAGTTTTTGGTACCTTTCTTGACAGTGCAGCAGGGGTGCAGTACACTAGGAACAACATACTATGTAGTGGTCCTATGTAAATGAAATTTGGAGGCTGTGATGTGGCACCACAAGAACGACCATTGGACCACCTCGAGTCAGAGTGAAGATGTTGGTTTCTAGTTGAAAGACGATTCCTTTTAACCAAAGCTCTAGAATTTGATACTTGTACTACATCTCATCTCCATTCATTAGGAAATACAAATTACACCGAACCTCTACAACTGATATCGTGCCTGCAGGGACAACGCTTAAATTAACGTTCGAGTAATAAATCCCCCCCCCCCCCCGGGATATATGTAAACGTAGTGAGGTCAAATTCAGGGTTATTAAAGAAATTTAATTAATTTAATTTGTATTCACAAAAAGTTATATTCCAGCAAGCTTTTCAACCCAATTCCGTATTCCATCAGATAGAAAATGTCAAAACAAAATGACACTCATTTGTTGATACTCAAATCAATAATCGAATTGTTTATACCCGAAATTTCACGGTGGAAACTGAAAAAAAAAAGCTGCAAATTATTACGCAACGGTTTATAATTTACCTTTATAAATGCCCCTTCTGCGTAGATCACTGTTTTCTGTGGCCAATACCTACCCTCGTGCCCCCCCCCCCCCCCCGCCCACCCAGGAAAGCCCTAAATCGAGTATTACCGGAGCCGGCCAGGCAATTAAAATTTCATAAACATGCGGTAGATTCAAGAATTCTGTCATTAATTATTTGTTGTTATTCATGGAGCATAACAACGTTTGTTCATGTTATAAGTAACTATCAACCAAATCCAAAATAACCATAATTCTTCAAAATAAATAATATCACGGAACAACCAACTCGATTTCACGCAGCCATCCGTGATTATAATCAGCTGCTCCCTAGCAATGCTATCTGGGCTGGATGTATACTGTTTCATTCACGATCATGTTGCCGAAGCTTTCTGGTGCGAAATTCAGGTCCCTGCTGTGAACGAACGGCTGGACGTTCAATGCTCCGGGTGTTCTTAAAAGATTACATCAACATTCACCTGGGAAACCACTTGACATTTTCGTCCGAGAATTGTCCGCGGAAATGTAACGAATCCTTTTCTTACTCACATAGAAAGCAATATAAATCAAATATGTGAACGTTTTTGGGATATTATATTTGCCGCTCCTGGAATGATTAGGGAAAACAGTTGGCGCGTCCGAAGCCTTAACCACACCCGTAGTAACATGGAAAACTGCATGTCGTGAGACTGCAAACCTGCAAAGTCGGTCAAGTGATCTTTCCAAACTGCTTCGAAGTCCAGTTATCTATAATATACACACCCACTTGAATGAGTGGGCATAGCGAGTGGACAAAGCTGACCGCTAAGTAGGCCGCTGAGTAAATTCAACTGTTTATATAAAGCCGCGTGACTACAAGTCCAGTGATCTATACACCCATTTGGATGAGTGAAACTTTCTTTGGCATTTACCACAGATTCATTGAAGAAACAGGAAAAAATTAAATGAAATTGCGATTCCAGTCACTGTACTAACGGATAGTAACAATCTGGACGATGTATTGTTGTGAGCTAATGTTTCTTCCAAATAAAGTTAGTTGACTAATTATAGGTATATTATTGATTAAATTCGTTTTGAGTTGTAAGTATTGATATAAGTACAATTATACACAGGTAACTCTTCTTGCAGTTGTTAGCTGCACCCAGGTAGGTAGGTCCTATATAGTACAGAAAAACATCGTCTACCCTGGTGTGGATGAAAGCTTCCTCGTCACCGTAACATGATCATACATACAATCAATTTTTTTGTATCATTTGTTGGTTGAGGACTTGGAATAAATTCTTTAGAGTAGTCAGGGGCGTTACGAACATTTGACGTGCCCACGCGCAGACCACATTTACAATAAAATACAATATTTTTTTTAGTTATTCACAATACATGGAGTACAAAATGAGCAAAATAGTTTGCAGAACAAATATTACCCGTCTAAAGGCTTAAGCCCGTGTCGACGGGTCAAGAGTCACTAATCAGGACCCCATGTATATTATTATAAATTTAAAAAGAAAATAAGAAAACAAAGGAGGCAACAACAAAGGAATATCTCTGTCGAT
Organism: Leptopterna dolabrata; assembly: GCA_954871275.1. Taxonomy (NCBI): domain Eukaryota; kingdom Metazoa; phylum Arthropoda; class Insecta; order Hemiptera; family Miridae; genus Leptopterna; species Leptopterna dolabrata. Next base: position 17,752,621 of record OX940974.1, read on the forward strand.
ATAAGCGAAAACAACTGTTGACACAAAATGGGGCGAAAACATCTGACCAGAAAAACTTCTATGGTTGAAACTCTATCGAAAGGTAGACGAAATATGACAAATGAAATAGCTAAACTAACAAACATAAATGCTTTTCAAAATCAAATTAGATTATACAAGATTCAGCGAAATCAAATAGGAAATTACCATAGCCTTATATTCGGCCTTTGAACAAGTAGTTGGCGACTTAAGTTCCCCGATCAATTTGTTGTACAGCACATGAAGAATATAATGAAGGCTCTTTGATGTTAAAACGATGCGGCTCCGAGGAATTACAGCATTACCTACCTACTACTTGGAAACGAGTGTTATGATCGTGAGCCCGTTGATAGCTAATTAAGGAAGGAACATATTTCGAGGATTTACATTTCGATGTTAATATAATTCATAAAGGGTCCATCTGTGGGCCGGTCCGCTCCTGCCTTCTAAATTTCAGCTCATTTCGACCATTCTTTCGTAAGTAGTGCTGACACACATGTGGACTGACAAAGGACAGAAGCCACGGCACCAAATTCTTTTAGAAAGGCCTAAAATGCAAGTGGATATTGAGATTTTGGAAGTCTTCACATTTCCCTTTCGAATGTGAGCTGTCTCGGGAAGAACGGAAGACCATTATCAGGGAGGTTAGGGCCCTCCAAGGGCTGTAGCCGTATAAGTACCTAAGATTGACATTTTTAGCGATTTTTTTAAAAAGTTAAGCTATTGCAATGGGTCCAACATTTTCCGAATATGAATTTTTGAAAATTTTTCACGGACAAATCCGTTTCAGAGCATCCATAGGGGTCAACTTTGGATTTTTGGGGGTCGAATTTGGGCTAAAACCAATATTAATTCACCTGACGTAGTGTGGGATGGTGGATTTACAACAGAAAGAGTGTAACCTCCTGGGGGGTTTGTTCACCTGGCGTTTTGTATTTCGATGAAAAAAATATTTTTCCCAAGAAGAATGGGTCAAATTTGACTTTGTAATGGCCAAAATCGGTAAAAATGGATAAAAACATGAGAAAATTGGTGTGGTTCCTCGCTATATTATCTTTTTACACAATAGCTCGAATTTTTTCTCTGAAAGTTCGCTCTTATAGCCATGCTGCAGGTTTACATTCAAACTACCCGACGTGAATTTGTGTGCTCCTACGTTAATAGTAGGATAAATCGTCATTTTTATTGTTCCAGCTATGAATAAATGAGTTGATTATACATATGTAACGTTTAATCATCTGTGGTCATAACCAGACATAAATAAATTCAAAATCAAAATGTATTTTAAAAACGTGGATTCCTAGTAGGAGAATTTTTTCAAATAAATCACTTCCCCCACCCCCTAACCGCAGATATAGTTGTTTAGTAATCAATTTAGTTCATAGTTTTCGAAGTTTCCGGACCGCTGTACGGCAGTCCCCTCCCCCTCACAGAAATCATTCCTGGATCTGGCCCTGTTGGTAGCTTAGTACGAGTTGGAGCATTAATGGCATCCTGAAATATCACTAATGAGAACTAAGACTATAGTTTTGGTTTTGACGACGTTTTTGTCCGACGTGTTTTTGTATTTTGACCAAAGTTTGGTGACTTGGCCCAAAGTTCGCCGGCGTTCAGTTTTGGTTTATTATTTTCAATAATTGACCTTTGGAAACGACCATGAAACAATTTTTTTGAACCCCCTCGCAAGCTTCCTCACTTGAATCACATGAACGTATGTAAGGTTCATTGTGATACGGGACCATCTGCGATCCAACCCGCGTGTACCCTCAAATTTCATTTCCCTACGACTATTTTTCGCGTAGTTAGAAGCGTTATAAGGAAACGGTCAACATTTCATGTTAGCGCATGCGGAGAGGGAAATTACAGTAAGATTCCAATGAAGTTCATACGGAACCATCAAAGTATTATACTGATCGACCCTCCAAATGTGAACTCATTTCAACGATAATTAAGGTATGGGCACCCCAAGTATTTCACGTTTGCGCATGCGCAGACTAAACGAATTTCATGATTTTGAAACGGGACGATCTGCGATCCAACCCGCGTTTACCCTCAGAATTTCAGCTCTCTACGACTATTTATCGCGTAGTTAGAAACGTTACAAGGAAATTGTCAACATTTCATGTTCGCGCATGCGTAGATCAAAGTTTCATTACCATTCCAATGAAATTGATTTGGAACTACCAAAGTATTATTCCTGACCGACCCTCCAAGTTTGAATTGATTTCAACTATATTTAGGGTAGTTATGGGTGTTCCAATTATTTCACGTTTGCGCATGCGCAGACGAAAGTTACGGTGCTTTATCAATGAATTTGGTATGGGGCCATCTATGACTCAACCCGCACCTACCCTCGAAATTTCAGCCCACTTCGACCATTATTTCGGGTAGTTATGGGTGTTGCAAGGAATTACCACAGACGGAAAGACACGGAACCAAATATGTTCCTCGATGTCTGAAACGGAAAATGGTATTTGGAAATTTTCATTTTGGAGTACATGAACTTTTTTTTACTCAATCACGAATCCAAGGCTTCCCTGCCTTCGGTAGTGAGGAAGCAAAAAAACGTCGTGGGATTTCTAAACCTCGGACCAGCGACCTGACGCAATGTAATGTAATACACGTCCTCAGATGCTTTCGGCGTTGTTCGGGTAGGTACGTAGAACCCCCTCGGCAGTTTTCGGCGGAGTGGGCCATGCTCTCCTCGGAGTTTAGTGGCAGGTGTTCCCCTGGACTGGACGCGGACGTTTTTGAGCCTGGTTCACTCCCGTAAAAACATGTTCCATGTTAAAATATTCAGTCCCGGTAGGATTTCGATCTCGGGAACTTTGGCGTTACAGTCCGCCATTTAGACTAGCGCTACAGCGCCAACCTGTCCGAGAGACCAGTGATGTGCTCTCTCAACCCAGCTTGATGCCTGCATACACCCTGCTCTTTACGGCAACTTGTATATCAAATTTTATGGCAACATCGTAGAATCTCAAAATTTCATGGTTTACGTTTCAAGGGACGTAGAATGCGAATTTAAAAATATTTCTGTCCCTCCACCGTACGCTGTCCGCTGTCCGCCGTCACCGTCCGCCGTCCGTGGCTTTTTCCTTAGTTCCCATGAACCAAAATTCACGAAATTTGGTGTATGGGTCCCGTTTGGGCTCTCGTTGGTCCTCGAAGCTCGGCGTTACTGTCACTCAACTCTGAAAATTAAAAAGTAGGGATTGAAATATCCAGAGTATCCCTATCTCGGAAAATTATACTTTGCGCTGTGGGTTTTCTTGCATTATAAATAGTTTGATTTTTTCTGAATTTTTGAGACCATCCGGAGCATTCTACGATGTTGCCATAAAATTTGATATACAAGTTGCCGTAAAGAGCAGGGTGTATGCAGGCATCAAGCTGGGTTGAGAGAGCACATCACTGGTCTCTCGGACAGGTTGGCGCTGTAGCGCTAGTCTAAATGGCGGACTGTAACGCCAAAGTTCCCGAGATCGAAACCCTACCGGGACTGAATATTTTAACATGGAACATGTTTTTACGGGAGTGAACCAGGCTCAAAAACGTCCGCGTCCAGTCCAGGGGAACTCCGCTCCCCTCCCCATCGCCCGCACAGTTCTCCCTCTACCCCACACCTGCCACTCAACTCCGAGGAGAGCATGGCCCACTCCGCCGAAAACTGCCGAGGGGGTTCTACGTACCCGAACAACGCCGAAAGCATCTGAGGACGTGTATTACATTACATTGCGTCAGGTCGCTGGTCCGAGGTTTAGAAATCCCACGACGTTTTTTTGCTTCCTCACTACCGAAGGCAGGGAAGCCTTGGATTCGTGATTGAGTAAAAAAAAGTTCATGTACTCCAAAATGAAAATTTCCAAATACCATTTTCCGTTTCAGACATCGAGGAACATATTTGGTTCCGTGTCTTTCCGTCTGTGGTAATTCCTTGCAACACCCATAACTACCCGAAATAATGGTCGAAGTGGGCTGAAATTTCGAGGGTAGGTGCGGGTTGAGTCATAGATGGCCCCATACCAAATTCCTTGATAAAGCACCGTAACTTTCGTCTGCGCATGCGCAAACGTGAAATAATTGGAACACCCATAACTACCCTAAATATAGTTGAAATCAATTCAATCTTGGAGGGTCGGTCAGGAATAATACTTTGGTAGTTCCAAATCAATTTCATTGGAATGGTAATGAAACTTTGATCTACGCATGCGCGAACATGAAATGTTGACAATTTCCTTGTAACGTTTCTAACTACGCGATAAATAGTCGTAGAGAGCTGAAATTCTGAGGGTATACGCGGGTTGGATCGCAGATCGTCCCGTTTCAAAATCATGAAATTCGTTTAGTCTGCGCATGCGCAAACGTGAAATACTTGGAGTGCCCATACCTTAATTATCGTTGAAATGAGTTCACATTTGGAGGGTCGATCAGTATAATACTTTGATGGTTCCGTATGAACTTCATTGGAATCTTACTGTAATTTCCCTCTCCGCATGCGCTAACATGAAATGTTGACCGTTTCCTTATAACATAACGCTTCTAACTACGCCAAAAATAGTCGTAGGGAGATGAAATTTGAGGGTACACGCGGGTTGGATCGCAGATGGTCCCGTATCACAATGAACCTTACATACGTTCATGTGATTCAAGTGAGGAAGCTTGAGAGGGGGTTCAAAAAAATTGTTTCATGGTCGTTTTCAAAGGTCAATTATTGAAAATAATAAACCAAAACTGAACGCGGGCGAACTTTGGGCCAAGTCACCAAACTTTGGTCAAAATACAAAAACACGTCGGACAAAAACGTCGTCAAAACCAAAACTACATACTTAGTTCTCATTAGTGATATTTCTGGATGCCATTAATGCTCCAACTCGTACTAAGCTACCAACAGGGCCAGATCCAGGAATGATTTCTGTGAGGGGGAGGGGACTGCCGTACAGCGGTCCGGAAACTTCGAAAACTATGAACCTAAATTGATTACTAAACAACTATATCTGCGGTTAGGGGGTGGGGGAAGTGATTTATTTGAAAAAATTCTCCTACTAGGAATCCACGTTTTTAAAATACATTTTGATTTTGAATTTATTTATGTCTGGTTATGACCACAGATGATTAAACGTTACATATGTATAATCAACTCTTTTATTCATAGCTGGAACAATAAAAATGACGATTTATCCTACTATTAACGTAGGAGCACAAAAATTCACGTCGGGTAGTTTGAATGTAAACCTGCAGCATGGCTATAAGAGCGAACTTTCAGAGAAAAAATTCGAGCTATTGTGTAAAAAGATAATATAGCGAGGAACCACACCAATTTTCTCATGTTTTTATCCACGATTTTGGCCATTACAAAGTCAAATTTGACCCATTCTTCTTGGGAAAAATATTTTTATCATCGAAATACAAAACGCCAGGTGAACAAACCCCCCAGGAGGTTACACTCTTTCTGTTGTAAATCCACCATCCCATACAACGTCAGATGAATTAATATTGATTTTAGCCCAAATTCGACCCCCAAAAATCCAAAGTTGACCCCTATGGATGCTCTGAAACGGATTTGTCCGTGAAAAATTTTCAAAAATTCATATTCGGAAAATGTTGGACCCATTGCAATAGCTTAACTTTTTAAAAAATCGCTAAAAATGTCAATCTTAGGTACTTATACGGCTACAGCCCTTGGAGGGCCCTGACCTCCCTGGTAATGGTCTTCCGTTCCTCCCGAGACAGCTCACATTCGAAAGGGAAATGTGAAGACTTCCAAAATCTCAATATCCACTTGCATTTTAGGCCTTTCTAAAAGAATTTGGTGCCGTGGCTTCTGTCCTTTGTCAGTCCACATGTGTGTCAGCACTACTTACGAAAGAATGGTCGAAATGAGCTGAAATTTGGAAGGCAGGAGCGGACCGGCCCACAGATGGACCCTTTATGAATTATATTAACATCGAAATGTAAATCCTCGAAATATGTTCCTTCCTTAATTAGCTATCAACGGGCTCACGATCATAACACTCGTTTCCAAGTAGTAGGTAGGTAATGCTGTAATTCCTCGGAGCCGCATCGTTTTAACATCAAAGAGCCTTCATTATATTCTTCATGTGCTGTACAACAAATTGATCGGGGAACTTAAGTCGCCAACTACTTGTTCAAAGGCCGAATATAAGGCTATGGTAATTTCCTATTTGATTTCGCTGAATCTTGTATAATCTAATTTGATTTTGAAAAGCATTTATGTTTGTTAGTTTAGCTATTTCATTTGTATTATTTCGTCTACCTTTCGATAGAGTTTCAACCATAGAAGTTTTTCTGGTCAGATGTTTTCGCCCCATTTTGTGTCAACAGTTGTTTTCGCTTATATCGACAGAGATATTCCTTTGTTGTTGCCTCCTTTGTTTTCTTATTTTCTTTTTAAATTTATAATAATATACATGGGGTCCTGATTAGTGACTCTTGACCCGTCGACACGGGCTTAAGCCTTTAGACGGGCAATATTTTTTCTGCAAACTATTTTGCTCATTTTGTACTGTATTTTTTTGTACTAAAAAAAATATTGTATTTTATTGTAAATGTGGTCTGCGCGTGGGCACGTCAAATGTTCGTAACGCCCCTGACTACTCTAAAGAATTTATTCCAAGTCCTCAACCAACAAATGATACAAAAAAAAATGATTGTATGTATGATCATGTTACGGAGACGAGGATGCTTTCATCCACACCAGGGCAGACGATGTTTTTCTGTACTATATAGGACCTACCTACCTGGGTGCAGCTAACAACTGCAAGAAGAGTTACCTGTGTATAATTGTACTTATATCAATACTTACAACTCAAAACGAATTTAATCAATAATATACCTATAATTAGTTAGCTAACTTTATTTCGAAGAAACATTAGCTCACAACAATACATCGTCCAGATTGTTACTATCCGTTAGTACAGTGACTGGAATCGCGATTTCATTTAATTTTTTCCTGTTTCTTCAATGAATCTGTGGTAAATGCCAAAGAAAGTTTCACTCATCCAAATGGGTGTATAGATCACTGGACTTGTAGTCACGCGGCTTTATATAAACAGTTTAATTTACTCAGCGGCCTACTTAGCGGTCAGCTATGTCCACTCGCTATGCCCACTCATTCAAGTGGGTGTGTATATTATAGATAACTGGACTTCGAAGCAGTTTGGAAAGATCACTTGACCGACTTTGGAGGTTTGCAGTCTCACTACATGCAGTTTTCCATGTTACTACGGGTGTGGTTAAGGCTTCGGACGCGCCAACTGTTTTCCCTAATGATTCCAGCAGCGGCAAATATTTAAAATATCCCAAAAACGTTCACATATTTGATTCATATTGCTTTCTATGTGAGTAAGAAAAGGATTCGTTACATTTCCGCTGAAAATTCTCGGACGAAAATGTCAAGTGGTTTCCCAGGTGAATGTTGATGTAATCTTTTAAGAACACCCGGAGCATTGAACGTCCAGCCGTTCGTTCACAGCAGGGCACTGAATTTCGCACCAGAAAGCTTCGGCAACATGATCGTGAATGAAACAGTATACATCCAGCCCAGATATCATTGCTAGGGAACAGCTGATTATAATCACGGATGGCTGCATGAAATCGAGTTGGTTGTTCCGTGATATTATTTATTTTGAAGAATTATGGTTATTTTGGATTTGGTTGATAGTTATTTATAACTTGAACAAACGTTGTTATGCTCCATGAATAACAACAAATAATTAATGACAGAATTCTTGAATCTACCGCATGTTTATGAAATTGTAATTGCCTGGCCGGCTCCGGGAATACTCGATTTAGGGCTTTCCTGGGCGGGCGGGGGGGGGGGGGGACGAGGGTAGGTATTGGCCACAGAGAACAGTGATCTACGCAGAAGGGGCATTTATAAAGGTAAATAATAAACCGTTGCGTAATAATTTGCAGCTTTAGTTTTCAGTTTCCACCGTGAAATTTCCGGGTATAAACAATTCGATTATTGATTTGAGTATCAACAAATGAGTGTCATTTTGTTTTGACATTTTCTATGTGATGGAATACCGAATTGGGTTGAAAAGCTTGCTGCAATATAACTTTTTGTGAATACAAATTAAATTAATTAAATTTCTATAATAACCCTGAATTTGACCTCACTACGTTTACATATATCCCGGGGGGGGGGGGGGGGGGGGGATTTATTACTCGAACGTTAATTTAAGCGTTGTCCCTGCAGGCTTCACATGATTATTATCAGAGGTAATGAGCTAATCGCTGGTCGGGTAAGCACAAGCAAGCTTTTCAAAGCTCGTATTGGTGCCCCCCCGAGACGAGAACCAGAAACGCCATGAACTTTTATCCCAAACGGGGATATGAATACCGCTCGGAGACCCCGGCCCCATGTGAATATCTCAAGGTATTCCACTGTTATTAGAATAATTGATTGAATAGTTGATTGAATCCAATAATTGATGTGAAAGGTGCATACGTCATAATTTTTTATTCAAATTTTCATTTTATTAGATTCAATACCTAGGTACTAAAAACAAGTGTTAAGTTGCCCTTTGTAAGTGAAATTTACCTATACGAAGTCGTTTCAAATTTCTAGACTGTTCAGGCAGGTAAGTAGGTAAATGTCTAGTTTTTCCTCTGTCATTGTTCATTTTCCTATTTTCTTTACTGGAATGTGATAAAACGCAAAAACTGCAATATGATGGAAAGTCAAGAAACGGAAACTGCTTTATAATAAGATAATACAACCATAAATTAATAATGATGTTGTTAATGAAATGACAATCGTTTGAATCTGCGTTTGTAATAGTCTTCCGTGTTGGTTATGTTACTCATTTGGCTGATTGTATGCAGCAGGGTGGTACAATGAAATATTTGTAGATACCCAAATAAAATAGAAGAATATAATATAAATAATATTAGGTAATGGACTGACAGGCACAGACATTATGTACATATAAATATCCAGCTGAGCAACATTTCAAAATTTGCAAGTGGTTCCGCTTTCATGGGGGAATAAAATCTGGTCACCCTGGCCATGAGGCAGGAGTGCAAAATTATTCAGGTTATCGATAGTGACTATGGATCTATAAACCATAATACTATAGGGACTATGGCAAAAGAATATTGTGATCGTGGATATTATGCTCCCATACAAACATAAAAACGTTCTGAAATTTTAGGTACCTATTCCGATTTATTATTATCTCCGCAATGAGGATAATTAGGGGTTACCTATATCGATGGAGATCCTAGTAGTAAATATTTTGTAAGTTTCTGGCGAATTTTCGTAGAAAATGAAGCTGTTACAATGGGTCAAACATTTATAGAACATGAATTTTTGAGTTTTTTTTTTTTTTTTCAAGTCAAATTCGTTTCAGAGCATCCTGAATTCATCTCTAGATTTTAACAAATATAGATGTATATTTATATATAATATACATTTATATAATAATTGTTTATGTTTCACTCCTGAATGTGTCCGCCTTTGGGCACATGATAAAAATTTGGCTTCATAAAGGTCAAAAATCGGTAAAAATGGCTAAAATCACGAAAAAATTATAAAGGTAATTTTTGCGATAAGTGGTATGGTATCTCGCTTTATAATCTTTTCACACGATAGCACGAATATTTCTTATAAAATCCGCTCTTATAGTCATGCTGCATGAGTGGTACTTTCTATTGCATTATTTTATTTTATTTATTTTTTTTTACCTACGCCTATGCCATTTGGTCAATAGATCCTTTGCAGTCCACTACCTTTATATTCCCTGACCTGGGGCTCATTCCTAAAGACTCTTCAACTTTTCACTTTGCACGTCTTCATTTGTACTCTTCACTTTGCGAATTATGAAGAGTAGAAGAACTTTCTGTTCCTGAAGGCTTCGCGCTCCCACTCTGCAGTTCTACTCGAAAGGAAGAGTCTTCTGAAGAGTAGGTAACCTTCGTTTCGTAGAGTAACCTCCAGTAACTGTTACAGTTTATCGTTCGATGTTCCGATCGTTTTATTCCGAGTAAGCTGTAGAAAGGCGGAAGACTAGATGAAATCGGATAAGTTAACTTACTTGGGATTTGGTTAAGGCGGAACGACTCCCTGAAAGTGGAGTCGCTGACGACGAAATTAATTTGCGCTCGATGAATGCGGCCGACGGAGGGTCCAGCATGTTCAACATCATCGTCATCATCCTCTGATGACAGGTATCGGAAAATTTCCATTAAAAACAACTAGGTAGGTTGTCACTTTTCATCCACTAACTACAACCTGTGGCTTCCTAACCTTTCCTTCCTCCCAAATGTAGTATTTTGATGGCTCCAGTAGAGCTAACTTCAATGCTATTATACTGGGTGGAACCGGATAAGTGACGAAAATTTTTTTCCGTTAATCTGCATCAAAAATGTAGCACAACCCCGCCTGAACGAGTGTCCTATCTCTATCTGTTCGAAAGTTATGATTTTGTTCGTGTTTTTCCGACTGTACCCGACCTTACGTCATAAAATCACTATTTCTCAACTTGTGCGTCACTTATTTCCATTTTTCACCTCATTTTCGGATTCAGCATTAAATTTTCTATAATAATATATCGTTTTCGTAGTTATTTAACTTTAATCAGACTCATTTATTACAATAAAAACGTTAATTGTTTTAGGAATTTAGAATTTTCATGAATTTTCAAAAATTAGCCTCCGACCGAATTGGTGTTAGAGGCTGTCAAGTTTCACAAGAACTGCTTCAACTAATACTCTTTCCAACTGTATAATCAGTTTCAATAATAGCTGTTTTCTTTGGTCTATTATTACTGAGCTAGTGCTGAAAAACACGGTTTCATTGAAAGAAGCGAAGGGGAGTGGATGAAGCGTACTCGCATGTCATATTGTTTTACGGCCATTGAACTTGCCGGGTAAACTACATATCTGTTCATAGGTACTTGTTTCACCAATGAAATGCCTGCCTCAGATGATGTATTGATTTATTGTGAGTTCTATTTAGTGTTTTGTCGAAGAGGCTTATTTTTGAAATTTCATGAAAATTCTAAATTCCTAAAAAAATTAACTATTGTATTGTAATAAATGAGTCTGACTAAAGTTAAATAACTACGAAAACGATCTATTATTATAGGAAATTTAATGCTGAATCCGAAGATGAGGTGAAAAATGGAAATAAGTGACGCACAAGTTGAGAAATAGTGATTTTATGACGTAAGGTCGGGTACAGTCGGAATAACACGAACAAAATCATAACTTTCGAACCGATAGAGATAGGACACTCGTTCAGGCGGGGTTGTACTACATTTTTGATGCAGATTAACAGAAAAAATGTTTCGTCACTTATCCGGTTCCACCCAGTATATGCTTGCCCTCCTACTAATTGGACCACATTTAGACGTAATTGAAAGATTCAATTAATTCCCTTCTTTTTATTGGTCCTACCAAACACTGAATTTAACAAAGAAATAATACCTAAAAACCTATTTGAAAAGTATGTCATCCTACCGCAGAGTCATTTGGGACTCTTCAAAAATGATGTAAACTCTTCATTTGAAACATAGACTCTTCACTTTGCACTTTGCGAAAGAAAGCCTTTAGGAACGGGCCTGCTCAAAACAGGGTATAACTCTGCAATTCTACGCGTTGCATTTCACTCTTCCTCTTCGAATCAAGAGCGTTCTTTAGAAATGGAAATTCGTCCGCAAAATGCAGAGTGTGGATTTGAAGAGTGCAGAGTGAAGAGTGAAAGTTTTTAGGAACGGGCCCGTTCAAAACAGGGTAAAACTCTGCAATTCTACGCCTTGCATTTCACTCTTCCTCTTCAAATCAAGAGCGTTCTTTAGAAATGGAAATTCGTCCGCAAAATGCAGTGTGGATTTGAAGAGTGTAGAGTGAAGAGTGAAAGTCTTTAGGAACGGACTTGTTCAAAACAGGGTAAAACTCTGCAATTCTAAGCATTGCATTTCACTCTTCCTCTTCGAATCAAGAGCGTTTTTTAGAAATGGAAATTCGTCCGCAAAATGCAGAGTGTGGATTTGAAGAGTGCAGAGTGAAGAGTGAAAGTCTAGGAACGGGCCTGTTCAAAACAGGGCAAAACTCTGCAATTCTTAGCCTTGCATTTCACTCTTCCTCTTCAAATCAAAAGCGTTCTTCAGAAATGGAAATTCGTCCGCAAAATGCAGAGTGTGGATTTGAAGAGTGCAGAGTGAAGAGTGAAAGTCTTTAGGAACAGGCCTGTTCAAAACAGGGTATAACTCTGCAATTCTAAGCATTGCATTTCACTCTTCCTCTTCGAATCAAGAGCGTTCTTTAGAAATGGAAATTCGTCCGCAAAATGCAGAGTGTGGATTTGAAGAGTGCAGAGTGAAGAGTGAAAGTCTTTAGGAACGGGCCTGTTCAAAACAGGGTAAAACTCTGCAATTCTTAGCCTTGCATTTCACTCTTCCTCTTCGAATCAAGAGCGTTCTTTAGAAATGGAAATTCGTCCGCAAAATGCAGAGTGTGGATTTGAAGAGTGCAGAGTGAAGAGTGAAAGTCTTTAGGAACGGGCCTGTTCAAAACAGGGTAAAACTCTGCAATTCTTAGCCTTGCATTTCACTCTTCCTCTTCGAATCAAGAGCGTTCTTTAGAAATGGAAATTCGTCCGCAAAATGCAGAGTGTGGATTTGAAGAGTGCAGAGTGAAGAGTGAAAGTCTTTAGGAACGGGCCCCTGGTCCAGGGATGATAAAGCTCAAGAAACCTGTGGTAAAGTGCCAAGTTGGAGTGAAGCGTCGTAGTGCGGGAGGGGGGGGGGGGGGGGGGGTGCTGACCGCCAGAGACAGATGCTGCAAAGGGTTCACGACGGCAGCTGTTGAAATCGATGCCGCCTCCCCCATCTAGCGGCAGATGGCTGAACTCTCAGCAGCGCATCATTCGCCCGCTCATTCTCCCGACCGACGGTTTGAGACGAATTTTTGTACGTGGGCGACACAGCGTTAAAAAATAACAGTCAAACAACAGTCACAAGCTCCACTCACATCAGCGGGTACTATTTTCTCATCAATTTAGCTTTCTACACAATGAAACACTTCAACATCAAGGATTTGCACGATAAAACAGACTCCTCCGCGTTTCAAGGAGACGAATACAGGAAGCCAGTTCCAGGCGATCACTTTTTGAAATTTGCATAATTATGTATTAATATAATGATTTACAAAAACGCTGCGAAGTCCTTGTCACATGGATTTATTATTCTATTGGATAGTATACCTACAGAAATTTTGGCTGTTCATTCATTGTTTCTTTCATGTGCAATTATTGAAATGGCCATTTTTGATGATTTCCACCAGTTTTGGTCCCCAAAAACACGAATTAGGCTCGGCTTTTCCTTTCAACAGATTATTTTTGATCATTGATAGCACCTTTTAATTGTCTTGAGTCACCTGTTGATACTACTTCTAGCGTTATTATACTTACAAATCTATGGTGATTTCAGACAATTTCACATGTTTTTGACTTACAACAAATGAATTTCGGGAGCTTTACCCTCAGTAAAACCACAATTTTTCACTCTTCGGTCAAAACCATCCAAATATTTGGTCTTCTCGCCGTAAAAAACATTGAAAACGATACCTCACAAGCTCTTGTTCACTAAAACCTCAAAAATCCCTCGAAAACCCAAATTTTTACACTCATTTTTCTCCCACATCACCCCTGGGTGTATGCCGATCGGGCTGTTGTGTTTCGGAGCACAACTAGGACCGAAATGTGTTCCCAAATGGGGACCCGAACTGTGTGCGGAAAAACTACTATTTCAGACCAAAATTTAACGTAAATTTAAAGCTGAAATTCCTTGGAACCTCAATTTTCCACTCATCGGTCAAAATCGACTTCATATTCGGTCTTCTCGTCCCAAAAACATGGAAAACAATACTTCAAATCTCATGTTACTAAAACACAAAATGTACCTATTTTTATACATATTTTCACTCATAACACCCCTGGGTATATTCCAGTCTCGCTGCAACGTTTCGGGACACAACTAGGGCCCAAATAGAGCATGTGTGCGAATGAACGAATTTCGTAGACCGAAAATGAAGCCAGTACGAGTTAAATGGCGTAAGGCGGACGGCGGACGGACATTGCATTTTGGTTTATTATTCTGTGAATAATACACCTATGTATTCGCTCAGCAAACAATTTTTATAGCACACCCTGGAAATTTTTTCTTTTCCGTTTCAAGGTGTGTAGGTTCCAAAAACGCTGCAAAGTCCTTGTCACATGGGTTTATTATTCTATTGGACATACCTACAGAAACGTTGGCTGTTTATTTATTGTTTCTTTCATATAAAATAATTGAAATAGCTATTTCTGGTGGTTTCCACCAATTTTGGCCCCCAAAACACGAATAAGGTACGCTCCTTTTTTTTAAATAAATTATCTCTGATCATTGATAGTACCATTTAATCATCTTGATCCACCTGTTGACACTTTTTCCAGTGTCATTCTACAAATTGATGGTGATTTCAGACGATTTCCCAGGTTTTTGACTCATAAAAAATCAATTTCGGGAGCTGAACATCTGATCTGGTAGAACCTCAATTTTCTACTCTTTGGTCAAAATCGATTTCATATTCGGTCTTCTCGTCCCCAAAAACATGAACAACGATACCTTAAAAGCTCATTTTACTAACATGTTACTAAAACACAAAAAGTACCTATTTTTATACACATTTTCACTCATAACACCCCTGGGTATATTCCGATCGGGCTGAAAAGTTTCGGGACACAACTAGGGCCCAAATGGAACATGTGTGCGGAAGATCGAATTTTTTAGACCGAGATGAAGCCTGTACACGTGATACGGCGGACGGACATTGCATTTTTGGAACCTACGCACCTTGAAACGGAAAAGAAAAAAATTTGAGGGGGTGTTATAAAAATTTTTTGCTGAGCGAATACATAGGTGTATTATTCACAGAATAATAAACCAAAATGCAATGTCCGTCCGCCGTACGCCGTCCGCCGTATCATGTGTACCGGCTTCATTTTTGGTCTACAAAATTCGTTCTTTCGCACACATGCACCATTTGGGCCCTAGTTGTGTCCCGAAATTTTCCAGCCCGATCGGAATATACCCAGGGGTGTTATGAGTGAAAATGTGTATAAAAATAGGCACTTTTTGTGTTTTAGTAACATGTTAGTAACATGAGCTTTCGAGGTATCGTATTCCATGTTTCTGGGGACGACAAGACCGAATATGAAGTCAATTTTGACCAAGGAGTGGAAAATTGAGGTTGTACCAGATGTTCAGCTCCCAAAATTGATTTTTTATGAGTCAAAAACCTGGGAAATCGTCTGAAATCACCATCAATTTGTATAATAACACTGGAAGTAGTATCAACACGTGGATCATGACGATTAAATGGCACTACCAAAAGATAAATTGGGAAAAAAGAGGAGCGTACCTAACTAATTCGTGTCTTAGGGGACAAAAATGGTGGAAACAATCAGAAATAGCTATTTCAGTTATTTCACATGAAATAAACAATAAATTAAGAGCCAACATTTCTGTAGGTATGTCCAGTAGAATAATAAACCCATGTGACAAGGACTTTGCAGCGTTTTTGGAATCTACGCACCTTGAAACGGAAAAGAAAAAATTTTGAGGGGGTGTTATATAAATTGTTTGCTGAGCGATTACATGGGTGTATTATTCACGGGATAATAAGCCAAAAAAACATGAACGCTTATCATCACATTTACATAAGCACAAATAGCTTTTCCTAATACCTTTAAATATTACGATTATTAACGAAAACCTCCAAAAACCTGCCATTTGCCTTTTTCGGGCGAAAGGAAGGTTGCGTATGTGAGTGTGTACTTAATTTTGTGCACAAGATTGCAAGGATAAGTAACAAAAATCCGATTTCAGGGCTCCTCTGTAGAAAAATCAACTTAGGATATTAATGCATTACGCATCCTCCACGCAAGCCAACCCGTTTCACGCCCCTTCACAGCTGGTTCATGATCAAGAAGCCAGGGTGGTGCATAATTGGCCGCAGCTGTCAAAAAGTCGTGTTGCGTTGAATTTCGCCCCGCTGTTTTTCAAGCTGGTGCTGCATCGTAGCTTGACTCAACACAGCTCGTTCTATGACCGCCTGGGTACCTACTGTGTTGCTGCTGGAGGGGACATTTGTCAACACTTGATATAGTAAAACAATAAACAAGTAAATTGATAAACGAAGGGATTTTTCGTTTGTAAATAAAATTTTGTTTCATTTGCAAAGATTTTTTTCGTATTTGGATTTTTCTTTTACTTCTTATTGGGTTAGTTGTTTCTCACGATTTTTTCAGTAAATTTGAAGACTTTTCCGTGTACTTTTCATCAATAAAAAAATAACATTTTGGTGAATTTCATTTCGTACATATTCCGAATTCCATGTTATCAAAGATTAATTTGGAATCAACATGAGAAAAAAAGATCATCTGAATTGGTATGAGCATTTTAAAGCTTTCCTGCTATGTTGCGTCGAATAATGCACCACCAGCTTGAAACTTTTTACTGAAATTTTTAATGAAAACAACCCATGTCCAAACCATGTCCATTCTGAGAACTATGAAACCAACCGTGCTGTCCTAGATCAGCAGTTCTTTTTCTATGGTTTTTGAAAATTTCAACAAAAAAGAACTGCTTATCGTAGGACAATTTAGTTGGTGTCCAAATTCTCAGGATGGAATTTCTTTCATTAAAAAAATAAAATCCTGTTTAGTAGTAGCTCATATAACAGTATACTGCCAAAATTTCTACCAAAATATCCAAAATTGCGGCTTTTAGCGCGGTACAGACATGATAGGTACATACATTCAAGCGAGGCGGTAGCCGAGCGATGCCAAGCATGAACCCGCGCCCGGCTGCCCCAGAGCCTAATATAACTGAGCGAAGAATCGGGCCAACTTTGGCCCCCTCCCGGGCCTTCCCCGTTATTTCTATATTTTATTCGCGCGTATATATTTTGTGGGGCAAACACCCTGAGTCGCCTGACACCAAATTCGAAGCGGTAGGTGTTTCGAAAACCTGCGAAAAATAGGGCTCAAAATACGTGTTTGGTGACTTTCTTCCCTTTTTTTTCACCCATTCTTTGTCACGCCACTTCAACCCTTTTACCTCGACCGATGTTTATGAAATTTGGTATGTAGATCAGGTTTGGCGTGGTGAAGTGCCTTTTGGGAGTTTTAACCGTTTTCGGGGAAGCGAAGGGGGGGTTCCGGGGGAGGGGGCTTGCTTTTTTTCCACCCATTCTTTGTCACGCCACTTCTACCGTTTCCCCTCGACCGATGTTTATGAAATTTGGTATGTAGATCAGGTTTGGCGTGGTGAAGTAGGTACCTTTTGGGAGTTGTAACCGTTTTCGCACAAGCAAAGGTTCCGGGGGATGGGGCTTGTTTGTTCCACCCAAACATGACTAACTACAGTTCCGTTTACTTGTTGCACAATCGACAGTCTACTGTAATATACAATTATTGTACATTATGTACTTATTGTAAATATGTTATTGTAATTATGTCATTGTAAGTATTATATATTACTACTAAAATATAAGAACATAAATATGTACATATTGCACTTATGTTACTGTAAATTTGTTATTGTACCTACACATTCTTATTATTATTTTCATTACTATTGTAACTGGCGTCGTTTATGCACCTGATCCATCAACCCTTAACCTCACCAATGTCCAACACCTTGTCATGGATGTAGGGCTCACTAAATAGCAACTGTTTAGTGCTCATTTGTTCGAAAATGTCGTCTCCCCCCCCCCCCCCCTCTCTTCCTTTTCACTTAATTTACTATTTTGTGTAAGTAGGTACCTACCCACACAACTATATGAACAACATCCAACTGGAAGCACAAAAAATTACAAGTTTTCACAAAGTTCAACAACAAACTTAGGTATCGGAAATCAGTCTCCTCGTCTTGAAAAACAATACCTCACCCCCCCCCCCCCAAACTTACTTGCGACCTTTCAAAATTTGTGATATCTCCTAAAAAAACACTCCCTGTAAAAAAAGATGCCAAGCTACAAAAGGTGTGATATCCAGGTTGTGCCCAGCACTGTGCCTAATACTCTTCCGTCCACATCCGACAGTTCATTTTCGACGTTAATTTTGAGGTATAGACTAGACTTAGCTAACAGGGTGAGGAGTGAGTTAATCTTTAGGAAGTGTGCTGCTTGTCTGTCTACGACATATCAGGCACATAGCATGTGAATAATTAATTTTGATGGCTTCGAATCCTTCGTGTAGGAACTGAATAGATCAGTAACTAGACCGGCCAAGCAGCACACTTCCTAAAGATTAACTCACTCCTCACCCTGTTAGCTAAGTCTAGTCTATACCTCAAAATTAACGTCGAAAATGAACTGTCGGATGTGGACGGAAGATTATTAGGCACAGTGCTTGGCACAACCAGGATATCACAACTTTTGTAGCTTGGCATCTTTTTTTACAGGGAGTGTTTTTTTTTTAGGAGTACATAATTATACTAGTAAGAAGCCTCACTGACGTCCAATGATTCAAAAACGTCTCTCGCTGGGAATCCCTGGATGTCATGGATGACAAGTTGCATCACAGTTGTGAGGGCAAAGGACGTATGTTTCGTTGGCAGTGGGTAGTGCCTGCAACTGCTATACCGAAAATTCTGATTCGAAGCCACCGCAGTCCAGCCGGCGGCCCTTTTTGGGTTTTGGAAAAAGGTGGGCAAGGCGATTTTTGGAAGACATTCAGGCGTGGTGACGAACCTGCAAAGTTTGCAACAAATTTAAAGGGCCAGACCGGACCGAACCCGCCCCTTTACACCTATTTCAAGTCGGAGGGCCGTTTCAGCGACTAGCGATGGACATTTTAGGCCCATTCCCAGTAGCGAAGAAAGGATGTCGCTACAAACTCGTGATGGCTGATTACTTCACGAAGTGGCCAGAGGCAGTGGTTATTCAGAACCAAGAAGCTCATACTGCAGCAACAGCGCTGGTAAAACACGTCGTCAGCAAGCATGGAGTACGAACTGCGCACAGGCGTAATGGCGCAGTGGCGTAATTTTGAGTCCAAACTTCTGGAGGAGGTTAATTCCTCATTGGGAATGCGTCGGACCCATAGAACACCCCTCCATCCGCCGTCTGGGGAACTCGTTGAGCGATTAAACCGGACGATTACAAACACCTCGCTATGTTTGTAGGAGACTGCCAAGATGATAGCGATGAAATATGTGACAGAGTGTGAGGAGAGTGACGGTGGGCACTCGAGAGTCCCCCTCCTAGACCAGCGAGATTATCACCAGTTAAGAAGAGATATCGATTAGGCTTCTTCACTGGAACAACAAACGGCTCGAGACTGTCACACTCCTCCTCAAATGACATACTTCTGGGTTGCAGAAGTATGACAGGGAAAAAGGGGAATGAAAAGTGGTATGAAGTTCTGGTTCAGGAAAGGACATCTAAACAACTTCAAGGTGACTAACCTCCATCGTAATAGTACTACCTCAGTAATATTTACTGGTGGAACAAAGCTCCTAAATACGAGTATTGGCGGAGAAAAATGTTGTCAGAGGTTGTTGTCCGGTGAATTGTGCTCATCTGGACTTCCTCTTGGTGATGAACCTCCGTCGTTAGAATGGGACTTGTAAATTGGAGCACGGCATTAATCGCCTTCCAGTGAGCTCAATATATTTTAATTATACTGACACTCTAAAGGCGGAAAGGGTGTGGGGAAGCCAATATATGTATGTATTATCAAAGGGACAGGATTTTTGTAAAGGAATCCTTCTGGAAACCTTTGGGCTTATACGTCTGGAAACATGTTTTGTTGTTAATTAGGATTGTTTACGATAGAATGTTGTTATCAGTCAGGAACGTACACCAGACCAGCTCAACACAAAAACCGCGTTGTGTTTGTACAATATCTTTTGAGAAAATAAACCTCCCTGGGATAGGTATAATAACCAGTGAGGTATAATCCAGAGTTACATATCTATTTTTTTTTAACGTGCATAAAATTGCGGCCGTGAGAAAGAGAAACCTGATTTTAGTGCTCTCTAGGTGAGCAACACACAAATATTTCGCCAAAAAGCGAAGAAACATTTTTGCCAATTTATGAACCTTCCTTTTCTTCAAAAACTTTGAACGTATTGATGGAATTCCTTTTAATTACTCTTGACGGTAATCAGGGTCACCACTACTAGGCACCACGGCACCTGAAATTTGATTCGTACCAAAGGCAAATCCATTGGAGTTATGTCTCTCCATCAACATTTCCAACTTTTCCCCCAGACTGGCCGGCCATGATGCAAGCATATCAGCGGGGCGAGGTCCTCACCCCATCGTCCCAATCATACCCCTGCTCCCCACGAGAAGGCCACCTGTGCAAGAAGCACTCTTCAGCAGCAAAAATTGACGTGATTTTCTCGGTGCTCGACACAGGCACGTTATCCCGAAATGAGTCATTCTTTTCAATTTAACAATTCGGTTTAATGACAAAAATAAACCTCCAACACGTATCACGTTCCCTCAGTCTCAATCCTAATGTTCAAATTTTGCGTAAATTCAAATATACCAACTGTCAACAACTATGATGAACATTGCAAGGGGATTCATGAAGGAACACTGACCATTATTAGATACAAATAAATGTCAATGGGATAATCTTATTTTATTTCAGGAAAATTAAGCATTAGGTTTAGCGTAACCCATGGATTGCGTAGCTCGGTATGGAACTAGGCTACCGATATTATAAAACCTGACTCTACATGGCAAATTTAATGCAATTTTCCTAGGACTGCCTATCCTCCAAATTTCAGCAGTTTTTTGTCCTTTTTCAGATACTTGTGGCCGTTTTATGGAAAACACAGTTCAATTGTTTCTAGGCGCCTGATCACGCCTACTTTCTGAATTTCATCTCTATTCGACATCTATTTCAATTTTATTAACTCACTACCTACTTATTTTCAATAGTCGAGGGTGTTTACAAGGAAAACACGACTCCCTATAAGTGCAGACGGAAGTTTCAATCGGAATTTAATTGAATTGACTCGGTATGGTCATAAGTTCAGTGGAATCAAAAGTAGCCGCAGTTGAGCACCTCTGGCCGCTTTTCTGTGGCCGAGGCTACAATTTTGAAATTGACATAAAAATAGAAAATCACCCATCTGTAATACCTGAAGGAAACACTGGGAAATAGTACCTAAGGACCACTGTGGAAGAATTCGCGGGGTTTTGGTCTTCAAATTAGTGATAGAGGGTGGTGATATCTATAAATGCATTACCTATGCAATAAGAAACAACAAATATGGTGTTCGGTAAGCTTGAAATGGTTACTTGAAGTGTATCACAAAAACCCTCGAATGTTATATGATCTCCTTTCAAGCTCAGCCTCGTAAATCCCCCTCATGAATTCAAGTTACCACCCACCAGCTACTTTCAGGCTGCGTTAATCCGTTCAATCCACCAATGTCTTCCTTACTCCTCCCTCTCTAGGGAGGTATATTCATTCTCACTAATTGAATACGGTAGTCTCAATAGGACGTCATCCTCGGGCTCAAAGGGAATATCAAAAACATCTCAAATGGGATTCGAATCAGTTTCCATGCGCCCGCCCCTCGTAACCGAAAAGAGTCATCACATTACAATTTCATACTGATCCACTCGTGGAGAGGTTGGAGTATTGTAAGCGCGAAGTTTGAATGTCGAATGGTTAGCCGCTTCTTCCACCTCAACTCTTCCCCAGGCTGCTGACTTCCGCATCACCAGACGCTATTATAAATATCAGGCTTGTCATGTGCGACAGCGCGATAGCCGAGGTCCGGTCATCGGTAAGTGGCGCTCCCGTCAGCAGAGGGGAATTGCGAGACGTCTTCGGCGGCACATCAACATACATCCGTGCATACCAAACATGGATATCCAACAGCACCAGTGTATTCCAGCATTACCAACAACTGTCAGTAAATGGCCTTCAATGTCTTAATTCACAACTATTATCAAAAACCACGTGTCTTTAAAAACAGCGTCAAATTTCCTTGAGGGAATGCATCCCAAGGGAGGCTAACATATTCTAATAACAGCCGATAATCGAGAAATAGGCAAATATGCAAAATATTTAAATTCGTCAACTCATCATTTTTTGGCCCTTGAATCCTAAAGAAACATAAGTATTGTACCCAATAGCCTCAAACTTGACGTTGTCGCTACTGCACTCAGCCTTTTTCGCTGCAACTAGCAGATGAAGCATAATTTACCCATCGAGAGCCAAAGGTTATAGTGTCAACTCACAGCCTGTAAAATTACAAATTTTACATTTTGGCCTATTTTTCAACTTTTCGCTAGAGACTATTATTGCCATACTTTGCTTTCGCGACGACGATGGTTATTTGTAGGGGTCAGAAAGCGGTAAAAACGGCTAAAATAACGAAAACATTACCTGTATAATTTTACGAATGATATAGGTTTCTCGCTATATCATTTTTTTTTACAAAACAGCACGAATATCTATTTGAAAATTCGCTCTTATACAGCCATGCTGCATGACTGGAACTTTCTTTTTATTTTTTCTCCACTTCGATTTTGTTGATTGATCTCTTCGCACATTTTTATGTTACCGCAGTTTAACATCGTATCAAATATTTGAGATATTTTATTTTTTCACATGGGTACTCAGAGGGCCCATGAGGCCTATTTTGTGAAAAAAAAAGAAAAAAAAATCAATCTTCTTCTTACGAGTATTATGGCAAGTGATGGCGAGTTTCGTGAATATAACCCCCGGAGAAATCATGCAAGTGGGAAAATTCGACAAATTTAGGGGTTCAATGAAAACTGCAAGGAGAAATGAAGCTGATCGATCCGTGAAGCGTGGCACGAGGTAATCAGGACACGACGTGTGCTGCTTTATAAATGATCGATTCTGGTATTTTGGGATAGGCAGCTGAAGTCCTACATTTAACAGTTTAACCAAATTTCTTGCAAACGTACGTCAGACTTGAATAAGGGTGTGAGTCGTCAAAGTGAAAAGTGCTGCTGTTATAGGATTCTAACGCCTTTTAGTTTACGTCCAGACCTCACACTCAAGTTCAGTTAGGTAGAAGTTATGGCGGGTACAAACTTCAGTGAGCTGTTGAATTTTGGAGGCCCTTGGTGGCTATTATGTTGTTTTTTAATTTTTTTTTGTCCTTCGACATCGTTGGTGTAGCCTGTAAATATGTTTTCGTTTGAGGTTCTCTGAGTTGAAAATTACTGACATGTCGACGATTCAGGCGTCTACCAGCAGATACATAATGTCAATAAATAATATAAGAACAAATAACTAAAACTGCAGATAGAGGCAGGCAATTGGAACAAACCAAAATCAACATTTCAGTGGTATTTAACCTGGTATCCAACCTTCAGCAGTGTTTAAGCTGAAGGTTGGAAGAGGCGAAAGGCGAAAGATCTTGGATGAAATTAAACATTCAGCCACGGGGAGGTACATTTATTACTTCACCTCCGCAATACAAACAGCTGCATTTGGTTGTTATGATTTTTATTTAATAGATTTAATTTAATTTAATTTAATAGATTTAATAGATAAGTAGGAACTTGCTGTTCCTACGAGAAAATCGACTGGTTGGGACTCCAGAAATACTCCTTTGTCAGAACCTTCAGCAGAATCGATAGATTTTAGGTGTCTACGTCGATTTACGGATTTTTTTAAAAAGGAGAATCTGCGGAAATGCACTTCACTGTTATGAGGTTTCATTTGATATAAGTTCCCAATCGTGGAAATGTTTCATGCCTCGGATGACGATTGGTTAGAAACGATACCGTTGGCGCCCGTAGCGTAATCCCGCCGTACACGTCAGCCTTGCAGGTCTTGCCGTTCTCGCATTGCACAACGCCGTATCCACATATTATTATACAGGTGTGGGTGCAGAATGACCAAGTCTAGTGTCGTGTTTTAAATGTTTAATTCCGACATTTCTGCACACTGACTGATATATATGTTAATATGATTAACATACAACATATTATTTACATTTAACTAACATTTCCAATTAATAAACTATTAACATTTAACATATATACATATAATTAACATATTATTATTTAAAAAATATTCTTATATGTGACGGACACAGAAAAAATTTAATTTTTATTGAATTATTATTTATTTTATTTTTTAATGTTTTTTTCGGTTGCAATACTGTCATGGTGTGCATCAACATAGCACTCGATCAGGAAATAACATACGAATCCCAGCAGTTCGTCTCACTACAACAGTTCGCCCTGGTCCTCTTCACGTTGGCACACAGCTGAGCACAGTAAGGACGAGCGTAACATACACGTCGCTAAGGAAAGGTTTTGGAAAAACAGTTTGTGACCACGCACGTTGGTCTTAGCCCTCAAGAACCTTCTCACCTGTGTAACAGTTTTCTTCGTTCATTCTAATGCCAGCTTTCAAGCAGGTTGGTGTTTGAGCAGTTTAGGTGTTTTAAAGTGCTTTCATTCATAAATATTTGTTTCATTAATATTTGTTGGTAAGTTTCATAAATATTTGTTTTATTGATAGACTAGTTTGGGTGTTTTAAAGTGCCTTCATTTTCTGATATGGACCCCTAGTTGTGGCAAGTTCCATAAATATTTGTTTTATTGATCTAGCGCAGTTAGGTGTTTTAAAGTGCTTTCATTCATAAATATTTGTTTCATTAATATTTGTTGGTAAGTTTCATAAATATTTGTTTTATTGATAGCCTAGTTTGGGTGTTTTAAAGTGCCTTCATTTTCTGATATGGACCCCTAGTTGTGGTAAGTTCCATTAATATTTGTTTTATTGATCTAGCGCAGTTAGGTGTTTTAAAGTGCTTTCATTCATAAATATTTGTTTCATTAATATTTGTTGGTAAGTTTCATAAATATTTGTTTTATTGATAGCCTAGTTTGGGTGTTTTAAAGTGCCTTCATTTTCTGATATGGACACCTAGGTGTGGTAAGTTCTATAAATATTTGTTTTATTGATCTAGGGTAGTTAGGTGTTTTAAAGTGCCTTCATTCATAAATATTTGTTTCATTAACATTTGTTGGTAAGTTTCAAAAATATTTGTTTTATTGATAGACTAGTTTGGGTGTTTTAAAGTGGCTTCATTTTCTGATATGGACCCCTATTTGTGGTAAGTTTCATAAATATTTGTTTTATTGATCTAGCGCAGTTTTTTTGGGTGGATTTTTCATGAGAGATAGTTTACTGAGTCATATGATTAGTTTTTTTCTGTTAGCACTGTTATGTCGTATTTCTTATCAGTGAGAAATCGTCGTGCGTTACATATTATAATGTAACTACTTACATGTAATGTAATGCAAACTATGGATTTATTCCTTGAATTTTATCGATTTATGGCATTATTCAATCAATTTCTGGATCTAATTTGTTAATAGGTATCTCATTTCCTATGCTCGGCGAACTTGTACGATTTAATTTCACGAAAAAACGTAATTTCAATGTTCGTGACTGAATCAAAAAAATACGCCCATCTAAAATTGATGAAAATTTTGTGGTGATGTCTGAAGACATGAAGGCCTTTCTAGGTATTTTGATTCTTTCTGGCGACAATCAACTTCCAGGGAAAAAGAGCTATTGGGACAGAAATGGTGGAGGTGATCTTCACGATCTTTTGGTTACTGAATGCATGCGAAGAGATATTTTTCAATCGATCAGCAAATTTTTTCAAGTCTCAGACAAATATTGACCAAAATTAGAGCCTTATAAATGTCGACCCCTCATTACTCTGTTTTATTAGGTAAAGTTCTGTACCTATCTGTAGTATCTTTCTCGTTTTGGTATCGTTCCTTATTTTAGTAAACAATGTAGGGCCTGGCGGGGTAATTGTAAAAAGGGGGTAATTGTAAAAAAGTGATATTAGCACCCACGTGGGCCTTCTCCGAACTAAAGAACTATCAAAAGCCAAGGCAGACAATATTAGAAAGGCGTTGCAACTTTTCCCGCGAATTCAGAACAGCTGTTGTCACTGGTGTGATCACTCAGATTTGAGGTTATCTTCAACTTCGACAACCAAAGATTATGTGCTCCACAGATCTTCCGATTTTCGTGGTTTAAGTTTGAACATGAGTATATTTCGTCATACATTTGAATTCATTCTCCTAACGAAATATCATTTTTTATGCTTCCAAGTATTTTGTTTCCTCCTGCAGTGACTTGTTTACAATCACCACTTGATTTTAGACCCCTGGGGTGATTGTAAAAAATGTTTGCAATTGTTTTAAACTTGATTTTTATTAGTTATGTACATTTGGTTGATGTTCACAAGTTGCGTCATGCCTAATAATAACTCTGCCTTGTGTATTATTATAAGTAGGTACCTACAGTAAACGACAGCAGTATACCTTGGACGTACGTTACAAAGGAGCCTCCCCCTTCCTGTAGTGTACAGGATTGCCCGGGGGGGGGGGGGGGGTTGAACTGCCAGACCAGGAAACTGCCCGAAACGCCCTTCGTGGAAATTCGGGGAGATCCGGGTCTCGCCTCAAAACTCCCGGAAAACCTGTTCCTCAAAACTCCCCGAAAAGGTGGAACGAGGATTCTACCAGAAAACTTCAAAAAAAGATTGCGAAGAGGGGGAACTGCCCGAATCTGTACGAACTGAAAACTGTCCGAAAATACGGTCATAAATCCCTTTACCTGGTTCCACCTTGGGACTATCAAAGAAATACGAAGGTAAGTAATTTGCTCCTGAGGGACTCCCAAGTTCACTGCCAGACAACGGAAGGCCAGTAACATTTTTGCACCACCTAGGCCCCAGTGGGACAGAAAAGTACCTCAAATTATATCTTATGACTATGGCTCGGATCGATATGCTCGATAAAATCTCCAGATATGCTAAAAAAAATCTGTTTTATGCTCGATAGCAAAAACCATTATATTATGCTCTTAAATATGCTCGAAAAACACCGTTAAAAACTATAGAAAGGAAAGTGAAACGAAAGAATCTACAACTTATCTTTATATACCTACGAGCTTTATTTTCAAATTGTATGTATATATTGTATGTATAGGTAATTGTATCTACAAGTTTCAGGTATAATATATTACAAGTTTCATTTATACACGCTTCAGTTTAAAAGTCTATTTACAAAATGTTCCGTACTACTAGACGAGTCATTGAAATAGATTCGTGTTGGTCTGTACAACAAGAATTTTTTCTATATTTTCAGTTTTCAATGATTTTCCTAGATCGGTCAATAAAATCTTCAATGACGAGAACGATTTTTCAACGTCAACTGACACGAGAGGTAAATACTTGAATGATGCTGCTTCTTGTGCAGAGTAGTTTGGAAAATCCTCTGACGTTGCAGACTCGCCACGCAGCATCCTCTCAAAGTCCAACGCTGCACTTCAACCGGGATTTCTAGCCAGCACGAACTCCAACTTTTTCCTCACAGTTTTCCCAGTCTCTCAGGCCATGATTTCGTTTTTTCGATGACTCCATTTATTGTAGCGACCACTTCAACCAACTCCATCCCTCGCGATTCCAACTTTAGGATGACCTCAGGAATGATGGTCATGTAGGCTTTTATGAAAGTCAAGGATGGCACCAAGTCCGTCATTTCAAAAGCACATCACAGCACCACAGCAGAAGGGGTTAACTCGAGCTCGGTTTTCAATAGTTGGAGAACTGCCTTGTACGAAGCTTTTTCCTTTGATTCCATGATTGCGTACACCACTGGGTACGCCTGGAAAGAAAATACAGAAAACACATAAAATAATACCCATTTTTACGGACATTATTTACTTAATATACATAAGTATCATCTGCAAGTAGTAATATATATAAGGTGTAGCATAATGTAAGGTGTATACTACAGATTACGTGTATGAATAACATTTTGTGGGCACCTTATCGCCGTCGTTGGCCATTATAGTGATGAGCTGACGTGCCGATGGGTATCTCGGGACTGTCTTGAATGTGCCATCAATGTGCCAAATTGCGGAGGCACGTAGAACAGGCAACAATTGCTTGGTGACGAATATGCAGCTCACTTTTCCGTTCGCCTCCACAATGCCATGATAAAATGGCTGACCATCCACCATGCCAAAACGAGGCATTACGGCCCTAACGGCTGAATCCAACCCTGTCAGCGATGTGGGTACAGCTGGAAGTTGTTTTCTTCTAACGTTTCTCATCGTGTAGTAAAATTTTGTCCACTCCAGCTTACTCGCTACTTCTGGTGGAACCCTAAAAGTACCTACAAACACATACACACAAATGTATATAGATATGTAGGTTTAACTGTAATATATTTTGAATAGTTTGAATTGTTTATTGTTTAAGTATATAATTATTATTTTATTTTTTCAAATATGTAGTAAATTTTTAGTTGTAATAATTACGTAGATTGCAAACCATACTCACTTGGCACACTCTTTCTTGAATGTATCGTGCATGTCCCTGCTTTCCGTGGCACAAATGTGAAGTATTTTCTTCTTCAAATGTACGACCTGCGATTATAGTATCATGTTGGAAAATTTATTGAATAAGTAATTAGATACTAGGTGACGGTCCTATGTTACAGCCAATCTTTCATTTTGTTTTCCAAATTTCCGCTGGTGTTAATATAAAATTTAAATTTTGTTTTTCAAGTGGAATGGAATATTCGTTCATGTGAAAGTACATGGGTGATCCTAGGCCAATTGATTCGGAAAACCTTTATTTTGACTAGGAAAAGCTATGCAAGCAACTACGGCCGACTACAAAACAAAGTTAAAGAGTAGACTCACCTCTCTCACATGCTCCTCGGGTCCATATTTATGTGGCTTTGACTGGATCATCGTAAACGTTGAGAAATCTGATTCACTAACATCTTCTGGCATGTCGGTCATCTTAACTGTTCCAGGACATGACGTATGCGAACATCTCACGTACAACACTGAGTTTTTCTTTTTATCTCTAATATATGTATGCGAAATTATTACACTCGTCAACGTAAAGAAGTGAGTTGGCTCGTTGGCCCTGCATCACAAAAACCATGTTTCATGGACAGAAACACGTCACAGAGATCGGAAAACGAATAACTTACTCTCAGGAATGAAACTTTTCGAATGAATTATTATGCACTCAGGGGTTCATTGCCCCGAGCAGACATTCGGACAGTTTTCGGAGTGGAAACAAGGATTTTCCATTCTGCCGGAATATTTTCGGACAGTTATGCAGCTTTCTGTTTTCCGACAGTTTCCTGGCCATACTTTTCCGTTTTGGAGACATTTATGTGAACTCCTTGAACTCCCCGAATCGGTTTTGGGGCAGAAATTCGGACAGTCTCCTGGTCTGGCAGTTTCCAAGTTCCCACAGGATTTGGGGTTATACAGCAGCCTGCCTGTTTAGGGGCCTGCTTAGTTTAAACCCCGCTTGGTGGTCTAAAAACGGGCTAGAACGAACCGGATGTGGCTTTTACATTGATTTTGGTTCATTATTCTCTGAATAATACACTTATGTAATCGGATGAAAACGTTTATCGCCATCCCCTTCAAACTTCGTCAATTTACGTTTCAAGACGTGCGGAATCCGAATCTGCAGTGCACGCCCACCGTGTGACTGATGTCCTCCAACGTATATGAGTGGGAGAAAGTTAAGTTTGATTTTGATGAAATAATTTATATGGGGCCATGAAGGGCCTAAACCGAACCTATTCGTTGAATTTCAGCTCATTACGACTATTTTTTCGAGGATTTGCGGACACACACAGACACGGAACCAACTTTGTTCAGGAAGCCTGAAAAGCTAAGCGTGAGTGTAAATTTCGACTATGGAGAATATTGCTGACGTCAGGAAAAAGGAAGAGGTTCTCAATTAACCCCCCCCCCCTCCTATCAATGTTTGTCCAGCGATTATTCCAAAAGTACTTGATGGTTTAGACTTATCTTTTTTTTTTTTTTCAAATGAAAGAGGATCATCCTCCGGTGGTCTCATTCCAGTTTTTTAAGTAATACAGTGGGGCTGGGCATGGACTAAGCCAGTTATACTCTTCGATTTCTAGTGGTGTGGCAGACAGCACGATTTGAAAACCGACGACCAAAGACTGTGGATGCCACAGTAATGATGGTGTTAGTACTTGATAGCATGAGGTATATTACTGGGTAGTATCAAGTCAAGGGGGGGGGGGAGTATCGGAAATATAAAGTGTAGGGTTTGAATTTACAAACAAAGCTGAATGTAAATTTAAGAAAGCACTGTATGTTACAGGTAGCGTTAGGCAAGATAAACTGATAAACTGATAAAAAACATATTTATTTGGCAACAATGTTTTTCCGAATTTTCAAAGAAAGTGAAGCTTTTGCAATGGGTCAGAAATTTTCAGAACATGAATTTTTGAATTTTTTGTAGGCAAATCCGGGTCAGAGCATCCTGAATTCATCCGTAGATTGTAGCATAATTTGGAACCTGTCCAATATGCTACCTACCGGGACGCTCCGGTGGTCCAATATGCTACCTTCCAGACGCTCCAGTGGTCCAATATGCTACCTACCGACGAGCCGGTTGTCCAGTATGCTACCAATCCGAAAATTATGAAAAAACAATAAAAAATACAGAATAGCACATAATAAAACAATAATACATTCCTGTCACTATCACGCTTCCGACTAGATTTAGAATACAACTTAAGTTCACCCCCACATGGCACATCACTTTTAATTTAATCACAGTTTTTTCTTTGGTCCGGCAATACTCCCTTTTCTTTCAAAAAACGAACGCATGTTTCATCATCATAAATTATTTTTCTATACAAACGGGCTAAACTCATTTTTTTTAAATATCACACGGGCTAAACATAGAATATCACAAATTGCGAGGGTCTGAAACCGATCACGAGCCACGTTCTACTGACCTGATAAGATGGTGTTTACACTTGTCTGACAAGGAGGATTGAAGGCTAACTTTCGTTCGTTTGAAGTATTAACGTTTAAAGTTCTCAAACATAGCTCGCAGCTCATGGCTGAGAAGATAGGCATCAACAAGTTAGGTAGGTACCAGGGTAGGCATCGGGATTCGCCGGGTAGGTCATGGCCTGGCGGTAGATAGCATATTGGACCCATAATTTATATGCTATCATAAATTTTATAATATGATAAGGATTCTATCATTAATTATTAAATAAAAACCAATTTTGTTGTTATTTATGAAGCGTAACGTTTGTTCAAATTAAGAAAGTAGGTACCGTCTATCAACAAAATCCAAAACAACCATCATTCTTCAAATGAAATAATATCTCGAAAGAACCAACTCGATTTACACAAATCTAAATCTGTTCAGATTGATTCGACAGAAAAGTATACCAGGTTTAGAGCCATGGCGTTTTGAAAATTTCAAACCCCATGCTTTATCCCCTGAAGTTGACAAGCACTATGGAATATTCTACGATCATAATCTATTAGCCCAATCAGAAACCTCATTTCAAACTCCTACTTCAATTTCAAAGGGGCCGCGGCTCTTTTTATACCCGTAGCGTACCTGTACATACACTTCAGAAAAGCCCTAGGAGTCGGCTTCTTAGCAATTTACCGTTGTGCGGTTGTTTGACCACTGTCAATACGCTCTTTCCATTGACAGCGCTTCGTAATCCTATGAAGACGAGTCATTCAGGTAGGTCGGTAATACCAACATAAGTGGGCGAAGGGAAATTGGGTTCTTAGGGACACTTAAATATATAATGGTAGGTACTGACCCACTCTGGGATGAATATTTATAAAAGCATCCTTCCATCAATCGCAGTTTATCGTCATCGGTTGTTGGAATATCATAGTTGATAATAATCCAAAATTCTATATGATTCATCTATTCAGTCCACAGATTTATTTTATTTTATTTACTATTATTATTTTTAATTACACAATGTCAAAATGTGCTGTAACAAATGCGGTTCGGTGTGACTAAGAGGGCGGCATCAGCTGCTATGCAGCTTGGAAGAAAATAACGTTCTGATTTCTTTAAGGAGCCGTCGGGATGGCTGCACTAGGGCCTTTGCACGAATCTTGTTTTGCAATAGAATATTATACCATTTCATATTATAGGTACATCTGACCTACACAGTTCTATTTCATAACACAATATTAGGTATGTCTTCAGTTCAGGTTTATTTAGGTTCAGTGATGATAAATTGTAGATATGATTGGGTTTACCTATCTACAGGTTTAAAACTTTTTTTCTTGGACACTATGGGTAGGTACCTACGTGAACGTACTGGATCGTGCAACGCATAGCGTAGAACCATTCTTGCTTGATAACGACAAATTTCTGCTCCTCATATACGTTTGTATCATCTCCGTTCATACCCACTTTATGGCAAGGAAGTTCACGCAACTTCGATTTTGGTTTATTATTCTATGAATAATACACCTATGCATTCGCTCAGCATAAAATTTTTATAACACCGCCTCAAAACGTTTTCTTTCACGTTTTAAGATGCGTAGATTCCAAAAATGCAATGTCCGTCCGCCGTACGCCGTATCACGCATAACTACTTCAATTTCGGTCTAAAAATTTCGTTCTTTCGCACACATGCTCCATTTGGACCCTAGTGTGTCCCGAAACTTTGCAGCCCAATTGGAATATACCCAGGGGTGTTATGGGTGAAAAATGGGTGTAAAAATAGGTTTTTTACCGAATATGAAGTCGATTTTGAGTAAAGAGTGAGGAAATGAGGTTGTAACGAAGGTTCGGCTCCCAAAATTAATTTTCATGAGTCAAAAACCTGGGAAATTCGGTACCTTTTGGAAAAGTTCAATATCAATGATACTGGTTCGTATTTATCAAATAATAATCACTTTGGGAGCATTGTAACAATGTGTAGATCAATTAAAAATAGTTTTAAAATAATTTGAGAGAAGAAAAAGTGGTTAAAAACAGATGAAATTCATGCTTTTGACAGCATCCAAACTGCGACGTGGAGGATGTGACGGTATAATGAGAATCCCGTCCATAAAGAGGTCTCTTTTCGATTTTTTGTGTACGCGGCAGAAAAGATACTGCCGGTTCGCGAAAACGAACTTCAACTTCTTCAACTTCAGCACTGCGTTATAATAATATAATAATTCTAACCACAGTCTTAACTTAACATGGGGGAAGAGGAAACTATGCTGTATGGGCGGCTGGTTCCACTCCTTCCCTCACGACAAGGAAGAACTTTTCCCTGCCAAGTTTCTGCAGGCCAGTAGGTAACTTCGGAAACGAAGTAAATATAAGTTATTTCTTCCGACTAATTGAAATTTTCTCATCAGTCAACAGCGTGAAAAACGGTTTGAGGGAAAACCAGCCAACTTTAGACCGGTATTCCGCCTTAAACGGGGTGGAAAGTTCGGCGCGTAAACAATTACAAGATTTGACCTAGAAAAACATCGGTACGATGTTTTACGCGCTTTAATTCAACTCAACATAACATCGATTTGACCTAGATTTGACCTAGAAAAACATTGGTACAATGTTTTAAATGCTTTAATTCAACTCAACATAACACAGAGATTGCACCGATGTTTTTTCTAGGTAAAATCTTGTACTTACTAAATCAATTTTTCGCTTCGCTTAATTCCCGTTCTCAAACTTAGCATCTCCGATGGCAATGCGTAACTCAACCATAAAAATTACATCATTACAGATAAATTAATTAATTTCACTGTACCTAAACCCATTTTCTTTCGGAAAAAGAAAGCAGTAAGCAGTATCTAACATTCACAGCTCCTTTCTTTCCATGGGCCGTTCCTTCAGGGTTACCATGTTATCGCCGCGAAAATTCCGGACAATGCGGAAGAGAGTGCCAATGGTGAGGGCTGGTGTTTTTGAAATGATAAACACTAGTACATCAAGTACCGCAGAGGACTTAGACCTACATCCGATGTAGGGTGTATCCATATCGGTTCCCACATCCCTAGGTACCATGTCCGTTTCGGTTCCCAGGCAATGAGAAAGGCGCGGACGTTTTAGTATTCTCCTTACCATTTTACAGGCTTAGGAGTCTGGTTCGTGGTTGTGATGAAGGTTGTGCTCCAGTAACTCTTTGTTGATCAGCTTCACAAAAGCGGTACACCCTCGTCCACTGCAAGTCCACCGAGCTACACCTCCCACTAAAATTTTCTGAAATCCAAATTTGTAGTTACTTAATAAAAGTAGCTCTTTTCCAGCCTTGCTAACCATGAACTCCATCGCGAAACAATGAACGGCCGCACAAACAACACAGGCACTACATGGGGAACTGAGGCAGACACGCACTTCAATGAGTACCTACTGGTCGCTCACTTCATGACGAAAACGTAATGTAAACAGAGAGATAGAGCACAATAAAAGACGGTAACCAATACGGACGTGGCCCAGAATGCAAGGTTCACAAGTCGGGAACACAAACGGACTCACTGTCACCTCACGGGAACCGATACGGTATCATCCCCGATTTTCCATTCGCTTCTGCACATTCCTTATTTCATTTTTTTTTTAAGAAAATGCATTTATTCCAATAATATGATCATATATACATGCATTTTATGCACTCACATTACATCATGCTACTCCCCCATTTAAGGAAAACCTCGTGCTTGGGAGAGGAGTTGCTTACGGCAATAATTTTCTTTAAAAAAAGTCAAGAACATTATGTGCGGTATGATATTGAACGTGAGTAGGAACTATGGTATCTTAAAAACAAAACAACAAGGAAATTATTCTACGATGGTAACCACAAAATCAATCGAACAACAACACAAAGAATGCAAAACAAAACAATGGTAATTAGAAATAATTTCTGGAAATTTTTGACTAGTGTCAAAAACATGCAAGTATTGAAAAAAAAAAAACATTCAAGAAGAACAAGGACACAAAAATAAAAATCTTATATACAAAATATACCTATTATATACGGAAATATGCACGTTATTCATAAGGAAGCGAGGAAGTGACTTTTCAGCTTATTTTTAAAATGCTTCAATTGTGAGCACTCTTTATATTCTGCTGGCAGTGCATTGTATAGATTTATTCCATGGTAGCAATACGAGTTTTGGGCAGAGGATGTTCGGCGGAAGGGAATTTTAAAAATGTATTTACCTGCTGCACGTGTATTGCCATCAACAATTTCAAATTTACCCATTTGTATATCTTTGAAAACGTAAATTAAGGCCACTTTAGAAGCAATCGCCTTTAAACAGGACTTGAAAACATCGAAACAGTTCCTCGGTAGAATAACGACTATCCTTCTTCAGAAGGATCTTCATTAAACATTTCTGCATAATGTAAATGGGCTCCAATGTTTTCGTTCCAGCATAGCCCCAAGATACGATTCCATACGACAAAATAGACTGGCAAAATAAAAAATTCTTTTATTCTTTTATTTTATGATTTTATATTGCGTACTGCTAGGCATATAGGTATCATTTTACGCAATTTAGTATTTAATGATACCACTTGTGCGCTCCAGGTTAGACACTGGTCTATTAGTATTCCCAAATATTTTGTTTGCACGACTTGCCCGATTGATGAGCAGTCACATTCATCATTTTCTCGACTGTTTTGTTGCACATTGACAGAGCGCAGAGAAAAAGCCATAAAATTTGTTTTTTTAATATTCATCCGAAGACTATGCTCGTTGAACCACTGTCCAATTATTCTCATATTATTCTTTGTTTTATTTATTGATTCAGTCCACGTTGATGTTGAAGTGATCAGCGCTGTGTCATCGGCGAACGACACCAACTTACCCTCCACATCACCTAACTTCAGTAAGGAATTTATGTATACTATAAAGCAAAGTGGACCGAGAGATTCTACACGCATCTTTAGCTCCTTCCTCTGCGAACGGTTTTCCATAGACACGAAGTATATATTCCATACACATAAGGCCACTTGGGCCACTGCCCCGGCACCCAGAAACACTAAGAGTAAAAAAAACTCCAACCATGATTGTGTTCGGTTGGCATTTGAATTTCCCTCCGTGCCTAGCATTTTTCACAAAGTTCAACGGCGACTCGACAGAGTTCTCTCGCTATGGGTATTCAATATGTGGTTCTGTCATGTTGGCTCCCTGTAAATCCCCAGATGGAGCATGTTATCAAAATATAGCGAAAGTAATCGATGTCGTGCAATCGAAATGGAAACCTAGGCTACTGAAACTGGCAGGTCCTGGGACCTGGTGTCGCCATGGCAACCGAGAAAAGTGGCCCGTCGGTGCAAGCTCAGTCGAGTAAAAATGTTATTTGCCACGCCCACTTTGGGCCACTGCCCCAGAATCTGATTTCAACCCCAAAATCGTTAATTTCACAATCGATTCGATCCCTATGATTCAATATGTCTTCTCGATACGAGATGCTTCCGATTTGTTATTCACTTAACCATATTCGCTTTCTCTGTCAGTTTTCAATTTTTTTGCGTCAAATTTTGCGCGTTTTGCGTTCAGCCCGATTCCGATGACAGATTTGTATTTGTGGTACCTACGTGCGTTTTGTCCTGTTTGCTGTTTGTGGATTGATCAGCGTCAACACAGGTAACTATCTAGCTTCTAGTCAATAGCTTCTCCATTCAAGATTCAAGTACCAGCGGATGGGTCATTGTTTTATTTTATTTTAGGTTACTATATTTTTGTAACACATGAATTCGGTGGCTAATTTGCAGTAGAAATTCTCGCTGTTTTCGTACAACGATACAGTGTTGATTAAAAGAGATAAGTTTTGCTGAATATCACTGCTATCAGTAAAAAAGGTAATATCAGCAGTAGCGGTGCGTGGGCTCTGAAAACAGTGGGGAACAAAACAAGAAGAGATTTTTCTACAAAATACCTCAAGGCACCCTTCCCATTATCTACTGATAATATTCAGCAAACGCTTATCTTTTCCTAAACTTTTAATCATCAACTATGGTCTTACGAAAACGTCGAAAATTTCGGCTGTAAATTAGCCACTGAATTCATGTGGTACAAAAATACAGTAAACTAAAATACAACGAAATGACCCGTTGGCGGGTACCTGCTTCGATGAAGAAACTACTGACTAGAAGCTAGGTAGTTATCTGTGTATTACGACGCCGATCAATCCACAAGACCACAAACAGCAAACAGAGCGAAACCCACGTGGT
Organism: Leptopterna dolabrata; assembly: GCA_954871275.1. Lineage (NCBI taxonomy): Eukaryota > Metazoa > Arthropoda > Insecta > Hemiptera > Miridae > Leptopterna > Leptopterna dolabrata. Next base: position 17,789,736 of record OX940974.1, read on the forward strand.
GAAAAACCACAAAAATACAAATCTGTCATCGGAACCAGACCGAACGCAAACGCAAAAAATGTGACGCAAAAAATGAAAAACTGACAACAGACTCAACAGATAAAGCGAATGTGATTCACGAAATCACGAGACAACAAAAACAAATCGAAAGACATAAGCATCTCGCATCGAGATGACAAGTTGAATCGAAAGGATCGAATCGATTGTGAACAAGAACGATTGTAGGCACAGGGCCCAAAGTGTGCGTGGAACACTAGGTTCCAGGACCTACCTGCCAGTTTCAGGAGCCTAGTTTTCGATTTCGATTGCAGGACTTCGATTACTACCACTATATTCCGATCACATGCTTGGTCTGCAGAGCTGAAAGGAATCACCGTGGATGCTCTACTAGAATATTGAGTATCCATAGCCAGAAAAATCTAGCGGGTCGCTGTTAAACTTCGTGAAAAGAGCGTGCAGCGTATGGAGGGAAATTCAAATGCCACTGAACATTCAACATGGTTGGATTTTTTTCTCCCTTCCGTTTTTGGGTGCCGGGGCAGTGGCCCAAGTGGCCTTATGGACGCAACGCACCTGAATATCAGTAATATCAGTAAATAAGGGAAGGGTGTTGTTGCCTTGGGGTATTTTGTAGACAAATCTTTTGGTTCTGTGCTCTGGTTTAGTGCCCAACGTTTTCAGACCCCCCGCACCGCCTCTGCCAGTACCTCAACTGTGGAATTAATTTAACATTTCATTTTCCATCGTAATTGTACATTTCTATTAATATGACTTGTACTATTTTTTGAAGGAGAGAAAAAGAAAAAGGGCGAGGTGCACGTTTCAATAGGAAGTTTTGACAGCCCTCAACCGTCCGCCCGCGGCTTTCTTTTGTGGTTATGGATCCACTCGAGCTTCCATTAGCCCGCGGTCTGCCCGTCATCTCCGATGGTGCAAGGCCTTTGCAGTTGTTTCTCTCCAATGAGGCGCATTCTTTTAGCAACCGCGCCGCCACGCCTCTGTCAATGCCACCGTCCCGCTCCTGCCATTTTTGCTTCCTGCCCCCCCCCCCCCCCCCCTCAGGGGTGGTATCCATTTTTGTTTTGCTCCCTCAATAAACATCAAACGGAGCCGCTTTTCCATTCAACCCTTTCTCTCTTGCTTCCAACCCCCCTCGACCCCTCCAGATATACATCTTGCGCAGTATATGACAAACTTGTCCAGCCCCATTGACTCCTGTTGTGATATGGAGAGCGCCCTGTAAGAAAGCGCCAATCTTCAAAATCTTACGAACCACACCGACTTCGGGCCATTCTCACCAGCACTCGTTGCAAGAGTGAATTTCCTACTCCCTCGCCATGGCCCGCGATCTCGAACCCTCTTTTGGATTCCGCCTATCAATTTTATGTATCACCGTGCGTTGTGGTTACTTCCTCGGGAAATGATCCATGCTCCTATTAGGTGCCCAGACGTAGACATTTTTGTTCAATCAACAGCAGTAGTTCGGAAAAAATTGTTGACCTAATGTACTTAGCCTTGTTATTATTTGTATGTATCTGCTGCTTTCGGATATTCTTCTGTTTATTCTTTGTGTATCAGTTATTACTCTTCGTTCCCATTTTGGTCTATTATCCTCTGAATAATACACCAATTCGATCAGCAAAAAAGTTTATAACACCCCCTCAAAATTTTTTCTTTTACGTTTCAAGGTGCGTAGATTCAGAAAATGAAATGTCCGTACGCCGCATCATGCATACCGGCTTCATTTTTGGCCAAACAGATTCGCTCATTCGCCCACAGGCTCCACTTGGGCCCTAGTTGTGTCCGGAAACTTTGCAGCCCGATCGCAATATACCCAGGGGTGTTATGAGTGAAAATGGGTACAAAAACCAGTATTTTTGTGTTTTAGTAACATTTTAGCAACATGAGCTTTTGAGGTACCGTTTTCCATGTTTTTTGGGGACGAAAAGACCGAATATGAAGTTGATTTTGACCAAATAGTGAAGAATTGAGGTTGTAACGAAGGTTCAGCTCCCAAAATTCATTTTTTTTTAGTCAAAAACATGGGAAATAGTCTGAAATCAACACAGGTACATTTGTATAATAACACTAGAAGTTTTTTTTTTTTTTCCATTTTATTTGGTAACTTTTTGTATATAATACTTATTGTTTTGATGGTAAATGCTCTTTTTTTATAGTACATAAGTACAATGGAACGTGAGTGAGGGTGGCTGTCCTTTAACAGTCCCTCTCAATATTAATGTATACGTATAATAATAAATAATACAATAATTTATATAATTTAGATAAGTAGTTTTTTTTTTTTTTGTTAGTTATTTTGTTTGTTGTTAGTTAGTTGCTAGTCGAATCTGTCCATCAGGTCAGCCGTTCTCTTTCTTTTTAGGCGTCGAGGGTGGAGTAATCTGTCCCATGAATTGAGGAGACGTTCAAAAGCTGATGATTGATGAGAAATTATGGTTGCGTGCATTCGATTCATAGTTGTTTTTATAACTTCCTCCACTAGCGGCACATCCAGATCTCTATGGATGACTGAATTCCTCACGAACCATTGAGCATTGGTTATCATTCGAAGAGCTCCAATTTGTTGAGTTTGAACTCTTTTGATCTGTGTTTTGCTCGCCAGCCCCCAGATGGAACAACCGTACTGCCAGATTGGACGTATCATGGTTAAGTAGAGGAGACGTTTATTGTCCAGGGATAATGGTGAAGTCTGGTTGAGAAGGGGCTTGAGTAGATTAATTCGGCAGCGGAGTCTTTTCACTAATTCGCTTATGTGTGAATCGTATGTGAGTCGTTGCTGAAGGTGCACTCCTAAGTAACGTACCACATCTGTTTTAGGTATGGCTTGATTGTTCATGGTAATACGGCTGGTCTGGTAGTTTCTTCTCAGGGTGAATGCAGTCGTGCATGATTTTTCAGGATTCATCACGATTCGCCACTGATCGGTCCATTCTTGGATGGTATTGAGGTGGAGCTGGAGATTGGTGGATGCAACAGTGCCAGATGTATCGCGGGAGAGTATTGCATAATCGTCAGCAAACATTGCTGCGCTAGTGTCATGGGACGTAGGGATGTCACAAACGTATATCAGGTAGAGGATGGGCCCCCACACGCTCCCCTGGGGCACCGATGCTGATATACCACAGCTTGGAGACTGAACACCATCGCACTTTATGTGAAAAGATCTATTTGTGATGAAGCATTGGATCAATCTATAATAGGTGTCGGGGAGTAGTGGCTTCAGCTTGAAGAGCAGACCTGGGTGCCAAACTCGGTCAAAAGCTTGTTTCGTGTCAAGGCACAATCCAAGGCAAACCTCTTTCCTTTCGAAAGAATCCAGTATTTCTTCTACGACTCTGTGTAGCTGCTGCTGACAGGAGTGGAGGTGACGAAATCCAAACTGAAAATCAGGTATGGATGGGGTCAGCAGAGGCAGAAGTCGGGGGAGTAAAAGTCTCTCGAAGATTTTTGAAAATATGGACAACAAACTAATGGGGCGGTATCCAGTTGGGTCGTTGGCTGATTTTTTTGGTTTTGGAACCATAACTACTTCAGCATGTTTCCAACGAGTGGGAAAATAAGTAGTCCGAAGGATCGCGTTAAATATTTGCGTCAGGAATACAAGGGTCTTCCTGGGGATATTCTTCAAAAGAGGCTGCGTGATCCGATCGGAACCAGGAGATTTTTTAGTTGGTGACCTTTTGATGGCATTCTTCACTTGATTGGGGGTGAAAAATTCATTAAATGGAGACAAAGCAAGCGGCTCAGCGATAACTTCTTCAACTTGGTTATGGAATTCTGGTAGGCGACTTGGGTTTGGCGTGAATTGATCAGCGATCAGTTCCGAAAATAATGATGCTTTTTCTTCAGCCGTGGAATACCACCTATTGTTATGCTTGAGGGGGGGGTATAGTATTAGGTTGTTTCGTTAACATTTTTGCTTTCCGGTGGAGTGAGCCATCCTTCCTGTCCAACAGTAAGAGCGAATTCCTTTTTTCGTCACCATCCAACTTAGCTAGTGCCGTTTTTAATTCGTACGTGGCTTTGTTATATGCACGTTTATGTGGAGGGTATTTTGTTTGTTGCCACAAGTTTCGAGCTCTATGTTTCACGTCAACAAGTTGAGAAATATGGGGGGGCGTATATGAAACGATTCTATGGGTAGGAGCACCGCGAGTAGTATTAGCTTCGGTGGCAGCATAATGTATGTTATGAGTCAGTTTGCTTACTGCTTTGTCAATGTCCTGAGGAGTTTTCAGAGGCATTGCTAGATCCGTAATGTTGTCCAGAGTGTCACTGTAGAGCTTCCAGTTGAAGGGATTTTGTATCAGTCTACCAGAATTATAATTATTGTAGGGTATAGTACCGTTGGCCAAATTCATCAAGACTGGGTAGTGATCTGATGATAAGGTATGTAGAACACAAATATTTGGCGTCATGTTATTGATCCCTTTTCCTAAGAAAATGTCCAGTACATCAGGAGAATGACTTATGTTTGCTGGGAAATGAGTCGGCTCTAATGGGTGAAAAACCTCTAGATTCAACTGATGAACTGCGTCACAGAGAAGTCTTCCTCTAGGGTTGGTTGTGGCAGAGGCCCAGCGGGCATGCTTTGCATTGTAGTCTCCCCCCATGAGGAATCTTTGCTTCATTTCATGGATTATTGCCCCTACAGTACTCATAAGTAGTCTGTGGTCTTGCCTATCAGGGGCTGAATAGAAAGCACCAATGAGGTAATCGACGCCACTGATTTTGATACCAATTCGGGCTACTTGGGCTTCATGTTCGCAGATAGGGAGCATTTCAACATGAGTTATGCATCGCTTTACAAAAACAGCCGAGCCCCCTTGGCGAGTGCCCGAAGGATGATCAGCCCTGTAGATTTTATAATTAGGCATGGAAAAATTAATGTGTTGAGCCAATTTGGTTTCCGTGATGAGCGCTATATCGACGTCTTGTTGATTCAGAAAAAGTTTCAGTTCGTGGTACTTATTATTCAACCCCTGACTATTCCACGTGACAATGATTAGATTGCTGCTTATTGATGAAGTCATTTGATGAGCTTTGGTAGAATTTGACTGAGAAGAGTGATCATAGGTTGTAGTATGCTGATGAGTTGATCGATTTTTGAGAATACGTTCAGGATTTCTGAGTTGTTGGCGTGGTTTATGGAGAGTTTTGAATTTTGGTGTGCAGCGACTTGGGAGTAAGAAGAAGAGGGTTTAGTCCAATGATTCGTGTTGATCGCAGTAGATCGTTGGATAGGAGGAAAATTGTTCTGACACAGTTGAAACTGTGTTTTGACACCCACAGTCGGTTCAGGATTATTCCAGTTTTGACGCCGGGTTTTCTGTAGGTTGAGGTGAATCGGGCACCCTTTATAATTAGCCGTATGATTACCTTTGCAGTTCGTGCATACAGGTGGTGCACTTGTTTGTTTGGTACATGACTCGCTGGTATGATAAAAATCATCAATGATAAAAATCATCAATGATAAAATAAATGATAAAAAATAATCTGTTGAAAGGAAAAGCCGAGCCTAATTCGTGTTTTTGGGGGCCAAAACTGGTGGAAACCATCAAAAATAGCCATTTCAATAATTGCACATGGAAGAAACAATAAATGAACAGCCAAAATTTCTGTAGGTGTATCCAATAGAATAATAAACCCATGTGACAAGGACTTTGCAGCGTTTTTCTGTATTGCGCTGGCCCATATTGAATAAATATATAAATTCTCTCCGGCGGTGCACTGGCCCAGTGAAGTCTTGTTAGGCGGATACCGAATGGACGGGGAGTCGAAGGGAGGCGCATTTAACTGTGAGACCGCATTTCCCCTCCGAATGTGATAGACAGTGGCTGGTTGAAACCGGAGCTTCGCATTTTGTGAGGATTTCCCGAAGAAAAACGGAAAAAATAGTCAATTTCCACTAATACACGAAAAAACGCGAAAAACACTGTTATACCGGTTTCGGTGATCAAACCATCGTCAGTCACAAACAATTTTTTCAATAACTCCGTTTTTCTCTGAAATGGGTTTCCACGATTTCTTCGCGAGTGATTTAGTTCGTAGGATTTCCCGCTTGCACATGCGTAAACGGGTTCCAGTCGGATTTTGATTTAAAACCATGTGGAAACATGTAGCCTTCCTTTCCCTTCCTCTCCCTTCTTCAACCTTACTAATTTCAGCTCATTAACAACCACTCATTCTTATTTATATGTTCGTTGCTGAATTTTGACGGGCCGCAGGCAACCAGACTGACCAAGTTTGTTCTGAAAGGTCTGAAACACAAAAGCGAATGAAAGGTTCGATTCTGCAGAAATAAAATATGATTATTTTCCTCCCCGAAGCGATAGAAGGCTTCTACATCGGTAGATTCGGAAGCAATAGATGTGTTCACTTCATCAATGAACGCCTTTTAGAGTACAATGTGAGGAACAATAAAAAATAAAGACGAACAGAAGGTGGGTAAAAACACTGTTCTTTTCGTCGTTTGTTCCTCTGGCATGAAAGAGAAGTCCCGAACAAGGGCTATTCCTTACCGAACTATTTGAGAAGAAGGAGGTGGGTAGCTAGGTAGATCTCTTCGGAGATTCATCCTTTTAACAAAACACAACCATCGAAAGAGAGATCGTATGTCTGTAATGGGATAAAGCGGTTCTTTTAAATGTATCTGTTTGCTTTTGTATCTTCAACTGTTCAGCAGGGAAGACCGTCTCTCCTTTGTCGGGCATAATGGCTGCTCTTCCGCACCACTTGGCCGGCAAACGCGTCCGGGGACAATGCCCAGGCCGATTTCCTATCGTCACACTGCGTTTCCATTGGGTTCCTGGTCTCCAATGTCACAGCTAAACTGAGGGGTTGATACTTATCTCACAGTTAGTCTGACCACCCGCCAAGCGACCGCAGGATATCCCAAAGTTCCGGATTCAATAGCTGTGAATAACCCAACGCTCGCTCGGCCTGTGAATGAGCTTTCATTTCTCAAGCGTGCAGTGGCAGGGCAATTTGTGAGATTCGATCTCATTATTCAAACAGGAAACCGCTTCATATTTCAAGACTTCACCAGAGCGTTTGACAACCATCACGACATCATTTTAGCAAATTTTCGATTAAAAAAAAACGCGATTTTCATATGAATCCAAAATTTTTATAGTACAAGTATTTTTGAAAACATTCCCGTTTTTTGGTTTATTTTCAATAATGAACCATTAGAATCGAGCATGAAAAAAAAAAAAAAAAAATGCTAACTCCCCTCAAATTTTTATTGTTTACGTTTCAAGGTATGCAGAATCCGAAAATGCAATAAAAAAAAATTTCTGTCTGTCCACCTACGCCGTACGCCGTACGCCGTACTGGCCACTTTTCTTAGTTACCATGAAACAAAATTGATGAAATTCGAGTTATAGGTTCCGTTCGGGGTCCAGTTGGTCCTCCAAGCTCGACGTTACTGTCAGTCATCTCTAAGGGGTTCAAAATAGAGGTTGAAATTTTCAGAACGCCGTATCTCGAAAACTTTCGATAGAAGGGTACCTATGGTTTTTTGACGTTATTAAATTTGTCTTGAGCTAAACAATTTTTTGAGACCACCCGGAGCATTGTACGTCCAGCCGTTCGTGTGCACCAAAAAGCTTCGTCAACACGATCGTGAATCAAACGGTATAAATCCGGCTCAGATAATCATCACTAGGGAGCACCTGATTATAATCAAGGATGGCTGTATGAAGTCGAGTTGGTTGTTCTGCGATATTATTTCATTTGATAAGTAATGGACTATTGGATTTTGTTGGTAGGTACTTCTGAAACTTGAACAAACGTTGAAGAACTGATGGGTAAATTAATACGCAATGGTAAATTATTACACAACGGCAAATTATTAAACAACGGTAACTTATTAAACAACGGTAAATTATTACACAACGGTAAATTATTACACAACGTTTCATCTACCAAGAAGGTAGATACCTAGTAACGAGTACGGGGTTAGGTACTAACCTACGGAGGGTCTGCGATCTACATTATACCTATAGACTAGTACGTATTATATAGACGCTTTATCTATACAGAGAGCTGTGATCTGTAACAGAAGGGTGGGTGTTCGGTACAAAATAATAAACCGCTGTGCAGGGAATTGCAGAGTTTTTTTTTCATATCGGAGTCCATAATTTAGAATCCATTTCTGGATTTTAACATTCTCTTATACTTACATATTATTATGTTTTTTTTCCCATTTTATAGGATATCTGATCTTGGCTACGAGATATTCCGAATTCCGCATAAATGTTCGTAACATCAAACGGAAGAGTGAGTTCAAAACTGGGAGTTTTCAAATAAAATTGGTAACTTTCAAGTAAAAATGGATAAAAATCAATAAAAATTACTATAAAATCACCAAAAGTATTAAATATAGAACGATGAATTGAGCCGGAAAAGAATCTTCAAAAGTCAAATAAGCAAGTAATTAATATTTCGTCAAGAAAAAAATTGGGTCAAATTTAAATTTTTGGGGGTCAAGTTTCAGGTTTTGAGGGCCAAAGACCGGCAAAAATAGCTCCTATCATCAAAAATGAGGACAGAAAATGACTTTTTCAGTAGGTATATAATAACAAAATTGGTTTAGAATGGTGACTAGAGACAGACAATGACGATTTCAATACCTAAACCAATTTTGTCAAAAACTAATTTATCTACAGTGGTTAAAATTCGATTTTTTGTTGGTCAAACCTTGCTTAATTGGTAAAAATGGCTGAAAATCAGCTACCAATCTTTTTTTTTTCGGTTGTTTTTTCTTATTCGCCATTGCGGCCGGCTTATCACTTGATTGTTGAACTGTTGTTTGGTGGAATTATAGGGCTCTGTTTATCTATTGCTAAACTAACCAGGTGTGTTGCTATTCCGTTATCATGGACTGTGCCCGGTGTTCTCGAGATTTGTTTTCCCCCAGAAAAACGGCTAAGTGTGCATTACATAAATCGTCTTTTCGTCCTTCATGTACAGATTGAAATCTGTCGACAATTACAGAAAAATGAAAAAGGAACTACGTGAAAAGTGGAAGTGTGATGGGTGCGTGAAGCATAGGGGAAAGAAGGACGAAGAGGATACTAAGAGATCAAGAGAGTGTTCTGATGAGGATGAAGTTAACGATGACGAGTCAAGTGATAACAGCTCTGAGGCGGACAAATTAAATTTTAAAAATGGATTTGCTATTTCAAAGTTTTGATTCACTCCGATCTGATGTAAAGCCATTTGAGAATTCCATGAATTTCTTCAGTGATAAATTCGAAGACATTACGGAAACGCTGGAGATTATTTAAAATATTATGAAATACATTAAGGAGAATAATGTTTCCCTCAAGAAGGAAAACCTCCGATTAAGGAATGAAAGTTAAGGCGAATGAAACTGATCAGTCTCTCGTGTCATCAACTACTGAAATAAGAGGTATCCCTGAAACTGTAAATGAGAATGCCCTTGAGACGATTAAGACACTTGCGGAAAAAATTGAAGTAGGACTTGATGAGAAAGATATTGATTCTGTGTACCGCGTTAAAATTCCTTCAAAACAGGGAAGAACGACTGCAGTTGGGAACTGGGGGTTATTACTTGTGAAGTTATGTAATCAGGGTTTGGAGAAGACAATGCTCAGGCAGATGAGGAAATTCAGGGAAGCTACTGCTAATGATCCGAACCCAATTTTGTCAAGGACAAATATTTTTGTAAATGAGAAGCTGACTGCAGAAAACAGTCGACTGTTTTGGTTCGCTAGAAGATTTGCCACGGATTATGTCTACAAATTCGTATGGATTTCGGACGGTAAAATTTATCTGAAGAAGGATGATTCAGCGTCTGCCCGTGCTATTCGAATAACTGGTTTGATGGGGATGGATGTACGGAACTGTTTGAATATTGAATCACTGGATGATATTAAGCAACCATAATCTTATTTCTCAGTCAACTGTTGTGTTTTTTGTTGATATTCATTATGGATTCTTTGGATTCTTTGGAAGCAGTTCTATATTGTTTTGAGAATATTACGACTTCATTTTGTCTTACTACTGATGAAATGGAATTTCAACATCTTAACTCGAATGGTTTAAATGTTCTAAACCAAAATATTCGAAGTTTAAAAAAACATTTAATGTGCTTTCAGCTTTTTTGCAGTCTGTTGGTTTTGATGTGCACATTATAATTTGACCAGAACGTGGAATGGTGATCTACTTATTTTTTTTTTTTTGCCGGGCTACAACTGTTACATTAGTTCTTACCATATTAATAAAGCAGAGGGTGTTTCGATTTATCTCAGAAATGATTTAACAGTGACATCTTTAATTTCTGTGACTGATGATTGTAACTCTGTGTTTCTCTCCGTAAGTTACAGAAATTGTTCATATATAGGCATAACAGCTTTTATACGTGGAATGGTGATCTACATTTTTCTGTGCCGGACTACAACAGTTACCTTAGTTCTTCCCATATTAATGAAGCAAACGGCGTTTCGATTTATGTCAGAAATGATTTAACAGTGACCTCATTTGTTTCTGGTGTCATTGATGATTGTAACTCTGTGTTTCTCTCCGTAAGTTACAGAAATTGTTCAGATATAGGCATAACAACTCTATACGCCTAGCATGAGAGGAAGTCAGTCAATTTCTTGCGTAATCTGGAATCTCATTTGAGAAATACAGCTTGTCAGCTTCATATCATTGGGGGTGATCTCAATATAGATATTAAAAAAAGCTCACAAACTTCCTTGTTATATTTGAACATTAAGGCAGAATTTGGTTTCACCTCAGCTATAAATGACTTTACAAGAGTTGTTCAAGGTTCCAGGTCTTGCTTGGATCATATTTTTTTCAAAGGTTTTTCAACTGACTCGAGTCAAGGGATTGTGTGCAAAAGTGATTTTACTGATCATTTTACGTCTATAGCGAGCTATGAGCTTCAAGGTAAACTTACTTCTGATTCACGAAAAAATGAAAATAATAGGGTTATAAATGTTACAAATTATGAAGTCTTAGACTAACTGTTGCAAAGAGAGACCTGGGAATGTGTATACAATCGGGTCGAAGTGGATTTGGCTTGTAACAGATTCTGTGTGACGTTAAAAAATCATATTAATAGTTGTTCATATGTTAAACAAATTAATGGTAGGTCTAAAAAATTGAAGGAAAGGAATACCCGAGAGATATTGTTGTCTATTAGAAAGAAGGACAAATTAAGAGCTAAACTTAGAAAGCAGCCCTTCAATTTGGACTTAGAAATGTTTTATAAGCGGTATCGGAATTAGCTGAATTACGTTAATAGAAAAGCTAAGGGTTTATATATTTATATTACGCTCAGCGTATTCGGGACAGTAATGGTAATCCTAGACTTTTATGGGAGACTGTAAACTTATCACCTAATAAACAACTGAGAAAATATGGCCGAATTGTGAATGAGATCAGGGGGGATTGCGGAAATGTTGTAAAGGAGGAAGTGGGCATTGCGAATAGTTTTAATTCATTTTTTTTCCTCCGTAGGTTTAAAAATAGCTGATAAAATCAGGAAGGCTAATATTTCTTCTGTTTTTCCTTCACGCAGTTATAATTTCAATACAGTTTCACCTTGTCATTCCTTTTTTTTGTCGCCCATAGAGCCTTGCGAAATAGAAAAACATTTGAGAGGCCTAAAAAAATCTTGTTCTTTCACTTCCTACGACATAAGTAATAATACATTGAAAACATTTGCTACTCTTTTAAGTGGCCCTCTTGCTTTTATATTTCATCTGTCTTTTTCGCAAGGTAAATTTCCTTCTTTTTTCAATAAATACTGTTGTGATGCCCTCTACAAGAAAGGAGACAAGCGACTTATGGGTAACACTGTCTCACACTTTCAATGTGGAAAATTCCCGAAAAGCGCACCAAGTCGAGACTGTTGAGTTATCTTGACGCCAATAACATCGTAGTTGATAATAAATACGGATTCCACTAAGAAGTTAGTGCTGTTCATACACTGTTTGATTTCAATAACTTTGTATCCAAAAACTTGATGAGGGTTATTATGTAATTGGAGATTTGTTGGATGACTGTGAATCATGAAATTCTATGTAATAAACTGCATTACTATGGAGTCCGAGGATTGCCTTTAGATTTGATCAAGTCCTTTTTGGCTGATCGCATGTAACAAGAGTATGTGGTTCCCTGAGTGATGAGGTTATATCCAATACTGGTGTCCCACAGGGCTCTGTATTGGGACCAATTCTATTTTTGCTTTATATTAATTATTTATTAAGATTGGATATTTGTGGTAAACTATATCGTTTCGCTGATGATACTGCAATGGTGTTTTGGGGGAAAAATTACTTCACCCTGATTGACTGCTTTCTGCTTTTGGCTTTGTTAATGAGATGGCCTTGAATATTGATAAAACTTCGGTGGTCCGTTTACTGATCAATGAAAATATCTGGGCGTTATAATAGATAGCCATTTGAATTACAAGTCTCATACTGATTCTTTGGTAGCTTGTTTGCGGAAATTGTTTTATGTTTTTAAAGAAGCGAGACAATTTCTATCCGGAGAACAATTGAGGATGATTTATTATGGCCTGGCATACTCAATGATCAAATATGGTATTAAGTTATGGGGTGGAGCATGTAAATCGTATGTTAACAAAGTTCAAATTATGCAAAATGAGCTGCTTAGGAACATTCTGGGTAAGGTTCCGAGGTATTCATCTGCTCTGCTGTATAAGCAATTTAATGTTAATACTATTTGGCAAATATTTATTTTTCATTCTTGTCTCCATGTTTATAATACTGGTGTTTGCGAGGAGCATTTATCGGATTTTCCGACTACACAGAACTTCACAACTCTCGTATTATTCTTCCCAAGTCTAATACCGAGTTTTATAGGAGAAATGCTTATGTTGCTGCTTTAAGATTATTATCTGATAAAAGTATTAATCTTTCTGTATTTTATAAACAATCTAGTTTTAAGAAAATTTTAAATCTTCATTTGAATGTAAGTTACTAGTGTTTTGATTTATATTCTGTGACCGCTTTTGATACTTATTGGACTCGTTTCTATTTCAATTTTTATGCTTTGTTCGCTGCGCCGGACATTGCGACTCCACCGGATAGCGCAAGTTCATGAGAACTTATTTTTCGGTGGCCATCTTATTAGCTTCATTATTTTTTATTTTAATTTTTCGTCCATTTGTATTTTTATTTCCAACCTTTCGTAGGTTGCTGTATTCTTTTTTTCCTTTTTCTGTTTTTGTATATCTTTTTTGACGCCAAATAAATACGAATTGAATTGAATATGCACATCGGAGAGCGAAGTGCGAAGCACGGAACATGCTACTTCGGCAGCAAAATGGATATCAATCCTTTTTGCGGCTAAGGAGATTTTTTTGGTGGATAAATGCACACAACATGGTTGTCTTTGGGGGTTTTGTTTTTTCCTGCAAGAGTAGGTTGGTACGGGGATGTGAATAATTCAATAGTAGGTATACGTTTTCAATTCGAACAACCAACTATTCTTCTTTATCATTTAACACGCCATTCCAAACTACCTAATATAAGGGTATTATGAAAACAGTTATTAATAACTACTTTCATGTGATGGGGTACCTAATGTGAAATTACCTAGTAATTCACGACGGATGGAGAGATGTCCTTGGAAGGTTGGGTAGGTTGGTATAGATTTCTATACCGATTTTATTGTTGCCTCCGACAAATAAAGTTATTTTGTGTTCATGAATGACCTGTGACCTGCAGGCATTAGGTATGTGGTCAGGAATTTCTCTCTTTCTGCGTAGATTGCTGTTTACTGAAGTCAATACCTACTCTCCTACTTCCTCGAGGAACGCCCTAGCTGGGTGGTGAAATTCTGATAAGTAGGACCCTCGACATATTCGCAAATGTTCACCTAATTTGGATGATTCGTTTGGCCGTGAACAACAAAATTGTACCACTCAAAAAATAGGTAAAAAAACCAGTCATGCAGCATGACTTAATGAGCGAATTTTCAAAGAAATATTCGAATTAATGGCTATGGTTTTGAATAAAGGAAAACTTCGGTCTAAAATTTGGTTTTCTATGTATATTCTCTTCGTATTTATTTTAATTTGTACGTTTTGTCCATCCTGATTCTACCGTTTGTTATGAGTAGATTCCTTGTTCCTTCTGAATGGCCTTTCCTCTTGACTACGATTTCAGGCCTGGTATCTAAAACCAGTTCAAGATTTGCTCTACTAGGTAGGTAGATCCTTCCTTCTTCATTGATATTATTTTTATCATGTTAAGTACCTACCTACCTTTGAATATCAAATATTCGTATGATACTGATAATAAATTGATAAGATACCTACCTAACCTTCTTCCTCCTACTGTTAGTACCTAAATTGAATAATTTGAAATAGATTTTTTCTTTCGTCTTCCTGCTAGTAATACGTGGGCCGGTACTTGTCTATCTATGAAGGTATCATAACAATTATATGTCAAATGGAAATTCAAGGAGTTGTACTAATCGTTTGCCTCCCCCTTTTTTGCTTCGAACTCTCGTCTTCAATTAATACTTCTCACATTTTTCAATCTGACCACTCTAAGGGGGTGGGGGGGGGGGGGGGTAAGAGTTTAAAGATTATCCTAGTTTTGGGTAATTTTTGCGCACTTTAAATGCTCTAATTTAAGAACGGATTTAGATATCTAAAATCCGATTTCACCATCGTGTTCAGCGTGCAAAACCCTTTAAAATGAGGGGTCACTTGTTAGAAAATAACATTTTGGGGATTTTTGGGTAATTTTTGCGCACTTTAAATGCTCTAATTTGAGAACGGATCAAGATATCTAAAATCCGATTCCACCATCGTGTTCAGCGTGCAAAAACCTTTAAAATGAGGGGTCACTTGTTGGAAAATAACATTTTGGGGATTTTTGGGTAATTTTTGCGCACTTTAAATGCGCCAAAACCCTCCTTAGAGTAGGCCAATTTCGCCCATCTTCGAACTTAGCCTTTCGATTGCCAAGATAGATTTTTTGTGCAAATTTAAGCTGTTTATCTCAATTCTATCGAGAGTTATCGTCTGGAGTGACACATATATATATATATATACATATAAAAAAGTGTTAAATTTCAGGAATAGTTTTAGAATGGTCTGAAACGGATTTCTATGAAGAAAATTTCCAAAAATTTATATTATTTAAATTTCGAAGCCATTGCAATAGCTTCATTTTCTTTGAAAATTCGCTAAAAAGTACCTGTCGTTGTACCCCTCAAGTACCACACTCCAATATAAGGTTTAACCGAATAAACAAGGAAGAGGACGAGCTGGGGTAACGCCTCTGGAAAGGGACTAGAAGGGTCCCCTCCATCGAGCTCCCCAACGATCCTCAACGGTCGTAACGGCCGTTGGAAGACGGGGTGTGGGAGGGAGGTCCTTATAATGATGCCCGGCGCCCCAGCTCCTCATTCGATGGACCACTCTCTGGTTTGAGACTTCTCTCTCGGTTATCACCTGCTGTGGTGATAACCGCGGGGTGCTAGCCTCCTCCTTCCAGGCGTCTGCTGTGGTGATAACCACCGGACGCCTCCTTCTCCTCTAGCACATGCTGTGGTGATAACCACGGGGTGCTCGCCTCCTCTTTCAACTAATGCCTGCTGTGGTGATAACCGCGGGGCGTTAGCAAAAGACTCCTGAGGAGCACTTCCTTTCCATCCTTCATCTCTCTATCTTTCTATCTTTCACTTACCCATACCAACCCCAACCAGCCAAAATAACCATCTTCCTTCAAATTAAAAAATATCACGGAACAGCAAATTCCATTTCATTCAGCCTTGCGTGACTATAATCAGGTGATCCATAGCAATGACATCTGGGTTGTATTAATGCAACCTAACGTATGATTTACACTGATTTTGACGAACCTTTGTCTTTCAAACATCAGGGCCTTACTGTGAACGATAGGCTGGACGTACAATGCTTCGGGTGGTATAAAAAATCCTCAAGTTCGCAATCATTTTTAAAACGTCATAAGAACCACAGGTATTCTATTGAAAGTTTCAGAAAAATGGCGTTCTGAAAATTTCAAACCCTATTTTTTTCCCAATTTAGGAATAACTGACAGTAACGCCGAGCTCCGCGGGCCAACTAGACCCCAAAAATGAGACCTACAAACCAAATAAGTACATGGATTTTTGTTCAGGGTAACTAAGGAAAGTGCGGCAAACGACGCGCGGACAGCAATTCTTCAATTCCATTTTCGGATTCCACGTACCTTGAAAAGGAAACCACCAAATTTGGAGAGGTGAATTAATTATTTTTTCTTTCATGCTCGACTCCGAAGGTTCATTACTGAAAATAATGAATCAAAAAACGGTCAATTTCAGGCCCGTTCCCTCATTAGTCCCATGGAATGTATGATGAGCTAACACTCAACAGTTCTGACGTTGAAAGATAAGTGTGGAAATCAATGTAGAAAATACCGGCGGTAAAATAGAAGGCAGATGTTGACATGGATATCTACCTACGCTACCTACGAGACGAGAGAAGGAAAGGATGGTGTGGCAGGTAAGGGACAGGTCTTTGTCGAGATTGTTGCCGCTGGTGTGCTGACAAGTGACATATTATGGCAAGGACAGACGTTTTGATTAAAAGTCTTGAAAGGAAACAAAACTAAAGAAGGACGGGAGGGGAAGAGAAGCGGCATGCGAACGCCCTCTCCTGAGACAAAGGGCCTTGCGCCGCTCCGGATGGAAGGGATGAAAAGGTTCCGGGATGAGACCGATATTGTGGTGACTACACAACCTCCTTCAGATCCCGTCCAGCATCCCTTCCCATTTTACCATACCGGGCCTTGTAATTTTTGCTTCCCTCGCTTAACTCAAAGGCGAAAGCTCTCATCGTGCGTGGTAATAATCAAATCTTTGAAGTAACAAACTGAAACAAACCCTCACGTATGCTCAACAAATATACCAAATTTATATTTGTTTTAACTGGCATTAGTGGGAGTGCAGTAATCACTTATTGAGTTACCTTTCCCCACAGGGTTCACCCGAAGTTGTAAGGCTCAATATCAGCTAATTTTACCATTTAGCTGCGCCATTTTGCAAAAAAAAAAACAACTATGCAGTAAGTCGAAGTCCGAGCTTGTGAGCTCACTGTCATTTTTGTCATCTGACTTTTGAGATTGGGACGGCGACTGCGGTTCGTCAGTTCGCTTCCCAACGGCTGGTCGGGTCAAATTCTGATTCTCCCGACTAGACAACCGATCGCGAATATACTGTTGATATTTTGAGTCATACGACTCATTCGAAGTATTATTATCACGGAACAGACACACAGTTTCACGAATGCCGTCAGAGTCGAAGTGTAAGCCTCGCTAACTTTCGGCAAGTAGGTACTGTAGATCACGTAACACTATGACACATGGGTCAACTGACCACGAGCCTCACATTGTCATTAATATAGATACCAAATGTATACTCTTCTTTTACTGGCATCAGTGGCACAGGTAAGTGCCATAAACCGTTCTTTGAAGTATTTCCCATTTACACAGGACTCACCCTCCGAAGTTTCAAGGCGTAAAACCCGAAATTACAATTTTTTCTCAAATTTACCTAAATTTGCCGGTGTTTTGGCGCCAATCCCCGTCGCTGCTGAGACACCAAAAACTATGCAACATTCCGATGGTCTGAAAGTCGTGACTCATTTGCATGTCGATTTTCCGGAACAGACAGACTGATCCTTTGTCACACATACCACTAATAATAATTTTTTTTTGCATTTATTTATACATGTACATCAATAATAATACAGAATGGTGTTTAGTACAAACGCTACTCCCCACTGTAAGTCCAGAACTTGTGCTTTGGGGAGGAGTTGCCTTACAAACTAACTTGTCTAACACCTACAACCTACATTGGAAAAATATACTTATGATAAATAAATAATTGCTTCATAAAAAAACTTAAACATTTATTCTAAGGGATGAGGTATTGACCCCCTTTGGATTAATATCGGTTCTCAGGACTGTACCACTTACCGTTACCAGAGTAATGTCCTTACAGATCCTAATCCTACCTACACTCTCGTTAATCAGCTTCCAAACTTTCTTTGTATTGCGACCGGCCTTATGAATTCCTTTTCTATAGTAGTCATTCTGTACCATTTTAATCGACTCATTCAATCTATTCTTGTATCGCGATTTTTCATTTCTCAGAGCAGTATTAAAGGGTTGTCTACGTAATCGTTCATTGAGGTTTTCTTTATGCCTAACTGATTTTAACAACCCTTCGGCCATCCATGGCTTCAACCGGGTGTATTTATGCGAGCATTTATCCTCAGTCATCTCCTTGGATTCATTTATTAGTGACGTTAAAATAACTCCAAAGCGTTCAGCCGCTATGTTCACATCCGGAGCTTCGTATACCTCACACCAATTTTCTAGTTCCAATTTCTTCCCAAGCAATTCGAAGTTAACTCTTTCTGAAATGCTATTGTTCAATTTTATTTGGTTATTTTTAGGCTTCTTTTGTTTTATATTTCAAAGAAGGATTGCGGTATAATGATCTGTGATTGAAGTTTTCCATACAATGGATGGCGGCGCCGCTTGGAAATTACCTCTGTAAAAAATGTGGTTAACAGTGGATTTGCTCTCCCCTTGAACTCTGGTGGATTCATTGATACACGAAACAAGCCCCCCTCACAGCCAGCATATTCAAATAGTCGACTTGCAGACAGTCCGATGTGTTACTGTTAATATTTATGTTTAAATCTCCTAATAAGATTAAGTTATGAGAGCTGTTATCAACTACTTTATCAATTTCCAAACCCAGTTGTCTGACAAACTCCAAAGATTCCAAATGTGAAACGTCCTGGCAACGACATATGTCCAGCATACATACAGTACTATACCAAACCACTCAAACTCTGTAAAACAAAACAACAACTCCGGCATTTTGGTTTACATAGTCTGTTGCCTGCATTCTAACACTGTGTCAGTACTACTGCCCGAAACTGCCATTTGCATAGATTTGTATTGAGTAATAGCTCATCAAAATTCCTGCAAATGCTGCGAATGTTTGTATCTAGGACACTGAAATTGCTTCCTCTCATTGAGCGGGTCAGCTCACCAATAGTATTACATACTCGTATTCATCTATCAATACGAAACTATCCACTTCATGTATTTGACTCTCCATATTTAAGAAAATAATGTTTATATTCCATTTAGTTTTGATATCGAAGCAAATTTACATACAGTCAATATCCTCGAAATATTCGATTATTTTGGCACGTTCACCCTGTGCTATGCTGACATGTACAACGAAGTTTTTCAGCTAGACGAATTTCAGCTCTCTGTCCATAGCTTTGGTCCGACGAAGTAGCTCCGCTCGATATGCTGTGAGGTTCTTGTTAACTTAGGCTCGTGTCTTTGGCCACTCCTTGTACAGGATGTTCGCAGTAAGGCTTCTTTCAGCCTTTGCAGCGCGGACCAGATTTTCTCGGTCGCTAGATGAGCTCAGCACAGCCAGAATTTTACGAGGACGGTCTTTCTGCACAGGACCCACTCTAAAGGCGTTGGTGATGGTGGCAAAATCCACCTTGAATAGTTTGGATACTTCTTGCAGAATATCGGAGCACACCTCCCCACTTGTCTCTGGGACGCCATGTACCTCAACATTCGAATTTCTCGAGTTTTGTTCCGGGTAATCAACCTTCCGCTGCAGTTCTCCAACAATAGATTTCAGGTTATTGTTTTCCTTTGACAAATTGCTAACGGTGGCATTCAGTTGGGCAATATCTTCGACGAACTTGTCAAATTGGGTACTCATATACCCAATAGATTTCTTAAGATCTTTCAAGTCCCCTACTATTGACGACAGTCTACCTAAGTTTTGATTTACATGAAAAACAGCATGCTGCGCCGCACTTCCCGATTCGACGGGTTTCTCCTCATCCCCCGTATCTGAGCTGCAATATCATGATCAGTGATCACCTTGACTCCACTGCATTTATCGCACAGCCATTTGTCACTTGCCTCCTTCTTTCTTCAGTTTTTTATAGTTCTCATTTGTTTTTAGTCTCGTACACGATGGGTAATAAGACGATTAAAACCTCGCACATTTCGCTGTTTTTTTCGGTGAGTAGAGATCCCTTGCGCACTTTGCACAATCCATCCTGATTATGAATCAGTAGATAGCTGATAGTCGTGAACCGCACCAACGATAAGGGAGCGAAACGGTAGAATGAGACGTTCCAAGCGATAAGCGAGAAAAACTGTGATGAAGTCATAGAGAAAACGAAAGCAAAAGAGATAGCGAATCAAAACGACAGAAGAACGCGTTCACTCTTTGAGATCAATCGAGCAACTAATATTAAATCTAAAGGGTTATTTCCGCTAGTGTAAGAAGTAATATTACCATACCTTCCAGGGCGGTGGGAGGGTAATATTACCATACCTTCCGGGGGGGGGGGGTAATAATACCATACCTTCCGGTACGATGATGTCCTTACATCGAAAGTGCTCGCCTCCAATACTCAACCAGCCAGTGACGATGGATTCCCTCGGAAGGTACGTATGGTAATATCACTAATGATAATGTTCGGCGAATAACAAACTGTTTTTATTCCCAAGGTTCGATTAGACCAAACTGTAATTAACATATTCAGCGATTGTAGATAGCTGTATGTGTATTATACAGTAGGACCTGAATGCATATATCTGCAGAACCTCTATGTGTGCGAAATTAGTTGCAGTCACGCCATTTTTTTGCCAAAAACCTGGATGAATGTAGTAATTTTACCGTTATATACAGGGTGGCCAGCCACTGATGGCTAGGGGTAGACCCCACCCTCCCACAATTTTGCAAACAAAAAATCCATCCATTGCGTGCCAATTTTAATGACAGATTCAGAGTTTACGTCAAGTTTCACGACGGAAGCCTGATGATAACTTTCGGGACGGAAAATGTTTTGCGTTCAGACCTTTCTGAACAAGTTTGGTTCCGTGGTCGTCTCCGGGCAAATCCCTGTAACGCGTGAGCGGACCGCCCTAAAGAACGGACGTAATGTGTTGGAAATGCTGAGGCTGTGCGGGTGAGACCCCAGATGGATTTATGTGAGTTTCGTCGTAAATGCCACTAGACGATGACGATCTTCCAGGGGTTTCCGATTTCTCGAAGTGCGAGTTGCTGAATGCTTTTTGTTAAAATTATTATTGAAGTCCAAGGGTATGAGGGCTGGAAATTACTCACATTCCGCCTCATTTAAGGGAATCACGAACAGGTCATTTTTTTATAGTCTCCAGTACCGGTATTATGCTTAAAAAAAACCCACGGGCCAACGTTATTGATCTCAGGTATTTTGTGGTGAATTTCAGGCCCTACCTCGCCAAGGATCGTGGGGGGGGGGGGGGGTTAGGGTCATTTTCCTAGGTACATAGGAAACTGACGAGGAAACTGACGCATTTCACATGGTCAGATGTTGTTTGATGTCTTCCCAACGGGTTGGCAATGATATTTAGGATGGCCTCATGTGTCACTTATTAATAACCGCTAATCCACTCACAGTCGCAGAGTACTTATTTTGAAGAGCTAGTCTTGAAAAGGTACTTCCGTAGTACCGCAAATACCTGAGTTGTAAATAGGCACGGCGAAAAGAGGCCCAACTCGAGTTGCAACACGAACTTTGGACTTAGCTGATCGTCAATAACGTCAAAAGTCGAAATGAAGAGTAAGGATGATGAAAACACTCACGAAAACCGTCTCAATTCGAAATAATTAGCTTTCCTTAGACACTTTGTCTTACCAACACTGTCTCAACTCTAAATACGACTGTTGAAGACGAGTGATACAGTGTCCAATCCCAAAATTTCCGTAGCTAACTACGCTAACTATGCTATGTGACAGTTTTGAAGAAAGGGTGACTGTCTCCATAAAATATTTAACAAAAAAAACTCTTTAACTGCAAATTGGTGGAATGTAAAGGTACTATGGTTTACACAGTCCCCGCCACCTGGCAGAGTATGTTTTCCTGATTTCAACGATACCGATTTTTTAGTAACATCACTATTGTAACAGGTAGGTACGGGCGATATGACGATAGATCATATTATTATTTGATTTACCTACACAAAAAAAGTTGTTTCTTTAACTCCTAGGTACATATTGTACAATATAATTTTAGGGTATGTCCACACGCTAAATCATCTGGTCAAACAAATGTATGACACATGAGGCCATCCTAAATATCATTGCCAACCCGTTGGGAAGACATCTAACAACATCTGACCATGTGAAATGCGTCAGTTTCTTATGTACCTAGGAAAATGACCCTAACCCCCCCCCCCCCCCCACGATCCTTGGATTGTGGTGTCCACAACCAAAGAACAATTTATCATAGAAAAATAGAGTCAATTCTCTTCTTGAAATATAAATTTTCAGTTTGTCCTTATTTGCTGAGAACTTATTCCAATTTCGAATTCCTCTACACAGGCAATGGTCCTGAAAGTGTTTACGTATGATAAATCCCTCCTTTGGATCAACCTTGCTATTAGTCATGGATCGAACCTTTATATTTGACCGTGGAGTCTGCAATGCTCTACCATTGGGTGGTTTAACATCTCCTCAACTATTCCTGACACAAACATCAATGAACAGCCAACCAGAGAGCAAATGAGAGCCTAGCAACAAGAATATGGTTGGTATATTCGGCTGACAGCTTGGATGATCAAAGTGTTCTTCCTACTTGAAATACGATTTTTAGAAAACGTGGCCCAGTGCTGTACAGAGTCGACCACAGTCGACGAGTGTCTTATAACATGAACACTGATAAGTGTTCATAAAGTTTTCATGGGCAAAACACAGACGGCCCTGCCTGAGACCTCGCCCATCTGAATAAACTCAAATCCTCGATAGCAGGTGCATAACTGGAGCGCTCCTGGATCTTGGCCTGAAGTGCATCCCTCGGCAACAAAGATGGTTACCCCAACTTACAACAAAGGATGCTCGATCGAGGGTAAAGGAAAGGATCTGTCAGTGGAAGAAGATAACTTCTCCCTTCTGAATCCCCGCTGCAAAACTTTAGTAGTAGATTAGTAATAGTCGGGAGTGCAGTCAGTTCTATTCGGAGAATCAGAGAGTCGTTCCTGGGTCCAAAACATTGTGTTCCGTTTTAGTGCGACCCGCTTCACATGTATTCCACCACAAGTTCGTAAGTAGCTATATGATGAATTATACTAGCTGATGATTTGCGTCGTTAGACGTATATAACGGAGACGTCAAAACCATGCAGATATATATTATACTCAAAGCTGACACCTTGATACATCATACGGGGAGTGATATAATGACACCTGAAAAATTTCTGCAGAAAAATAAATTCAAAACTTACAGCGGGTCCAAAGAATTTTTTATTTTTTTTATTTTTATATACAAGAAAGCAATTCATTTTTCAAGCGAATGAACTAAAAACTACACGTTCTGTGTCGTTACGATTTTAGGTATCCATGAGTTATTGAGGTTGGGACTAATAGACTGTACTTGAGGGTCAGTAGCATTCAAGTATTGGAAGATGAGCCCTCAATTCACCAGTCGGTATTAATAAACCGCACTTCCCAAGTGCTCAACAACTCACTTCCAGCCCAGAATCCTTCAAGGTAAGAGCTCTCCTCACGTGATATAAATTATATTTCATAATATCTTTATATTGCGAACCTTCTGCACCTACCCAAACCCAGCGGTATTTCTCAACCCTTATTTTGAATTGTAAACTCAAAATAAATCACTGCCCCCCCCCCCCCCCAAACTTTTTCCCACTATTAATATTTCTTGGGAGCGCCATACCTAAAAGATAATTGTAAATATACTTTAAAGAGTATCCATTACATTTGCAGTACCCGCATTTAACGTAATTCTTCTAGTATATACACATATACATATATACATCTTGATATATCAAATATCAATTATTAGGAGAATATTCTGATTGTAGGAGGGAATTCCTGGTTTCCCAGAAGGATTCCTTTACTAACAACCTGTCCCTTTGATAATGCATACATCTATTGGCTTCCCCACCCCCTTTCCACCCTTTAGAGTGTCAGTATAATTAAAATATACTGAGCTCATTAGAAGGTGAGTAATGCCATGTCCCAATTGATAAGTCCCAATAGTTGTTCCATCCCAACGATGGAGGTTATCTCTAAGGGGTGAGAAATATGGGTTTTGAAATTTTCCAAACGCCGTAGCTCGAAAACTTTCAACAGACCGGTAGGTATGGTTTTTTTAACGTTTTTAAATTGATCTCGAACTAATGGATTTTTTTAGACCACCCGGAGCGTTGTACGACTAGCCGTTCGTTTGCACAGAAAAGCTTCGTCAACATGATCGTGAATGAAACGGTATAAATCAGGCCCAGATATCATTGCTAGGGAACACCTGATTATAATCACGGATGACTGTATGAAATTGAGTTGGTTGCTCTGTGATATTATTTCATTTGAAGAAAGATGGCTCTTGGATTTTGTTGATAGGTACTTTTGTAGCTTCAAGAAACGTTATGCTTCATGAATAACGACAAATAATTTATTAATGATAGAATTCTTGAATCCACCGCATATTTATGAAACTGTGATGTAGCCCGGCCGGCTCCAGTACTCGACTTACGACTTTCCTGGGGGAAACTCGAGTCTAGGTATTTACCACAGAAAAAAGTGATCTATGCGGGTAAATAATAAACCGTTGTGTAATCATATGAGGTTAGCTATGAAAATGGAAATATGATCCTACTTCCATGGCTAGGAATGGCTAGAAGGGAAGGCCAATGTTCTACTGGTTATTTTTGTGTGATATTTCTGAGAGGCTGATTTGTGGTGTACCTACCGTTTTACTCTGGTTAGAAGTATTTTTGAAAAGCTTGTACCACACTTAAGTAGGTACCTACCTTGTTACATGAAACTAACTTGAAAATACTTAACGTTACCTTTATGCAAAACGCAGGTAGGTACTCGTTGTGATTTGTGTTTGACAAATGGAATTAAAACGATTTTTCTTCTTGTTGCCTTGAACAACATAAGTACCTACTTACCTGGTGTTCTGTACGCCTGTGATATTTTCGAAGGACTCATGGAGGTCGTACTCAACTCTATCTTTTGAACTATTAAAAAAACGCTAGTTCCACTGATGATTCAGTTGAAACGTAATTCCACAATGTCAACAACAAAACTGAGTTTGAAAAAAGTTAACTGACCTAATAAAATCTTATTTTT
Source organism: Leptopterna dolabrata (assembly GCA_954871275.1). Taxonomy (NCBI): domain Eukaryota; kingdom Metazoa; phylum Arthropoda; class Insecta; order Hemiptera; family Miridae; genus Leptopterna; species Leptopterna dolabrata. The sequence continues at coordinate 17,814,980 of OX940974.1, forward strand.
ACTATCGCAATAAAATCAGTTTGATGATTTCATGTAAAAATTCATAAAGGACCTAACATCACCTGTTTATATAATATATGTCTCTTTTATGGTTTATTATTTTCAATAATGAACCATTGGAATCGAGCATGAAAAAAAATTCTAACCCCCCCTCAAATTTTGATGGTTTACGTTTCAAGGTATGCAGAATCCGAAAATGCAATAAAAAAATTTCGGTCTGTCCGCCGTACGCCGTACTGGCCACTTTTCTTAGTTACCATGAAAAGAAATTGATGAAATTCGGGTTATAGGTTTCTTTCTGGGTCTAGTTGGTCCTCGGAGCTCGGCTTTACTGTCAGTCATCTCTAAGGGGTTCAAAATAGGGGTTGAAATTTTCAGAACGCCGTAGCTCGAAAACTCTCGATAGAAGGCTATGGTTTTTTTTACGTTATTAAATTTGTCTTGAGCTAAACAATTTTTTGAGGTCACCCGGAGCATTGTACGTCCAGCCGTTCGTGTACACCATAAAGCTTCGTCAACACGATCGTGAATCAAACGGTATAAATCCGGCCCGGATATCATCACTAGGGAGCACCTGATTATAATCATGGATGGCTGTATAAGTCGAGTTGGTTGTTCTGCGATGTTATTTCATTCGATAAGTGATGGACTATTAGATTTTGTTGGTAGGTACTTCAGAAACTTGAACAAACTTTGAAGTATTATTACACAATGCCAAATTATTACACAGCGGTAAATTATTACATAACGGTAAGTTATTACACAACAGTAAATGATTACAGAACGGTAAATTATTACACAACGGTTCATCTACCAAGAAGAGGCTGGATTTTGTTGATCGGTATTTTGGCAACTTGACCAACCGTTGAAGTATCATTGATGGGCAGATTATTACACAACGTTTCATTATACTTGACCACGAGGGTAGGTACGGACCACAGAAAACAAAGATCTACGCAGAAGGGGCATCTATTTCACTCCACATCAACAATTTTCGTTCAGAACTTCATTATTTGCGTTTATTTTTGCCATTTTAGTTACTGTTTGTCATCGAAAGAATTATTTTAGCGACATTTAACTTGTGATTTAGGTAGGTACCTAGTAACGAGTACGGGTTTAGGTACTAACCTACGGAGGGTCTGCGATCTACATAATATGATAGAAGGGTTATCTATACAGAGAGCTGTGATCTGTAACAGAAGGGTATTCTGTACAAAATAATAAACCGTTGTGCTGGGATTTGCAGCGTTTAAAACCAAGGATAATTATACTCTTTTTCGGAAGGGGTAATCCGGTAACCCTAAACGGAACGTCAAGCGAAAAACTCCAAAATCGTAAAATTATTGGAAAACACAAAATAATGTGGCAAAAAACCCATTGGTATAAATACCCCAGGTATATATAGCTATGCGGTCATGAAAGAAGGGGATTAAAGGGGATTACTATCAGAAAAATGAATTAAACCTTACGTTTATCAGAAAAATGTTTTCTGTCGAAATAGAAAGATGAATGTAAAAATTGATGCGAAATTAGTGCGCGTGTGTGCGCTTTGGAGTTTTCAAGCCGTTTTCAGTGGCTGTGAACCTAAAGTAGAATTTATACGAATTATAGACCAATTGTTTGAATTTTTTTTTAACAGTAGAGACCTATTTGGCCAAAAATTCAAGGGGCCCATTACAATAGCTAAAATTACTTCACAAGAATTGATTTAAATTATATTATTTAATCATGTTTGATTCAAATTTTTTGATTTAGTATTTAACCATGTTTAGTATATCTATATTCTAGTAATACGTATATCAGTCATTTATAGCAGTAAGTAGTATGATGTCATAAAAACGTGTCAGGGTGGTCGGTGGTCACAGCTAGGGTTTAATTTAGTCACTGCTCATCATATTTTTACCTATTATACTAGTCATGTTTTTCATTTTGGTTTATTATTTTCAATAATGAACCAGTGGAATCGAGCATTAAAAAAAAATTGTAAACCCCCTCAAAATTTGATGGTTCACGTTTCAAGGTATGTGGAATCCGAAAATGCAATAAAAAATTTCTGTCTGTCCGCCGTACGCCGTACTGACCACTTTTCTTGGTTACCATGAAAAGAAATTGATGAAATTCGGGTTATAGGTTCCGTTCGGGGTCCAGTTGGTCCTCGATGCTCGGCGATACTTTCAGTCATCTCTAAGGGTTAAACATAGGGTTTGAAATTTTCACAACGCCGTAGCTCGAGAACTTTCGATAGAAGGATATGTTTTTTTTACGTTATTAAATTTGTCTTAAGCTAAACAATTTTTTTGAGACCACCCGGAGCATTGTACGTCCAGCCGTTCGTGTGCACCAAAAAGCTTCGTAACACGATCGTGAATCAAACGGTATAAATCCGGCCCGGATATCATCACTAGGGAGCACCTGATTAAAATCAAGGATGGCTGTATGAAGTGGAGTTGGTTGTTCTGCGATACTACCTATTTCATTTGATAAGTGAGTGAACTTTAAATTTCAAAACCAAATTTCAAATGAAAAGCTTCACTGAACAACACACTCGATTTCATAAAGCCTTGCGTGATTAAAATCAGCTGTTCTCTTACAACGATGATATCATCTGGACTGGAGCTATTGTTGTTTTATTGTTTTATTTATTAGAATGGCATGGAGTCATATGCATACCGTATGATCCATACAGGTGTGTCTCGAGCTCGACACGGTGCGGACCGTGCTAGCGCATTCTAGCGGCCGACGAGTAAATGTGCACGTTATCTCGCATGTTATCAGAAGGAAAACAACCCTGAACAGGTGAAAAAATTTAATGACACATTTTGGTGAGAACCTGTGATAAAAAATGGTAGCACCATCAGGGGCGAATTTAGTTTAGGTAGAATTCCGGTTAATTGATTGAAAACATGTGAAAAAATGTTTTCCTCACTGTTCCAAAAAATATGTTTAAATTTTGAACATTATTTAAAAAGTGGCACTTATGTTAGACTGGCTGGATAACGAGCACATTCCCTCGTCGGCCGCTAAAATGCGCTAGCGATGGTCCGCACCGTGTCGAGCTCGAGACACCCCTCTCCGAGTGGTCTAAAAAAAATCTGAAAATTCGTATCAGTGCAAAAACTTCATAAAAACCACGCCCTCCTAATAAAACTTTTCCAGCTACGGCGTTCTGAAAAATGCAACCCCTATTTTTCACCCTTCAGAGATGACTGACAGTAACCCCCAGCTTCCCTGACCAACTAGACCCCAAATGGGACCTCCAAACCGAATTTCATTTATTTTGGTTTATGGTAACTGAGTAAGGTACGACGGACGGTCAGACATTGTTTTATTCCATTTTTGGATTCTACGTAGGTACCTTGAAACGCAGACCATCTGGGGGAAAAATTGGAGGGTTAAACATTTTTTGTTTTTCATGCTCGATTCCAAAGGTTTATTATTAAAAATAGCAAGTACCCCATTATGGGTAGAAATCCTAATTAGAAATCTCATCAGTGCCCTCAGTTGAGGGAAATGTTAGTCCAAATGTTCGAAGAAATACTACAGAATTGATTGCTACTATGTATCAGTATTTTTGACTGGTAAACTTCTAAATGAATAATTAGTTCACCAATAGACGTCACAGAGTTCAAATAAGTGCCCCTGAGGTAATAGCTTACAAAAAACGCTGCAAAGTCCTTGTCACATGGGTTTATTATTCTATTGGACATACCTACAGAAAGGTTGGCTGTTCATTAATTGTTTCTTTCATGCGTAATAATCGAAATAGCTACTTCTGATGGTTTCCATTAATTTTGGCCCCCAAAACACAAATTAGGTAAACGCTCTTTTTTTTCTTTTTTTTTTAACTATCTTTGATCATTGGTAGTGCCATTTAATCGTCCTGAACCACGTCTTGATACTTTTTCCAGTGTTATTATACAAACTGATGGTGATTTCAGACGATTTCCCAGGTTTTTCACTCATAAAAAATCAATTCTGGGAGCTGAACATTTGGTAGAACTCAATTTTCCACTCTTTGGTCAAAATCGACTTCATATTCGGTCTTCTCGTCCCCAAAAACATAGAAAACGATATCTCAGAAGCTCATGTTACCAATATGTTGCTAAAACGTAAAAAGTACCTATTTTTACACACATTTTCACTCATAACACCCCTGGGTATATTCCGATCGGGCTGAAAAGTTTCGGGACACAACTAGGGCCCAAATGGAGCATGTGTGCGAAAGAACGATTTTTTTAGACCGAAAATGAAGCCTGTACACGTGATACGGCGGACGGCGTACGGCGGACGGCGGACGGCGGACGGCGGACGGCGTACGGCGGACGGCGTACGGCGGACGGACATTGCATTTTTGGAATCTATGCACCTTGAAACGTAAAAGAAAAAAGTTTGAGGGGGTGTTATAAAAATTTTTTGCTGAGCGAATACATAGGTGTATTATTCACAGAATAATAAACCAAAAGATGGGTTATGTTGTTAATGAATGAAATGCCTCACCACAGTCTGTATATTTGTTGATGGTTTTTCGAGCTGTACAGTGGGGGGGATGAACTGAATGCCACTTCATACTTTGCAATATTCCATCAGGTAGCTTCACATAAAATTTTGTTTTACAGTGTTTATGTCTCATATAAAATTGAATGCGGAATTCGAGCACCTTCCCACTTTGGACTAACTAATAATTCATAAGTGATGACAAATTCAATGAAAAACATTGAATCATGCGTATGTTTGTGGGACTAGAAGACCCATACGGCTTACTCAATTTTTCCATTCAGCTGAATTTCCCACTTAGCTGATCTGGGAGCTTAATACTCCTCTTTGGCAGCTGATTTGAGAGCTCCATTTCCCACCCAAAAAGGAGCTCAACTCCGTCTTCACAAGTGTCGCACGCTTTTGTACGATTTTTCTACTAAACATGAAATGCGTGACCATCACTCGCTTCCATTATAAACGTCAGTATTTATCAAGGGGGGTAAACAGTAACGCCGAATTTATAATACGTTTTACGGAGATTTTGAAAGTTTTGAGATAAATCGAGAGCTTTCCAACGAGTGGTGAACGACTTTTGGGAGATCAAAACTGGGGAAGCTGTTCGAACATATGAACGAAGTGGCTGAACGCATGAACTATCAGAAAATCTGTCATGACGCAATATTTTGTCTAGCGGAGAAAACCGCAGCATTCGTATACACTGAGAGAAATTTTAGCCAAAAAGACGGTCAAATCCAACCGTATCACACGGCTAAACATTAGCAACCGTGTGTATACGGTTAACGTTGACCGTCTCGAAAAAGACGGTTACTGCATTTGCCGCCCCCCCAAAAGACGGTTAATGCATAACCGCCCCTAATGACGCTACGGTTACTGCTGAAGACGGTTGTTGCATTGAGACGGTTAAAAATTAGCAACCGCCTTTTAGTCGGTTAAAGCACATGATCCAACAGTATCGGAGACGGCTACTGCAACTGCCTCTGATACTGCTAAAGCATGGTTTGACAGTGTGTGGGGCGGTTGCAGTGACCGCCTACGATATTTAAGTAACCGTTTGGAGGCGGTTGCAGTAACCGCCTACGATATTTAAGTAACCGTTTGGAGGCGGTTGCAGTGACCGCCTCCGATACTGTTAAACGGTTGAAGTAACCGTCTAGAGTCGGTTGCATTGACCGCCTACCACACTGTCAAACCTAGCTTGATACGGTTGAAGTAACCGTCTAGAGTCGGTTGCATTGACCGCCTACCATAGCTTGATACGGTTGAAGTAACTGTTTGGAGGCGGTTGCATTGACCGCCTACCATAGCTTGATACGGTTGAAGTAACTGTTTGGAGGCGGTTGCATTGACCGCCTACCATAGCTTGATACGGTTGAAGTAACTGTTTGGAGGCGGTTGCATTGACCGCCTACCATAGCTTGATACGGTTGAAGTAACTGTTTGGAGGCGGTTGCAGTGACCGCCTCCGATACTGTTAAACGGTTGAAGTAACCGTCTAGAGTCGGTTGCATTGACCGCCTACCACACTGTCAAACCTAGCTTGATACGGTTGAAGTAACCGTCTTGAGTCGGTTGCATTGACCGCCTACCATAGCTTGATACGGTTGAAGTAACTGTTTGGAGGCGGTTGCATTGACCGCCTACCATACTGTCAAACCTACCTTGATACTGTAAAAGTAACCGTTTGGAGGCGGTTGCATTGACCGCCTACCATAGCTTGATACGGTTGAAGTAACTGTTTGGAGGCGGTTGCATTGACCGCCTACCATAGCTTGATACGGTTGAAGTAACTGTTTGGAGGCGGTTGCATTGACCGCCTACCATAGCTTGATACGGTTGAAGTAACTGTTTGGAGGCGGTTGCATTGACCGCCTACCATAGCTTGATACGGTTGAAGTAACTGTTTGGAGGCGGTTGCATTGACCGCCTACCATAGCTTGATACGGTTGAAGTAACTGTTTGGAGGCGGTTGCAGTGACCGCCTCCGATACTGTTAAACGGTTGAAGTAACCGTCTAGAGTCGGTTGCATTGACCGCCTACCACACTGTCAAACCTAGCTTGATACGGTTGAAGTAACCGTCTTGAGTCGGTTGCATTGACCGCCTACCATAGCTTGATACGGTTGAAGTAACTGTTTGGAGGCGGTTGCATTGACCGCCTACCATAGCTTGATACGGTTGAAGTAACTGTTTGGAGGCGGTTGCATTGACCGCCTACCATAGCTTGATACGGTTGAAGTAACTGTTTGGAGGCGGTTGCATTGACCGCCTACCATACTGTCAAACCTACCTTGATACTGTAAAAGTAACCGTTTGGAGGCGGTTGCATTGACCGCCTACCATAGCTTGATACGGTTGAAGTAACTGTTTGGAGGCGGTTGCATTGACCGCCTACCATAGCTTGATACGGTTGAAGTAACTGTTTGGAGGCGGTTGCATTGACCGCCTACCATAGCTTGATACGGTTGAAGTAACTGTTTGGAGGCGGTTGCATTGACCGCCTACCATAGCTTGATACGGTTGAAGTAACTGTTTGGAGGCGGTTGCATTGACCGCCTACCATAGCTTGATACGGTTGAAGTAACTGTTTGGAGGCGGTTGCATTGACCGCCTACCATAGCTTGATACGGTTGAAGTAACTGTTTGGAGGCGGTTGCATTGACCGCCTACCATACTGTCAAACCTACCTTGATACTGTAAAAGTAACCGTTTGGAGGCGGTTGCATTGACCGCCTACCATAGCTTGATACGGTTGAAGTAACTGTTTGGAGGCGGTTGCATTGATCGCCTACCATAGCTTGATACGGTTGAAGTAACTGTTTGGAGGCGGTTGCATTGACCGCCTACCACACTGTCAAACCTACCTTGATACTGTAAAAGTAACCGTTTGGAGGCGGTTGCAGTGACCGCCTAGCAGTATTCATCGACCATATGAAGTCGGTTAAAATGTGCTCCAACAGTATTGGAGGCGGTTGCAGTAAGCGGTTACAGTAACCGCCTCCGATGCTGCTAAAACATACATTAGCAATAACGGAGGCGGTTATTGCAGATGTTGGAAGCGGTTGCTGCCTCCAACATCTGCAATAACCGCCTCCGCTACTGCTAAAGCATGCTTTAGCAGTAACGGAGGCGGTTACTGCTACATACTGCATACCCCTGCATACTGTGAAACCACACTTCAACTGACCTCAATAGAGTCAATCAATACTGCTAGGGCAGGATGTAGCAGTATCCGTGGCTTTTAAATTGCTTCTGCTGCTAAATTCTGTCCTAGCTGATTAAACTGACCTGTGATTGCGAGTAACACAAGTTATAAGAACAATAGCAGTTTATTCAATGAAATGTACATAAGAGGTGAGTGTACATGGTACACAGTGAGGATATTTGAATATTATGAAAATAAATATTGTAAAAATGACATTTTGATTAAGACTACTTAATTGAGACTAAGAAATTAAAATAAGACGATATAACAATTCGTACTGCTGTACAAAAAAAGCATGTATAATGGATCTTATGATCAGTATGTATTTAAAAAATTAGTACAAATACAAGTAAAATTTGACATGTAATTACTCAAATTTAAACTTAAATTTCATAACGCGAGCTGTAAATGACATTTCATAATGAGTGTACGTGATATTTACATTATAGAGTACACAAAATATTATATGTTTTAAATATTAGTCTTTCAAAAATAAAGACGATGTGACTGTACAATGACGCAATAAATTTCAAAATTCATTCATCTTGATTAAGACTACTTAATTAAGACTAAGAAATTAAAATAAGACGATATAACAATTCGTACTGCTGTAACATGATGTCTGTAATATGAAAAGAAAGGGCATTGACCCGATTGCTGTCGCCCGGCGCACAGTGCCGGAATAGAGACTGTACTGCGTAGCTACGAATAACGCATAGGTAGGTACCGTTACCCATACTTATCCACCAACGTTTGAGCTATTGAATTTCCAAAATCCCCCAAATTCCCAACTGCCAACTCTCGTATTGTGTGTTCTATCGCCGTATTATGGGGTGGCTGACCAATTACAATCAACCTCCAAAGCGATGATTATTTCAGAAGGGTTTTCAAACCTAGGAGGTGGTCAATATCATGTCTACGTGAGAAAGGTTTTTAACTCGCAGTATTCCTTTAACAAAAGGGTCTTTACCTGAATGATGTGTTACGTCCTGTGTAGGACAAAAGAATGTTTTCGAAATACGCAGTGGTTGAGAGGATAAACGTTGATGGTGGAAAGTTTGGGAAACGGAAATGATTACTCAGCGTTGGTTTCTTATGAATTGTGAACCGTAGCTTGCTAGGTGTTAGGAAACGTAAATTCTGCCAAAACCTCCTTATTCGTTAGAAATCATCTAGTTGTTAGATCATCTAATTGTTAGAAGTTAGAAATCATGTAGTTGTCTCCTCAATTTTACAACTAGGTACTACCTACTAAAACTACAAAATTTCATTTGTTTAAAAAAAATAAATAAATAAATAAATAATAACGATAAAAAATAAAAAAATTAACAGAAAAAAAAATGGGAAAAAATGCATATAAAAGAATGGAATTAATGGGTGAGAGTGTCCAAGATGGGTTGGAGGTGTAAGGCAATTGTGGAGAGGTTGAAAGAGGATCTATCATTGACTAAAGATGACGGGTAATATCAAAGAACCGAAATTTTCGTTGGGAAGATTGATTGCTGAAATTCAATAAATCCTTGGGCAAACAGAGGCTACTTCATCAGACTTGGAAACAAAGATAGAAGAATTCACTATTATTCAACTAAAAGCTAAAGATGTGCTTGTAGAACTTCACAGTAGGGAACCCAATAAATCAGATATGGATAGTGTATCTGTGAAATATTTCACACTGGCATTTGCACACCCCGCAATTTTTCGCGGGGGGGGGGGGGGGGGTGTCGCGAAGGCGAGGTTCAGTAGGTAAAGAGTGGGAGAGAAGCCCTTCCCTTCTCAAGCCCTACCTGGAAGTGCGTAGCATAGGGAATAAATTGGTGAAGTGTTGACTTCACTACACCAAATCACTCGTTGTTTCACAAATTGGTACAAGTATGTTATAGCCCCGCCAATATCGATTGTATCGATTATCTCAAATACATCGATCCTTGTGGTATCGATGACGGCTCAATATGGCGTCCCGATGCCTACATCCGGGGTACCGATATCAACTTTCAAAATGAATACGGGAAGACCATTGTAAGGACACCAAAAAATAAGAGTGACTATAACATACTTGTACCATCTATTCAGAAGTCCCAAACAACCTGCTCATTCACGGGATAGTTTCTGGGATTGTTTATCTTTTTTGAGATGCGAGCGCTAGCGAGCATCCAGATCGCTTGACAATGCGAGCGGCGGAATGGGAACTAAACTTCTTGTACACCCACCGTCTTGTCTGATACACGTCATCGATACCACAAGGATCGATGTATTTGAGATAATCGATACAATCGATATTGGCGGGGCTATAACATACTTGTACCCACAAATTTACACGGCGGTTAATGGAAATACATTGACAGTGTTAGGTAGGCGGTTGGAACATACATCGACCGCCAAACAATGCAATACTGTTCATGTAGGCTGTACGGTAGCTGCAACCGATTCCAACACTGCTGTTTCAAATGGTACAAGGCGGTTAAGGAAATTAATTTGACAGTGTTAGGTAGGCGGCTGGAACATTCATTGACCGTCGTAAACAACTAATGTTTCTTTGACCGATACGAAGACTGTTATTTCAAATTTACAAGACAGTTAATGAAATTACCTACTTTGACAGTGTCAGTTAGGCGGTTGCAACAACTATCGACCGACAAAAACGGTTACAACGGAATTCGTTACTGGTAGTAACCGTCATGGACGGTTAAAGGCGCCGCCAACCGCCTTCACTAGACTGTCAATGCAGGCTCATCAACCGCATTACACTGCCTGAACCAACCGTGTACTATACTGTTACAGATTTTCAGATGCACTAACCGTACTGGTATACGGTTAAATACCATATTTCCGTTATATAAGACGGTTAGGTTGCTGAACAACCGACTATAAAACGAGTAAAAATTCCTAACCTATACGCTAAACCATTTTGTCCGGAAAGATTTCATCAATGACCGTCTCCAAAAACACGGTTAATGCATTTACCGACTCATCCAACCGTATTTAACGGTCAACCCAACCGTATTTAACGGTCAACCCAACCGTATTTAACGGTCAAACCAGTACCGGGGGCTGCATTTTAGACGTTAGCCGTCTCGTTCTGTTAACGTATATATAATACGATTACTACACGAAATCTGACCGTTTTTTTGCACTAACCGTTCAAATTCTGAAACTTTAACCGACGTTTTTTCTCAGTATAGGGAATAGAAATAGTAGGTAGTGCAGAAACGATGGTGTTCCAATTCGGAGCTTGTTCAAATAAGGAACATTTCCCACACTCATACGTAGTTTATTTTGGGATGTAGTGCTGACTGTTTCCGTATACAGGGTGTCCCAGCTCTTTCTGGAGAAACACAGGGAATCGATTTTACTCTTCATTTGGAACAAAAAATGCTCAGTAGAAAATTTTCGAAAAGTTCTTCGTTATAAAGATATCCGACAATATGTGTTTTTCCAACTTTTAATTACCTTACCACATAGAAACTAATAAATTGGAAAATATTGAGACTACAACAAATCCAATTACACCGTTTGAAAGAACGCTAAATTTCCTGTAAGATTCTTTTGTTTTTAATTATCAGAGTTGGTACTTAAAATGTTGGACAGTATCAGTTGGAACATTTGAAAATTTCAAAATTTAAAATTGTGAAAAAGATTGTAAATTCTACTGAGGTTACAAAAAAATACCTACAAATTGTCAAATTTCAAAAAAAACTTCTTCATCTAATAGGCTTTACATTGGTATACCTACTTAGATTTAAAAATTACGTTCTAGTAGAGTTGAAAAATGATAATTGAATGTTTGAAAACATGAGTGAGCAGAGGTAAATGGGGGGGGGGGGGGGGTTAATTATACCTTGTAAAGTAAAACTAACGCTTCCTTGACTGGTTGAATAAAAATAATGCTGGAATATGAAGGCGACATATCGAAGTTCATGCAACAACGAATGATTAGTTCCAACATTCGACGAGAATGGACAGGGAGGTGTCACTAGAACGTGATTTTGCTTGCACAATTATTTCTTAATAATAAATTATGAACCTCGGTCAACCATTGATCAAACTGCAACAGAACGCTTCTCTTCCACCAGTTCAATTTAATGTGTCTCGTAGGAAGGTAGTAGTTATGCCGCTTTATTTTTCAAATCAGGAGTACCGAGATATGGATATGAGATATGATATATTCGTGTATGGATGCTGTAACTGCAGCAGTACAATACTCGTAAAGCCTATTAGATGAAGAAGGTTTTGTGAAATTTGACAAGCTGTAGGTATTTTTTCGTAACCTCAGTAGAACGTACAATCTTTTTCGTAATTTTAAATTTTGAAATTTTCAAATATTCCAACTGATACTGGCCAGCATTTTAAGTAACTCTGACCATTGAAAACAGAAGAATCTTATAGGAAATTTTACATTATTTCAAACAATGTAATTGGATTTGTTGTAATCTCAAAATTTTCGAATTTATTAGCGTTTTATGTGGTAAGGTAATTAAAAGTTGGAAAAACACAAATTGTCGGATATCTTCAAAACGAAGAACTTTTCGAAAAATTTCTACGGAGCATTTTTTGTTCCAAATGAAGAGTAGAATTCGGTTTCTCCAGAAGGAACTAGGACACCCTGCATAATTGAATATACACATAGAGGCCCGATATTTCGGATTCCTTAGTGATGTATTGTGAAATCAAGAGAGCCTTGATATCAGCGTTTATGAGGCAGAGAAACGAGGATGTGTGGTAACCGTCCAGTTGTTGGCACATGGAGTAGGTGAGTGTTTGAAACCCTATCCAATCATTTGGGGCTGAATCGAGTGATGAGAACGTCACAATAGAATGACATGGCCGTTCCGAGCTGCCCTCTTCATTTGACAGCTGAGAGTTTCCGGTGTAGTTGACAGATATCCACATCCCCTTTTCCCTTTGAGAGAATCGAAATGTACCGCTCATATCGAAATCCACCCAGGGCACCGCATGAGACTTTTTTCTCTCAGCGGCAGGCACTGCTGGGAGATGTGCCATCTGCATCGCAACCCATTGGGCCGCGGTAGGTGGTTGCGTTTCATCCCTAATGTGTAAGGGTTCTCAACTTTTAGGGGTGGCAGACACGAGGGGTGAATCTCCCTCTCTCAAAATGGCTGCTCGATCGCATAATTAATTCTTCTGCTCCTAAAAGGGAGCGCCAATGTTGTGACGTCATCGCCAAAATGGCGACTAAGCCGCCCCTAGGGCGTATGACAAAGCCACCCTCCGTGTGAATCATCACAACCCCTCTCCTTTTATCGAGAACATCGGATCGCCTCTCTCGATCCCCCCGCCCTCTCCCATCCACGTTTTATCGGAAACCATCTCTTTCATGGCTAAGCCCCATCCATTAAAGCTCGAGCATTGTACCCAGTTTGATTTCCACTCTCTTAATTACAGAGAACTTGATTAAAACTTCCATTCCCTCCACCCTCTCCCTCGTCCAGTTGACTTGAAGCCGCCCCCCATCGCTTCAATGATATAAGGTTCTCAATAGAAACGTTTCCGTCAATAAATTTAACGTTTCCTCACGAAGATTAGAGTAATGCGCTCACTTCACATAAATGCGCCATTCGTTTTCCCACCCGGGATCATTGTGTTCACGTGATGTTTGAGTGGTGGGAAATTGAAACGCTTTGTTAAATAACTTTGAAATTATTTCATCAAATATTGTTGAAGTACGTTGAAAAATTTAAGCCTTTCAAAATATTCACATTTCCCATTATTTATACGCGGAATATGTACGTACCCACCTATACAAACGGTTTGACATCTGAATTGATAATCTCGTAGATAATCTCATTATATCTGTTGATTTCACGTTTCATCTGAAGGCCTCGCGGCATTATTATTATCTGTCTGTTTGTAGGTACTTTTGCACATCATGTCTAAACGAATCATCCGAATGGGACTCCGCATTTTTTGTAAAGCTCAGCGCAGCTACAGCCAAGCTGCCCTAGCGCCAGTGATAAGGAAGATACGTTTCATGTCCGTTTCCGTGGAATCGGCTATTTGCATGGGTTACAAAAGCGGTTTATATTATTTTTTCAAATGAAAGTAGATTCCATCCTGAGAAATTTGAGACAAACCGCACGCTCCTACGACGAGTAGTTATTTTTCTATGATTTTCCGAACTTTCCAGAGGTTCCGACGTCATTGCACCCACCTCGCCTGGGTGGGACCCTCCTGCCAACTGCTGGACACTTTGAAAAATCATAGAAAAATAACTGCTTACCCCTAGGGAACGCGCAATCAGAAAATCACTCGGGGAAGCGCAATCGACCTGTGAGGTCTTTCACGTCATTAACAACAAAAACCTAACATATTTCATTTGTTTTTGGTCAAAGTACTCCAGGATACTTGAAACGAAGAAGTATGAAACATTTCTTCATTATTCAAACATGAAAGTTGCTCATTTTTAAATATTCTACTAATAAAATATAATTTAGTCAAGCTGAGTTCAAAAGTCGGTATATGTATTCACTTTGACGAAGTATTGCCAAGTTATTCTCAGCAGTAGGTACATAAAATATGAGTTTTGACTCAAATACGTATTCCTATGAACTAGTTAGGTACCTATGGTTACAACTACCAGTAAAAACTGGTAACCGAACAAACAGGCGCAAGTGACCCACCCAGGTATTTTTTGACGCCAGTTGTGCCGTGCACCATCAATTGACACTTGACGTAAACTAAATTTTGAAGTAAATGCTAAGGGAGGCATAGGCCAGCCTCGCCATGCGGCCGTCCCCCCACATTAATGTTGGGCGAGGAAAACCTGAAACAAGGGGGACCTCACAGGGCGCGCGTTCCGCAGGGTTACCGTAGAAGCGTGCGATTGGTCTCAAATTTATCAGAATGGAATCTTCTTCATTAAAAAAAATAAAATAAATACGTGCAGTCTTGGCACCCCTCAAGCACAACACTCCTATGTAATATTAGATTTAACCAAATAACGAGGAGATCAATGGGCTGAGCACCGCTTCGGGGAAAGATCCACAAGGGTCCCATCCATCGAGCTACCCAACGTTTCTCAACGGTCGCAACGGCCATTTACAGACGGAGGGGGGGGGGAGGTGGGGGCACCTTTATATACCGGGCGTGCCCAGCCCTTCATTCGACCAACCACTCTCTGACTTGCGACTTCTCTCTCTCGACCGCCTTACTCTCTCTCCATCTCTCTCACCCCTGCCGTTCCTTGCACCTGCTGTGGTGATAACCGCGGAGTGCTCTCTTCTCAAATACTCACTGTGTGATAACCACAGGGTCCTTCTTCGTCCTGGTGTCTGCTGTGGTGATAGCTGTCGGACAACTCCTTCTCCTCTAGCACCTGCTGTGGTGATAACCACGGGGTGCTAGCCTCCTTCTTCCTGGCGTCTGCTGTGGTGATAACCCCGGGACGCCTCCTTCTCCTCTAGCACCTGCTGTGGAGATAACCACGGGGTGCTAGCCTCCTTAATCCCGGTGTCTGCTGTGGTGATAACCGCATGACGCCTACTTCTATTCTAGCACCTGCTGTGGTGATAACCACGGGGTGCTAGCCTCCTCCTTCCTGGCGTCTGCTGTGGTGATAACCGTGGGACGCATCCTTCTTCTCTAGCACCTGCTGTGGTGATAACCACGGGGTGCTAGCATCCTTCTTCCTGGCGTCTGCTGTGGTGGTAACCGCGGGACGCCTCCTTCTATTCTAGAACCTGCTGTGGTGATAACCGTGGGGTGCTAGCCTCCTTAATCCCGGTGTCTGCTGTGGTGATAACCGCATGACGCCTACTTCTATTCTAGCACCTGCTGTGGTGATAACCACGGGGTGCTAGCCTCCTCCTTCCTGGCGTCTGCTGTGGTGATAACCGTGGGACGCATCCTTCTTCTCTAGCACCTGCTGTGGTGATAACCACGGGGTGCTAGCATCCTTCTTCCTGGCGTCTGCTGTGGTGATAACCGCGGGACGCCTCCTTCTATTCTAGCACCTGCTGTGGTGATAACCGTGGGGTGCTAGCCTCCTTCTTCCCGGTGTCTGCTGTGGTGATAACCGCAGGACGCCTCTCGCTCCTCTAGCACTCGCTGTGGTGATAACCGCGGGGTGCTAACCTCTTCACCAAACTAACGCCTGCTGTGGTGATAACCGCGGGGCGTTAGACCTCCTTCAACCAGTCCAAACCTTCCCCTACCTACACTAAAGTGGAAATAGCCCATTGTTCATTATTGCTCGAAATCCTTTGAGTTCCTTCCTACCTGATTTACCTACGATGATCAAGTTGGTATGTAACAATAATTATTTAAAAAAATTATATATATATATATATACACTATGTATATTAGATGGCTATGAGTTAACTACCTACGTATGGATCCCAACCAAATGATCATAACACAACCCTTTACGGAGCAATTGTATTTTCGTTGCAATTACAATTCATCTATTATGATCCATTATCTATTTATTTAATGAAAATCATATCAACTCAATCGAGCAATTGCTTGTGGTAAACGTGGCAACCAAACATATCAGAAAACTGAAATCTACGGGAGATTGATTTCCAAAGAAACCCGCAATCATTCATGAGAAGGCCTACGGGTGTAACAATTTGGCGGTAGTAATGGAAATTAATTGCCTGTAGATGTAAACGATCGCTGAAATAAAAGCGGTTCGCCTGACACACACTTTTGTCTCACCACAAAATGTTTATCCCGACGAATTGCTGCTGCTTACTCCTCCTATATCTTGACTTCTCTTGTCCTTCCCGCAGAAAAGGGCTCTTTACTTGAATTCGTAAACACGATAAATCGGCATTTTTACACGAAATCTCGATGAAAAATAGCCGTGGAAACTTGAATGAAGGGTCCGATGATAGTAAGAGGGAGCCGCTCGGCAGCCTCGAAAGCAACAAGCGTAGCGCTCCTAGCGGATTTGTCCAGAGCCCCATTTATAATTTCGGTGAACAGGTGAAGGCATCTATAGCAACCCTTTCTGGGAATTTTCGTCTTCATTTCGTTATGATTACGTTTTTCTTTCAGTCTGTCATAAAATCATTTTTCGTCAGAAATGAACCAAATGATGTCACTGTAGTAGACCCAAAAATATTGATAGTATCCCGGTAAGGAACCAGGTAGTTTCCATCCATTGAAGTTGATTGCAAAACATGCCCCAGTAGAAGCCACAACGGGTGACTCGTATTGGAACCAAAATTATTTTTCAGAACAACCGGTGATAATGTATCACCGTCATTGAGATGAAAGTATTTTCTCTATTATGTTGAAGGCAGACTGACACTATAATATATAATGGGTATCGCCCGTGATTTTCCAAATAAACAAACAAACAGACGTAAGAACTGAAATACTTCTGCAAAGCTGCGCCAGGCTAATATAGGAATTCAATGAGTTTTGCAGAGGACCGAACAATGCTTCTAATACAGCCATATAAATATCCATAGTCATGTACCTGAAAAAAGTTCCATGCCGCATGACCATATGAGCGAATTTTCATAGTTGGCGATAAACACGAATTCATCCCATTCTTTCAAGAAGGAATATTTGGACTATCGAAACAACACTCATGTCTGGATTCACCATTACTTACAACTGTTGGTAAATACCTTCACCTACATATCAATTTTTGGTGATTAATTTTCCAACAGATTGTTAATTATTTGACACCCAAACTCGAGTATAATCCTTTTATTTATTTATTTTGTTTTGTTTTTTTTTTGTTTTTTATAAAAAACATTTTGATGATTGAAATGGTATTTTGTGTGCCGAGTGACTTCCATTTATATCATTTATGGTGATTTATGTCCACGTTTGGTGATTCTCCTACAAATTCTACCGAATTTTAGCAATTTCTGAAAAGAAAAATTGAAATTTATCCCACTTCTTGCTTTTGAAAACTTGTAATCTCCTAACTCATATTTTCATTTGTCACTGCAAACATTTTGGCGAAATTCCTTATTCTAAATCCGGATAAAGTCAGATGTCGTTCGGAGGCACATAAATATACATTCGATGTCTACATATTCCATGTGGAGTGGAGTTCTATTTCAAGTTATTGCCCGGTTTAGTAATAGGGAGATTGTTGAGGTTCGGAAAGTTGTAGATGGAGGCTCCACATATTATAATTTAATACAGTACGTAGGTATATAAAATATATAAATTTGAAACTCTAAGGGCGGATTCAGAATGAACTGGAACGAAAGGGAATCGAACAACTACTCAAAAATATAAGAACTAAAACTTTTGGAGGCCTATTGCAATGGAGTTTTTTCTTCGGAAATTCACTACAATTCATCAGGGAAAAAAGAAATATTGCAGAAAAAGTTATCCCTAAGTACAACGTCAAGCAGGCGAGACTATCTGATCGACGTACCTACATAATCTTATCTCAGTTATCCCACATCCTATTCTCGCTCTCACTGTTGCCCAGATGATTACAGAGGCGATTGCAACGCACAGCTGTAATCTCCTGCTTTGAAAAATCTAGGTGGTACCTCTTCCCAGTTTTCCACATCTTGAAATTTGAGGGGTGGTTACTGCTCGATGGCTACCAACTACTGGTACCACTGCTGCCGAGGGTATTCCTACTTGACTTCTGCCCCCATCGGATTCATAAACATTGGAACAACAACAACATGTCACTGTCATACTTCGGTGTATTTCTGTGTCCCAGACCGATTCCACCGAAATCGCAGGTATTGACTCGCGTCGACGTTTGAGACCATAATACTACGAGAAATAATAACATCGCACATCCTTCCCTTCGAAACGTTTTCCACCCACTTTAATTTCACGTGATCCTCTGGATCGTAATCGATGTTGATAGCACAGGACAGTGACACAGAAACTAGACATTCAAGAAGGAAGCGGAGAAAGAAGAGGAGAGAGGAGAAAACCTAGGAACACCCAGACCTTTGTGAATGGGTAAACTGAAGAAAAAGCCTCTCTGTCAAAATTGAATTGTTCCTTTTGTTGGGAGGACCGGCGCTGGGGTGGAATTGTTTCTTGAGGGTATAGGAACGGGCTGAGAAGAAGGGCGTACTCTTTATTACAGATCGCTACCAAAAGAGGAGATCCAGGGACTCAAACCCCCGACCAAACGAATCTTTCCCCGTCTCTCACGATCATCATAGGGTATTGTTCCTCAAGTTTCAATCGCTTTCCGAAATGCGATACATTTCTCTCTTGTTCCCTGGTCAATATCATTGGCTGAAGCGGCACTTTCATTCATATGTAGCTAAAAACAGCTTCGACACTACAGAAGGTGGTTAAGAGCTAAAATTAATATCCTCCAAAATCGCGCTTTGGTGTTTGAGGTATCAAATTCGGATCTGTCTCTTCTCGTATGTGTATCTCATTGAAGGAACTATTCAGAAGGCTAAAATTCTGAGAGACTTCACATGGTCGCATATATGTTTTTCATTAACCGACCGTAATTCGCGTATGCGCATCGCAAACATGAAATTTGTGAAACTCTCAACCCAGGTTCCTTTTGACCGAATCTGCTAGAACTTCCCTGGAGCAGGTAGGTTGGATTGCTGATGGTCACAAGGTACAAGACTGGATATGGTGGTTACAAGGAATCTGACACAGGGAGACATAGACACGGAACCAAAATGTCCATAGTTACGCGCGTTACGAAGATTCGTACACAGACGCTGAGCCAGGAACAGTTACTGAAACGGAACCAAATTTGTTTGGAAAGGTACCACAACGCTAAAAAAATAAAAAATTAAAAAATTAAAAAGTGGTACCTAATTTTGATTTTGTAATACACACATGTAATTTGATCGACTCTTGCCTGAACACAAGGGGTCTCTACCTTCGGTACCGGTGGGGGGGGGGGGGGGGGTCGTGATAAGCTTAAATTTGGATGGGTGTATCGGTGGATGCGGGTGGGGTCCTAGTGGTCCTCATACGAATCAGCTTACAATAATACACAGAAATATGATTTTTATTAAAGCACACTTAAAAAATAAAAAAATAAAAACATGTCAGCAGACTCTTTATAATCACTAAAGGGGGGAGGGGGAGGGTAGAAAGCTTGTCTTACAAAATCACAATTCTCTCTCCTTTTTTGCGCTGTTGACAATTTCAGACAAATGCTGCCCCGTGTCCGTATGTGTCTGTCCGCCTCCGAATCCCTGTAATACGAATGGTCCTAACAAACGAACCTTTGGAACGTAAATGCGGTATGAGTCCTAGAGTTTCATCAACATCGGACTGTGACTTTCGTCTGAGCAATCGCATGTGTAAAATTCCTGCCACGAGCATAACTACAAAATACTGATCGTTATGACCTGAAATTGAGAGATAGGCACGGGCTGGGCCGCGAGGAATTCTTATGCCAATATGTAATTATTATGTATAATATATAATATGTCATTGTTTTAACAATATGTAATAGATTATTTATGGTATAATATGCAATTCTTATGTCAAGTAATGTAGTTTCATTCCAACGAACCTACTAACACGTAAATGAAGGCGAGTCATTTGAAATGGCTTTGGGTTGTTTTCGAAGAAAAACCGTAGCATGGCACACAATCATAACCTCGCGGATGTTGGGTAATAGAACGCAGTTAACTCCCATCCCGCGTAACATAACATCCCGCATCAAACCGAACACAGAAGCCCTTGGAAACGGGGATAAAGGCTTTACGTAGAAACGATGGCCTGAGGGTGAAGTGGCGGGGTGGAGGGTTAGATAGTTCGTTAGGCCTGTAGCTACCTACATCCCTTTTCTACTCAACTGCAGCGTGCAATACACAGAGCGGTGGATTTGTTGTGTTGAATACTCCTCGCTTCGCTAAATCCGTCATATCAGGTTTGTTTAAGTCTCGGGGTCCCTCCGCATCGGAGCCCACCCATACCATCCATCTGCCGCCGCTGACCTGATGCTCCATTGTTGATGTAAGCTTTATGTTTTCGGTTCCACGACTCATACGCCGGGGAAGGGCTACCTCCCGGCGAACTGAGCTGAGGATAATAATTCTCTCGTCCCGATGAATGTCGGTGACGGTTGCCGTCGTGATCGTTGACATTTCACTTGACTTTGTCGTCGGCTCGGGTCCTCCACTAAGAATCGGATCCCTTCTGTTTGCACCTGACGCTTCGCTAGGCCCTCTCGCTGGCCCCCTCACAACAGACGTCACGGGAAATCCCCTGGAATTGATACGGGACGCAAAGCTTCTTTTGATTTCACCTCCTATTGTCCTTGTAATGACCGAAAGCGCTTCTTTTGTTGCTTCGAGTGGCAGTACATACCTGCCTACAATGAGATCATAGGAAATATGAGTATAATGTTCGTTTCGTCATAATAACTGCCTATTTGAAGCCCTTCTGTTTCGTGGAGGGGGGAGGGGGATGAATGAGAGAGGATTAATTTATTACGCTCGTTGAAAACCTTAATTTAAAATTCACCACCCTGTTGCTTTCGCATCCACCATGATAGCTATCATAGGAGCTAAAAACATCTGCAGGCTGGTATAGCTCTTTCACATCATTAGGTACATGGTTTATTTATTTATTTATTTATTCAAATAATACGGACAAGGTCAATACAATATGTCCTAATACAAAGTTTCAGAATATATTATACAATATGATGAAAAACGTCTGCCACTTCGACTAGGCAGTACAGCTTCCTCACTTGAATCACATGAACGTATAGAATAGTTGGGTAGGTTCATTTTGATACGGGACCATCTGCGATCCAACCCCCGTGTACCCTCAAAATTTCAGCTGTACGACTATTTTTCGCGTAGTTAGAAGCGTTACAAGGAAACGGTCAACATTTCATGTTTGCGCATGCGCAGAGAAATGAAATTCTTATGGAACTATCAAAGAATTGTTCTTGATCGACCCACCAAATCTGAGCTCATTTCAACGATATATAAAGTAGTTACCGGGTTTGAAGTATTTCACGTTTGCGCATGCGCAGACTGAAAGATTTCCATGATTTTGAAACAGGATCATTTGCGATCCAACCCGCGTGTACCCTCAAAATTTCAGCTCTGTACGACTGTGTTTCGCGTAGTTAGAAGCGTTACAAGGAAATGGTCAACATTTCATGTTCGCGCATGCGCAGACGAAAGTTACACTACGATTCCAATGAAATTCATTTGGAACAGCACTATCAAAGTATCATTCCTGTTCGACCATCTAAGTTTGAACTCATTTCAACTATATTTAGGGTAGTTATGAGCTTTTCAAGTATTTTACGTTTGCGCATGCGCAGCCGAAAGTTACACTACTTTTTCGATTATTTTGGTATGGGACCGTCTGTGACCCAACCCGCACCTACCTTCCGAATTCCAGCTCGTTTCGACCATTATATAGGGTAGTTATGGGCGTTACAAGGAATTACCACAGACAGACAGACACGGAACCAAAAATGTTCCTCGATGTCTGAAACGCAAAATGGAAGTGGAAATTTTCGTTTTGGAAGATATACATTTTATTTACTCAATCACTAATCCAAGGCTTCCCTACCTTTGGTAGTATCATGTCCGTGTGCATACAGGAAGAATAAATTAGTTTATATTTTTTGCAATGATGACAATAATGATACAAAGCTCCTACTGATTCTATTATACGTACCAAAATGAAAATTATCTTAGTGGCTAGTTGAATTGTTTGATAGATAAGAAGAAATGGTTCGACAAACTTGGCTAAATATTGGTGAAAAAAGTCAATTTCGGGATAATTAATAGCTGAAAAAAGTATCTCTATCTCTATATATTATAAAAATTATAAAAACGAATCTCTGTGAGTGAGTCTGTCTGTCTGTCTGTCTGTCTGTCTGTCCGTCTTCCCACGGCCTAACGGCTCGACGGATATCGACCAAATTTGGCACGAATATCCAGTAGGCTCCCAAGTTGTGCAACGTCGCATTTTTAATTCCCTGACCATAGCGGAACTATGGTCGACCATGGTCAACTCCTGAATGGCTTGACGGATATCGACCAAATTTGGCACGAATATCCAGTAGGCTCCCAAGTTGTGCAACGTCGCATTTTTAATTCCCTGACCATAGCGGAACTATGGTCGACCATGGTCAACTCCTGAATGGCTTGACGGATATCGACCAAATTTGGCACGAATATCCAGTAGGCTCCCAAGTTGTGCAACGTCGCATTTTTAATTCCCTGACCATAGCGGAACTATGGTCGACCATGGTCAACTTCGTTAATTGAAATGGTAACCCCTATTTTTTATCGCGTATTCGTAATCTACGTGAAATTCTATCTACGATCGACCCTTCGGACTACCCCCGCGGTCGACCATAGCGCATCCATGGGCCCCTCCATGGTCGAATCCCGAATTGCTCAGCGGATATCGACCAAACTCGGCACGAATATCCAGTAGGCTCCCAAGTTGGGCAACGTCGCATTTTTAATTCCCTGACCATAGCGGAACTATGGTCGACCATGGTCAACTCCTGAATGGCTCGACCGATATCGACCAAATTTGGCACGAATATCCGGTAGGCTCCCAAGTTGGGCAACGTCGGAATTTTTCGGTCCCCTTCACCATAGCGGAACTATGGTCGACCATGGTCAACTCCTGAATGGCTGGACGGATATCGACCAAATTTGGCACGAATATCCAGTAGGCTCCCAAGTTGTGCAACGTCGCATTTTTAATTCCCT
The DNA here is from genome assembly GCA_954871275.1 of Leptopterna dolabrata. NCBI lineage: Eukaryota > Metazoa > Arthropoda > Insecta > Hemiptera > Miridae > Leptopterna > Leptopterna dolabrata. Next base: position 17,838,323 of record OX940974.1, read on the forward strand.
GACCATAGCGGAACTATGGTCGACCATGGTCAACTCCTGAATGGCTCGACGGATATCGACCAAATTTGGCACGAATATCCGGTAGGCTCCCAAGTTGGGCAACGTCGGAATTTTTCGGTCCCCTTCACCATAGCGGAACTATGGTCGACCATGGTCAACTCCTGAATGGCTGGACGGATATCGACCAAATTTGGCACGAATATCCAGTAGGCTCCCAAGTTGTGCAACGTCGCATTTTTAATTCCCTGACCATAGCGGAACTATGGTCGACCATGGTCAACTCCTGAATGGCTCGACGGATATCGACCAAATTTGGCACGAATATCCGGTAGGCTCCCAAGTTGGGCAACGTCGGAATTTTTCGGTCCCCTTCACCATAGCGGAACTATGGTCGACCATGGTCAACTCCTGAATGGCTGGACGGATATCGACCAAATTTGGCACGAATATCCAGTAGGCTCCCAAGTTGTGCAACGTCGCATTTTTAATTCCCTCACCATAGCGGAACTATGGTCGACCATGGTCAACTTCGTTAATTGAAATGGTAACCCCTATTTTTTATCGCGTATTCGTAACGTACGTGAAATTCTATCTACGATCGACCCTTCGGACTACCCCCGCGGTCGACCATAGCGCATCCATGGGCCCCTCCATGGTCGAATCCCGAATTGCTCAACGGATATCGACCAAATTTGGCACCAATATCCGGTAGCCTCCCAAGTTGTTCAACGTCGCATTTTTAATTCCCTGACCATAGCGGAAATATGGTCGACCATGGTCAACTCCTGAATGGCTGGACGGATATCGACCAAATTTGGCACGAATATCCAGTAGGCTCCCAAGTTGTGCAACGTCGCATTTTTAATTCCCTGACCATAGCGGAACTATGGTCGACCATGGTCAACTCCTGAATGGCTGGACGGATATCGACCAAATTTGGCACGAATATCCAGTAGGCTCCCAAGTTGTGCAACGTCGCATTTTTAATTCCCTGACCATAGCGGAAATATGGTCGACCATGGTCAACTCCTAAATGGCTCGACGGATATCGACCAAATTTGGCACGAATATCCAGTAGGCTCCCAAGTTGTGTAACGTCGGAATTAAGTACGATACTGCGTACAGTGAATCTCGGATAGCGAGCGAAGCGAGCGGTCATGCTATCCAAAAGAGGCCACTCGTCAGCGAGCTGAGTCGGGGGGGCCAAAAAATTGATTTGGGGCAGCAGTGATGGCAAGTCGACAAAACCTGCCAGCAACCTTTGGAAGAAGGATTGGTCAGAAAGAACTCTTCGGTCCGCAAGGCTCATCGTTCGGCCGGCATTTACGGTTCAAACGAGTATAGTTCGCCGAATTATGGGGAATGCGGAGTTTGAACGTAACAGACCAGATGAACCTATGGTTGCGTCATGAATCTGTAGGTTTACAAAATCCTACATCTCCGAAATTGTAAATCTACAAAAATCGAAAGGGACATTAACATTTTCTGTAATTCACCAGACAAAAGAACATGTTTTGAGGTCACAAGAGATTTTACGATCCATTAATTTATAGCTCAGAGCCAAACGGATGAATCTGTTAATCCCCCCCTCGACTCTAAAAGGACGAAACATTGAAATTTAACGAGTTTGTCCTGGCAATTTCCATCAACAGGTAAAATGACGAATTTCTCTTACAAATTTAGTTATCTACCTACGTGAAACTTAAAAAAAGAAAAAAATCCAATGCGGAACATGGCGAAATCGTAGAATGCTCCCACACAAATTTAAAAAAAAAATCAAGCCAAGAATTTAAAAAATGGGAGAAAACCCACACCTCAAAATACAATTTTTGGAGATAGGGTTAATCTGGAAATTCCAACCCCAATTTTTCACCCCTCAGAGTTGAGTGACAGTAACGCCGAGCTTTGGGGACCAACTAGAGCCCAAATGGGACCCATATACCAAATTTCCTGAATTTTGGTTCATGGGAATTAAGGAAAAACGCTGCAAAGTCCTTGTCACATGGGTTTATTATTTTATCGGAAATACCTAGGGAAATGTTGGCTGTTCATTTATTCTTTCTTTCATGTGCAATATTTGAAATATTAATTTTTGATGGCTTCCACCAGTTTTGGCTTCAAAAACACGAATCAGGCTCCTGTTTTTTACAAATTACATTTGATCAATGATATTGCCACTTAATTCAACAGTTGATGCTACTTCTAGAGTTATTAAGTATAGAAATTTATGGTGTTTTTGTGCTATTTCCCAGGTTTTTTAATGATAAAAAATGAATTTTGGGAGTTGAACGTTCGTTACAACCTCAATTCTCACTCTTCGGTCAAAATCAACTTCGGTCTTCTCGCCCTAAAAAACATAGAAAACGATACCTCACAAGCTCGTGTTTACTAAATCCTCAAACAAAACCTCGAAAAACCCTATTATTACATCCATTTTTCACCCTGGGTGTTTTTCGATCGGGCTACTGAGTTTCGGAGCACAACTAGGACCCAAATGTGTTCCCAAGTGGGGACCCAAACTGTGTGCGGAAGAAAGACGATTTTCGCCATAATGTAAGCAACGTCCAACAAGAGGATTATACTATGAGCAGTAAAGCAAAAATAACCTATTGGTCAAACTTAAGTTTCTGTGGTTCAAAAATCGGTTAAAATTACTAACAGTCACCAAAAATTGACATAAAATTATAGAAATAGTCATTAGAGAATGAATGAGACAGTTTCAAAATAATCAAAAATATTTTTCCCTGACAAACGGGGTCATATTCAAGTTTACGGGGGTCAAAAATTACTTAAAATGATCAAAAACAGCTTTAATTCACCAACTTTGAACTCATATGGTCATGCTGCATGAGTGGAACGTTATGTGTGAGTAGGGGTGTAGTGAACTAGGTTGTACCTAAGCTTAAGAAATCAAAAAGTATGAAACCACTATAGGTACTTTCTGGAACTTGCTACACCTGCACGATACGGATATACGTATGCGATACATGAAACGTCATTACACAGATTTCTGAGAGAGCATTTGACGTATCCATGTCAAAATGAGACCGGATGGGACTTCGTAAAACCATTTTCCAACTCCTTCCACTGGCACCCTTGGCGATTTCAAATTAAATTAATTGAGATCCTCCATCGACGTTGGATAAATGCACCCATCAACCCCGTTCACCCTTCGTCGGTCATTTGTGAGGCAACCACTCTTTACATAGGCAGCTGCTCCGTCTGTTGTCAATCTGGAGCAGATAAGGGAAGACAACTGGGCCCTTGAATTCAAAAGCGCGAGGATCCGCCTGCGCATTATAATAGGCAACGATTGGTACTACGACTACTTTCATCCGCCTATAACCGCTGTACCGTTCACGTTATCTAGTTGTGTTCCGTTTCGAGAATTCGTGTATCGAAGCGAGAGAAATAAGCGAGTTACTCTTCAGTTGAGCCCGCATTTCCGTTCATTTACATACTTACTCACATACGTACCTACCTAAAATACGCCATTATTAAGTTTGCATCTGGATGACGGCTTTTCCGTTGGAGGTTCCACGCTGTAAGCTAAATTCGCTGCATATATATGCTACATACATTATAATGCAGCAAGTGTAGTTTACTATGAGTAATATATCGTTGTCATTAAAAGTAAGTCCTGAAATCCTTGAAAAAATCCTTAACGTTGTGTAAAATATTTCGTTACTTATCAGTAGTAGCGTTTCCTAAACTCGAAAAATGATTTCAACTTGTGACATAACACTATTTCAAATTTTAAAATTTTCTCCAAAAAAAGCTTCGTTTCCCTGCACCACCTATTGAGCGAATTTCGAAGTGGGTACCTACCTAATATTTGAACTTTCTTCAACCTACCAACCAGCCCAGCCCAGTATTGCCTAGTATTGAACTTGTAACGGTTTTGAACCATAAAAAACCCAGAACACCTTTTGCCTTCAAACACTATTCTGTCGCTAAAATATTAGTTTGTATAAAATTACTCCAACCACCTTCCAGGATTTTTGTTGTTCTTAAGAAATCAAGCCTGGTTTCTAGCGACCTTAGAGCTGAAGAACTCGTGTTTTCACCATTTTTATGAAGCTGAATTAAACTAGATGAAGAAGTTGTCAGATAGTAAGTAATGATTATTTTATTAGAATGTCTCTATTAACAGTAAATTTCATTCTATAACAGTGGTAACACTGATTTTATGTGCAACTCCCAGTGTTCTGTTCTATTCCGCTTTGTTGTTACAAGGTGTTACCTCGAGTGACCAGTTTTTATATTAATTATCATTTTTCATCAAGTATCTCAGCTTTTTCAGTGTAATTTTTTTACAGAAATAATTAGTAGTAATCTGATAGTTTTCAGTAAATTGTGCGTTAGCCGTTACCCTTGGCAGTCGTATGGCTGATGAGGTTTACAGGCTCAACGATCGTAGGCATGCGTCACATCCACGATGGCACCTGGTCGAATCGTAATTCGCCATGATGAATTAGCCTTGTCTTCCATCATTTACAGGGTTCTTGGAATTCTGTACTATCCCCAAAAAATTTTTTTTGTGGTTCAAATTTAGGTTTTTCAGGAATAACTTCTAACTAGAGGAGTTTGTGTGCCACAACGAGAAACGGAAACCACGAAATTCATCGATATCTTAATTTAGTTTAAAAAAGAGGCATAATTTGGCAAAAAATGTTCAAACTAAATTTTTATGGGTTTCAATAGTTGGATCAAAATCCGTTTTTGAATTATACCATACCAGTCATCATAGGTACAAAATGCCAAAAATTTCAGCGAATTTGGTTAGTTCCTTGACTAGGGCAGTACTTTTAGAACACGCTCTTGATCATCATCTTGAAGAAACTCGACTTCTGTCCATTGCCAAGCTTGGCAATTTTCACGGCAAAAGAAAAGATTTGAAATAAGAATAAATTAATAATGGCCCAACAATAACAGTAATACGACCGAATTTCTAGGGAGAAATCACTGGCAATTGATTGACTGATTGATTGGGCCTAAAGTGACTGCGTGCACCGGTGCTGGTGAGGTGCGTCCCGATCCCCTTAATGACGGTTAGATGCGTCCCGCCGCCCGAAGCATGCAAAGGTGAGATGCGTCGTGCGGCAAGGAGAAGCGGGTAAATGAGCCAGCAAAGGTACTATTTATCAGGGAGCAGATAGCTGCAGTTACAAGGGTGGACCCAACCCCAATATCTCCTTGGGAGTTCGTGAAGCTGGTGTCGAGGAAAGAAATGATCCCCATTGAAAATGAAAAAAAATGATAATGATGATGATGATACAAATGATCTGATGAACTGACAAAAAATATAACAGAATTTCGACAGCATCTGAAGAGAGGAAACCAAAATTATTGGGGTGTGAGCCAGTTCGCCTCCACGCGGTGCACCCTGGGTAGCGCTAAACGAACTGGACTGCAGCAGCCATCGGTCCAGTGGACGCGAACAGAAAGCCTTGGGAGGCACCGGCTATGGGAGGCATCGGTTATGGGAGGCATCGGCTATGGGAGGCATGGGATACAATTAGAGGGGAACGGGACCCATCGGTTAAAACCCCGATGAGGCCACGACCCGTTCGACTGATCTATCATCGGCTACTAATTACGTTTGTAAACATCCACTCTCCACCTGGCGGGACGCATCTAACCTTCGCACACCCAGCCTATTTGCTAATCCGTACGCAACTCACCATCGCCCGCGTGCACACATGCAGTAGGTTAAGGTAATGATGATGTCGCAGGGGTAAGGATAGAAATACTTAGGTACGACATAACACCCTCGTAGTGAAACAACGTAACGTCTGTTCGGGCCATAGGTAATAGTAGATATGGTTCGGGCTGGTGAGAGAAAGGCTGCTACCCTTCAAAATCGCCCTGTCCGCTTCACGCCTCGATCTCACTGGAAATATAGGCGCTGCCAGATGACGTTTTGCAAATTTCGAATACGCTTTGGTGCTAACTAATGGGGACTCAGCGTTGAAAATTTGCGTTCGGGGGATTTGAGGTTGATGAACTGGTGCTTGCGATTAACAATTTTAAAATTCCACCTGACCGACGTCGGTCTGCTTCCCCGGAGATAACATTATTATAGGTGTACGACTGTTTGTTGTTGCCAGTCACGACACAATAAATTATAGGACGTATTCCTTGAGCCCCCCCCCCCCCCCCCCCCCACCGCCACTTTCTCTCAATCACAAAATGGTGCAAACCTGTATCCATCAGGGTCCCGTAGACGAGCGGGAGGAATGACCGAACTTCTGAGGAACGCCGATAAAGGTATGAAGGCAGCTATCCCGTTTGGTTCATACCAGAGCGGCGGCGCTTGCCGGGACGGGGGCGCGCATTTCCCTTTGGGACAAGGCGAAGGAATCCGAGATATTCGCCTAATACCAAGACGCAACCAGCCCGTTCCTCTGGGTTCCTTCCAAGCATCGACCGATACTCCTCTTCCGCTCTGATACCTACCCGTTCAAGCTATATTCAGAGGATCATAGTATCTGCAAAGGATCCAGGCCTATTCCTTGATGTAAACGGTCAATGCCCAATGTATCGCCTACAAATAATTAATTTCCCAGTCAAACTTGATGTACAACTGAGTACCATGTATATCACAGACTGGCGTTAATACTTGTACAGCTGAATAGACCCCTACCGAAATGCGGTATACAAAATGTGTGTACCAATTATTCATGAAGGAGTAGACCTGTATGAGGGGGATTTCTACATATTTTCGATGAAATGGAGCAAAATTACATTGGGTACGGCTGGAAATGCCAATATATTTTTTACGACCACTTGATTTGAGTTTGTGCCATACGTTATGCACAGGGATTGTGTGTGTTGTTTCGCCAGTTGACTTGCTGTAACCGGCAAGCTCTCTCAGATACTGACGGGCCTCATAATAAACGCGGAACATGTATACGTGAATCGAGGAAAGGCAAGGAGGGAGACTTCATGAGGGCGAGGATGAAGCATCGGGAAGGGATGGGCGGTCGGAATGGAACATTGGAAAGGTTTTTGTGAAGAAAAGGAGAGAGAAAGCACGAAGGAGGAAAGGGTTAATACTCGGTCTTTATTCGGAGCTCCATTAAACAGACGGAGTATATTCGCTAGAGGGCCTGTAATCAGGACAGGAAAAGACTACAATAAAGATAGGAATACATTATGAAGAGTTAGAGTGAAGAGGAGTTGGTGAAGGGATGGAGCTGAAAAGTGCAAAGATGGAGGCGGCACGGGGGAGGTGGGCTGGTTGGGGAGAATCCTTTTGTGTGGACGAGCAAAAGTAAGAAGTGACACAAAGACTACTTTTCCGACTTGAAATGATGGGATGGAAGTAAGTGGAAAGAAAGGGATATGGTTCCATTTCACGTAATTGGACCACTGTTGGGGGGGTTAGAGGAAAAAAAGAAGACTTTAAAGAGTGGAAGAGAAGTCATCCCCTGGCGAAGGACGGAATCTCCTGTCGCCGATGCTTTCTATTTGGCGCCACTTAGCGAATGAACTCCGCGGTTAAACACTTCTTGAAAAACGTCAACAACATATTGTCGCAAACATTAATTAAAAGCAGGCTTCTGTAGAAGACACGCGATCCGGGCAAAGAACTCTCGAATAAAAAGGGAGGTTCTGTTGGGAGGGGGGCGGCAGAGTTTCTGCATTAAACCGACTTCCATTTTCCCATTGCTGGATGTGAATGCCTGAGTTGTCATTCAGCGGGACGTTCGTCGGTCCCGCTCGATAGTTCTTTCCGTCGAGTGGCACCAGCGTCGTTTCAGCTTGTGAGTTCGGTCTCGAGGCTTTTGAGAGGAACCAATTAGGTTTAAAGGGAAGGTGTTCGTTAAAAATGAACGGAAGCCGCTGGCATAGAAGGTCCCTCACTGAAAAAGTCAAGCTTCAACTTGAGGGGCCACCTTCTTCATTCAATTTATTGGTTGAAGTATGTACTCATTCGATTGAGGGATAATGAATCCTCGCCAGATACCGGCTTCGTTATTTTGGCCATTCTATCTGTAGACGCTATGCCTCACCAAAACTTCCGTTGATTTTTCAAGCTTACAATTATGAAATGAAATCAAGTGAACTTCAACATTCATGTATAAACAGGAAGTCTGTAATAAGTTCAGAAGATTTCACGCTGGTTACGACTGTAATATACTACAAGAGCTTCTACAAGGTTATTCAAAGTGAGAGCTTGGTGGCCTTTCTCGGCTGCCAATCTGTGGGAGATGCGTGGGCAGTTTATAAATTTGTCTGCCCACTTCTTAAACAAAGATTTTTCGCACAGGGAGAAGGACCCGAGCTGCCCGTGTGAAACAAGTACATTTTCTTTTATCCTGGGCATTGTAAATTGTCAGTTGCAATATTCCCATATTGCGATATTTATTTCTATTGATTTACGGTCCAAGTTTAGATTTAGAACATCGGTGCCTATGTGAGACCAATTCATTTTCACCACCTGGGTGGTTTTCGATTTGTTTATTTTATTTATTAATACCTTCGTTAAATCATTGCAGACGATATAAAGAGCGTGTTACTGTTCCTTTATACTTGTACTTATCCTGTTGTGTCAGATTTTCTAGTAGTCTGAATACTGTCAGCAACTGGGAAGATTCAAGGAATCGTATATTATATAATTATATTATAAATATTTATGTTTGAGGGATAATGACCATTCTGCTCATTGGTCATCCCGCACCCATGACCACTGGTCATTCTCCACCCACACCTTTATAAATATATGTATAATCAATAAATTCAGTTTAATTGCATTGGGGGGGGGGGGGGAGGTGCAGTTTATTGGTAGTTAGGTACATAATAATGAATAATAATTTCACGTATGTAGCTCAGAATTATATGCCTTATATGATAAGCAAAAAAGTTTAACATAGATTGCTTGTTTTGCCCATGTAGATACCTAAATAAAATATTCAGTTACATAATATTAAATATTTATGTTCAATAACCTCTCCTACCTATGTAATATTGAAAGATTTATCCAAATAAACGAAGGGAACGACAAGCTGAGCGACACCGAGGGGAAAGTAGGAGAAGGGTCCCTTCCATTAACCGATATAGCCCCTTAACGGTCATAACGGCCGATTGTGGGCCGGGGACGGGTGGAAAGGGCCCTTTATAAGCAGCCCTTCTAGCCCCGCTCGTCAATCGACCGATCACTCACCGACTTGGGAATTCTCATTCGACCGATCACTCAACGCCTTGAGACTTCTCTCTCTCCTACCCTTCTCCTGCACTCAATGTGGTACATCCGCGGGGCGCCTTCCTCTCTCTCCTCTATCACTCTCTGTGGTTCATCCGCGGGGTGGTAGTAAAACACTCCTGAGGAGCGCCTAATACTCACTGTGGTAAATCTGCGGGTTATTAGCTTCCTACCCATCCAATCCTACCCTACCGTTAGGGAACACCTTAATGTAGTTACTCATGTAGATTTTATGTAATGAATATATGATATTAAAGGTGGCTAAAATTATCCTCACTAGCTAAAAAGACGGAAATAACTTTTTCAGCGTTTTTTTAGTGTTGGGTATCCATAATACCAAAAAATCTTTTATCCCTTCCTTCCTGTCTTCCTTCTCTCCGTCTTTATTCCTTGCTTCTTCGGGTCGGCACTCATTTGAGTGAGAGATAATAATCCTTGGACGACCCCGGGTTCGCTGTTACTAAGATTTTATCTGGAGCATTAGCAAAGGGAGATTCACTAAACTTTCAATCTTTATCAAGTTTACAATTACAAAATTATGAAATGAGATGATAAATTATGACCACGCTTCGACATTTAGACAAACGCCAATTTCAAATGTGGAATCTCAGTTTTGAATACGGAATATTGGTTTGACACAATTTCACGCTGATCACTATTGCTGAGCAGTTTTGCAAAACCCTACAACTCCATAATATTGAGCATTAGTACAGATCAAGGAAAATGTTCAGAATCTACGTAATATTTGTAAAGAGAAGCCAACTTGATGTGACGTGCTGTAATCACTGGTGATTAGTTGTTGTTTGGTACCATGATACGGCCCATAATCATATTACCACAATTTGAGCCGTAGGGAAAACTACATTTTTGGTTTATTATTCTCTGAGTAAGTGTATAATCCCACCGAATATATCGGTGTACTATATATTCAGTTCGGACATTTTCTTTTTTGGAACACCCCCTCAAATTTTTTTTTTTTACTTTTCAAGGTGCGTAGATAGAACTCAGATTGTGAGGTATAGTTTTCCATATTTTTTAGGGCGAGGAGTCCAAATACGTAGTTGATTTTGACCACTGAATGAAGGATTGAGGTTCTAACGATGTTTTAACTTTCAAAATTCAATATTTATGGGTCAAAAACCTGTGAAAATGGAACCAGAAATTTCCCCACCATTCCACGTATTACAACGAAACATTCGAATTAAAAACCGTCAAATACAGCTGGTGGGTCTCTTCAATGAGGTCCCAATCGTGCCGTATTCAGTCGAGAATAATAAACCCATGTGACAAGGACTTCGCAGCGTTTTTCCATTCTTGTGCGTAGTTGTTTCTATCTGTATGATAAGTGACGAAACAGATCTGATCTGTGATGAACAGTGATCTGTGATGATTACTGACGAAAACCGAACTTCTCCGTTACTGTACAATTAAATCGGTCTGCTTTAGACAAAATTCCATGCCATCATTCGACTCTGCTTGAAATATCAGCAAACACTCAATTTTTCTATTTTCGCGCTTGTCGCGTTTCATAAATTCGCACCATAATTTGTATACAACGACCTGAAGTTGATAACTGTTCCGTCGGAGTCGTAGGTCCACCTTCAACCGGAGGTTGTCGAGCTGAGCCGTCGTAGGCAATTCTTCATACCCCCGAGGTCCATTTCTAATCCCGAAGTGCAGCAATCCGAAGGGGAGGATTGCAATGTGTAGACAAGAAGCCTGGGAGATTGAATTTCCCTTTATCTATTGTTGAGTTTCAACCACAAACAAAGCGCCTGGGGGCCTTGTGTCTTCCTCTTCTTATCTGAGATGAGTCTTTTTTTTCTCTCTTTCTGCTCCTTCGCCGTTCCTCTTTTCTCGTACTTTATATTCTGTCCTTTTGTAGTTGTTCCAGGGAGGGCCTTAGGGTGGCTCGGGTCCAATATCCTCAATCCCTCCCGACAGCCTACGCTTCCTCCAACATCCAACTTCACCCTCCAAGTTACTACCTCTACCTCCACCGCTCATTCTCTCAGGCCTCCACTCTCGGGGTTTTCTTTCTTTATTTTTTTTTCCATTTGCTTTCTATTTTGGTTCGTGATTGCTTCCCGGTCGAGACGATATCAACGGTCGTAACTTGTGGCGGGTTACACTATCACCTGTCCACGCCTAGATCGCCAAACTTGAACCTGCAAATGCCTGTGACTACACAGCTATACCATAACTCCGTATCTTGTGAAACAAAAAATGAAAACATTGGTACCGTCCGCCAAGTTGTTGAGCCTTCGATTATTATTAAAAAATAAAGTAAAGCAAACAGCCATTCCAGGCTGGGGCTTTTCTTCCGACTGCCCTGCTAGCGTCGCGGACGTGATCAGCTGTCCTTCAGTGAAAGGATCTGAATTCGACCTGATCATTTCGCTCTTTACTTGGGTACTCATTGCCTTGCCCCCTTCTCGAATGGAGAGGGTTTCGCCCAACAGCTACATGTGGGTCATACTTGGACGTGTCACCTGTGTCAAGGCGGTCTCCCATCCAAGTACTAACCGCGCTCGAGGTATCTTAACTTCGGTGATATAACGGGAACCGGTTTATTCCACCTGAAAAGGCCGTTGACCAGTAGCGGTGCGTGGGCTCTGAAAACGGTGGAACACCAAACAAGAACGCAAAACCAACAGATTTGCCTACAAAACACCCCAAGGCAACAACACCCTTCCATTATTTACTGATAGAGTGATATTCAGCAAAGTTTATCTTTTAATCAACACTCTATCGTCGTACGAAAACCACGAAATTTCTACTGCAAATTAGCCACAGAATTCATGTGTTACAAAAATATAGTAAACTAAAATACAACAAAACAATGACCCGTTGGCCGGTACCTAATTGGAGAAGCTATTGACTAGAAGCTAGTAGTTATCCATGTGTTACGACGCCGATGAATCCACGAACAGCATACAGGACAAAACGCAAGTAGGTACCTACTACAAATACCTATCTGTCACCGGAACCGGACTGAACACAAAACGCACAAAATTTGATGCAAAGAATTGGAAACTGACAACAGACTCAACAGAGAAAGCGGGTGTAATTCACAAGACAACCATGGAAGAAAAGGCTTCTTTTCTTCCATGCGAGACAACAAAAACAAATCAGAAGAGGAAGAAGCATGTCGTATCGAGATGACAAATTGAATCGAAGGGATCGAATTGATTGTTAAAAGGAACGATTTTGGGGTGGAAATCAGATTCTGAGGACAGGGCTCAAAGTGGACGCGGCGAGTAACATGTTTACTCGACTGAGCATGCGCGGACAGGCCACTTTTCTCAGTTGCCATGGGAGCACTAGGACCAAGGACATACCTGCCAGTTTCAGAAGCCTAGGTTTAGATTTCGACTGGAGGACATCGATTACTGTCGCTTTATTCCGATGACATGCTTGGTCTATGGAGCTAACATGAAGGAACCACCATGGATGCTCTACTAGAATATTGAATATCCATAGCCGGAGAAATCTGGCGAGTCACTGTTGAACTTTGTGAAAAATGCTAGGTGCAGTGTACGAGGGAAATTCAAATGCCAACTGAACACATGGTTGGAGTTTTCTTCACTCCTAGTGTTATTGGGTGCGAGGGCAGTGGCCCAAGTGGCCTCATGGACGCAACGCCCCTGCCGTTGACGATAAATTAATAAAATGGTACTGACCCAGGAAAAAGTTCGAGACACACGTGTGCCGCCCATGTCGCCTTTTGGCAATGGTGATCCTTCGGAATGATGATACAAGCTTTGAATTTCAAAGATGGCGCTCAAAGAAATACGTAGATTCAGTACAGAACATGGGGAATCGGTGGTTACTTCAGCAGATAGTCTGTGACAGCTGAATCCGTTGTAATCGACCGATTTACGGACGGATTAAGTAATATGGCTTTCATGCAACGGTGGTGTGACGCTCTCGAAATGATGTTTAGGCCTGAAAAGAGTTTGTTCAACGAGTTGCTGTATCAGACCCATTTGCTTAATTATTTGTGAGATTTTATCCACTGTTATTGCACCTCTGGATCTAATCGTTAACGCTGAAAGATTGGTATTTCAAATAATCGAATTTTTGTTATATATGTTGGTAATTGAGTCGCATAAGGTCAGGAAAATGAGGCGAAGATATGAATTCTCAAGTGGAATTTGAAGGAACAATTGCTTAAAACTGCGAGTTGGCATGATTGTTGGCCAGTGCGACTGGAATTCATATGATAAGAATGACAAGTTGCTTCCTGCTGCAGGCGGTCGAGTAGGGACCGGTGGAGGTGGTGCTGGTACTCCACGGGCGATACTAAAAATATTAAATGAGAAAAAACAGGAAGTGAATGGGTATATTACTTCCGAAAGTTGGGGTGACGCTGTTGGACTATGACGTCTGGCCCTGCGAAGGGTTGTAGGAAAAAACTATTATCAACTATGACAGTAAAATGCGGAACTATTTGCAAGTAGCACGTAGGCTTATTACTTAAACAGACAATGAAGGAAATTGTGAATGTTCCAATACTAACTTCGGAGATCATCTGAGGAAGTTGGGTGTAGATCGTCGATATGTGGTGAATATGTAAGCTGTATCCGGTCTCAGTCGCCAGAGTAGCAATAATAGGCCAGTTGCAGTCTCGCTGAGAATGCGTTGAACGAATTTCTGGCGCGAAGGTGTAGTAAATAGAAGTCGGCAGCTTGTAGAAGAGACTTGGAGGAAGACCACTGATGAGAAATATACTCACAGACCAAAGAGCGTAATGATATAAGACGATTCCAGAAGTCTCTGGTCCAACATTCGAATCCGTAATTTATTGAAAGCCTCTCGTGTTTTATAAGGGCCTGATGTTTTAGGATGCTCTCCTTCTGTGGTTATCGAAGTGGCAATTCTACCTCTTTAAAAAAAAATAAAGCCAATTATTATATGGTAAATTTTAGTTCAGTTCACAAATCTGTCATTCGGCAAATTCGAGTTCAGTCGGCAGATCCGTGTTAGTTGACAAATTATGAGTTTAGTTTGAAAACTTGCGTTTTTGAAAAAAACAAATCAGAGGATAGGTGTGTGTGTACAGCATCCGCTAAAATATAACAACCAGTCCACTAATAGGTTCACAACTCTGTCGCCATCCAACACAAATCCGAGCTAGGCCCAAACGATGTTGTCAGAACGGATGTGTGACTGTAGGATGTTCTAAAAATGATGTCCCCGCTCTGTCACGTTCCGTGTGTCGAAAACGCTTGCAGCAGCTGATTTTCCTCAAATATTTCGTGTTTTCCTACACTTTCAAGTCCACCAGTGAAGCGATGAATGTGAATAAGTGTTGAAGGGATTCATGGTGCTTTAGCAAGGCATATCATATGTAAGCTCTAATTTGTTTTTTCTTTTCCCTCAGTAAGTGATGGCTACTTTTCAGTACCCACAAAATATAAGCTGAACAGTCCTGTGATTCCCCTTCATGAAGTGCATTTTCTACTCTCGACGGTAATCGGAATTTGTGAGGCGGAAAGGGAAAAGGGACCTCTTCTCGGGAAAGTAAATTTTTAGTTACCATTATCACAAATTCTTAACTAAATTTTGAATGATTCGAGAAGAGACGCTTAAAAATTATGAAATCTCGGCAACATTTCATTAGTTAGGTAGGAAGGTATATTATTGTTAAAAGATGCAAATTTGTCAAACATTAAAATCAGGTGTCATCTAGTAACATAAATTATAGAAATTCAAAGAATCTTCTGATCTTATGAAGTCTGTGAATCGATGCTTTCGACTCCGATTTATGTTTTGGCTCTTGTGCAATTCAGATTCTCCCGACAGGAGGTCTTTTGTTCTTTCCGCCTTATATTTAGGTAGATACCTTTGAGCTCGCTAAAAATACGATGCAGGTACCTTTCTACGTTGCGTATTTGCAAAATGTAAGTACTCCACCGACATAGCTACCTTTTGTAAGGTTATCTATGAGTTTTTCTTACATATAGGTTATGGTGAATTTAGGTTGATGTAAAATTCACCATGAGAGGTGGAGGTAGTTGGATGTTGGATAGGAGTGCATTTAGAGCTAAAATTGTTGTGTGTTGATTTTTGGTGTGTTTGCGGTTAAGGGCAAACCTCCACCGAGCGTGTGTTGAAAAGGTTAAAAGTGAATTTAAGTTAGAGAATTTGAATGCATGAAGTGCGTGTAATTTGGTTGTGTGTGTGTGTGTGCGGTTAAGGGCGGACCTCCACCGAGCGTGTAGTGTGTGTCATCCGGATCGGTTAAGGGCGAGACCTCCACCTGATCCTGATGAAATGTGTGTGAGTGAATTTAATGGTAAATTGGTGTAGCTCTAAATTCACTCCTATCCAACATCCAACTACCTCCACCTCTCATGGTGAATTTTACATCAACCTAAATTCACCATATAGGTGCTTGCCGTTTTTCTGTCAATCTTGTTTCTGTACTTCCACATTTCAAAAAACTAACTCTCATCCTTGAGCCTATCATGGAAGTTAGTGCACTATACCGTACAAGCTAAGTAAGTTGACTCAAAATCTACAGAGTAGAACCTACAAACTTCTAGCTCCTCCAAAATGGAAATCAAGCGATTAGGGATTATTGAAGGTTTATTATTGAATCAAAAAAACTTCGGGAGAATTCAGTTTTCACCAATTTTTATTAGTAACAAATGGTTTAAATATTTTTACTGATCGATTAGGTAGGTTGAACTGAAATCTCGGGTCAATCGTAGGATGGATACTTCTACAGTATCCATGGGCGTCGGATCTGACAGTCTGAGATGATTGTCATCCTCGATCTATCAACTAGTTTGATTTGACTCGTCGATCCGGCATCATACAAGCCAACAGAGGTTTCCATAACGTGGCCGAGGTGCGAGGTCTTTTCGAGCCCAATTACAGCGAGAGTACACTCACGTTAAATGGTACTTGGGTGAGAAAAAAGCCACAAAAGATTTCCAACTCAATACAGAGTCTAGACGTTACGATGCTCACCTTCAAGTAGCCGTCGGCGCCGTGGCTGCTCAGACTTGTTGAGAAACTCTCGAGGGGATGAGTGTGACGAATTTTGCTTTCGAGTCCAACAATGTTAGCGAAACCCTTGTAATTAATTTTTGAATGAAACAGCTGATTAACTCAATGAAATTAATTACTTGATGTGTACCAAGACTTCCATGGTTTCCTCCTTGGGAGTTTTAACTAACAAATGTTTTTTTTTGTATTTTGCAGGTGCAGCTGCTAGATCCGCAGGTCTTGAGAGATTAGCTTGAGTTCGAGAATCGATCTAACTGTGCTCGAGGGTTTCACAAAAAGCTCATTCTTTATAAACCCTCTGTTTTCTCTGGCACGGTTCGCATTAACATAAATCAAACAACGATTGACTCGGTTGTACTTGAATTACGGTACATTTTGTTACCCACCTGTAATTGTAGCAACTTCCATAGTGGTCCTGGTCCGCTCTCTGCGGCCGGTACTGATGTAGTACAGAAGAAATGAAGTTGGTTCATAGTTCAGATTTACTAGGAATTGGTGTCTAACTTTACTACAGTTGCGAAGTGTAGATCTTTTGGTTTTTAAAATTATTATTATTTCTTCATTTTCAAAGAACGTTTTTGGGTACTAGCCATGTTCTTATCAGCTCAATCTTCCCCAGTACTGCTACTAGATTTTTGTTCTAGTACTAGAACAAAAATAATATTAGGTCATCTTCTGTGAAGTCATAATTTATTATCTCCTCAAGTATCGTCTGCCACGCGGTGGCAATCCACAAAGTTATCTGTAACAATCGAAATATATACTCTCAAGAATAGTATTTCAAACTAACAACCAATATCGTTGTTTATCGCGAACAGTACTTATAACAACGGTGAAGAAGAAGACCACGGATACTAACTCCATGAGCTATTAGAGGCTGTACAAAATTAACATAGCTTGATGGCGCAACCATCAGTGTGCAAAGCAAAATAACATCTGTTGCAATGGAACGAAAGAAAACTTCGTCAACTGAGAAATCTTGAACAGGTTCAATAAATCCCTGCAGGTTATTGGCTCGTATTTTACATAAAATGATAAGGTACAAACGCTCAATAAATAAAGCGAAAGCCATTTACACAATATTACAACCAATTTGTCCCTTCTATAATTTATTTGTATTTGACTAAATAAGTTCACAATTTCACGAAAAAACATTTTTAGAGGTTTCAAGCAGTCAAATTTTCTTCACGTAATTCATGGGCCTCTTTTATAGAAGACGAGAATCCTACCCCAAGGGTTTTATCGGAATAATTCGGCTGGCTCTCTGGCAATGAAGTTGTATGCATAACACTGGCGATGTAAATTTAACTCGAGTGCACCTCACCATAGCACGAGAGAAGCATACGGATGAGGACATCAGACTCGGACCAGCCGCACAAGGGACAAACAGGGTTTGGGTTCATTTTCAGTACTCTCATGTCGAGCAGAATGCGGGCTGAGTACCTACCCATTGTTCTCAGTTGGGCAAATACACGAACAATACCCATTGGCCAGTCAGCCACGAGGTAGTTTGATGGAGCTCACGGATTGAATGATATAATGCTCTTGCACAATGGGAAGTGATTTGAGCTCATTGCGGCGTAGAATGTTTTTTTGGGTTCATTATTTTCTATGATGAAAGCTGCAGGACACAAATACCTCGGAGTGTACCTAGATAAGCGACTCAGTAGAATACGAAGCTGAGCATCTTGCCTGAAACCATTGTTGGACAGTCGGAACGTGTCAGTGCAGAATACAATCATCATGTATAAACCACTCATTGTACCGATGTGGACATACGATATAAACATTTGGCGTACATGTTCCCGCTCACAATTCAGGAGGCTAGAACAGCAACAAAATGGCATTCTATAGAATAGAATTGTTCATACTCCAGATTTCGTGAGAAATTAGACCATTTACAAGGATTTCGGACTGGCCACACCAACTGAAATTTTAAACCAACACATGACGAAGTTTATACACACAAATCGAGAGCACAGAAATCCACTCGTTGTAGAAGGCTTTAGACGACCGGAGGTACAGCGATTAGTACGACCGCGTCATATCCTGGACATGGTTGACATGAACACAGATGAAGTATAGAAGAAGTGCCAAGTGAAACTGAACTGAATAAGTTAATTAACTGTTTAATGTGTTTCTTCCACGAAGGAAATGCTAATCAATGTGGACCAAATACCGTGTGATTACCATAATTGTCAATGAGAAATGTTATAATTGTTGACGGGCTCAATAAAATAAAAACAAAAACAAAAAAACCGCCCCCGGTCACATGTATTTTCGTCCCCACAGCGACAACAGGAGGATGTTCCGTCCCCGAATGGATGCACCTTCGTCCCGACAAGAAAGTGATGGCAGTTGCAAATTCGTCCCCGCTTATTGACTAATAATAGAAAAGTACTAAGAAAGATACTCTGTTCCTACCTAAATCACGAGTTAAATGTTGCTAAAATAATTCTGTCGATGACAAACAGTAACTAAAATGGCAAAAAGAAACGCAAATAATGAAGTTCTGAAGGGAAATTGTTGATGCGGAGTGAAAAAAGTTGGAAACGTACCTACCAACAAACTCCAGCCCCTTCTACGTACATGGTATAATCCTGTGTGTGTCGTGTCCGCCTGTTTTTCTGCCTACGTAATTCAACATACGCTTGTAAAAAGTAATCAATCTCAGATGAAGAAGTTTTGACTTTCTGTTCTGGTGTTATATTTGTTTCCCATTATTCTTGCATGGGAACTATCAATTCCACAAGCTATCGCGGCTCAAAAATACTTTGTTCTACTTACGGAGGGTGAGCATCTCGGAAACTGTAGCGGCTCCTCAAAAAACTCTATCCTGTAAATTTCCCGATAAAGATAGCTAATTAAAATAGCTTCCTTTTCTTCGAAAATTCGCTAAAAAGCTCAATTTTTTTCTCGAGGCCGTTTAAGATAAATGGGATAGGAAAGGGAGGTGGGAGGGATCCTAACCCGTCTTCAAGAGATTTTAATTTTCGGTTGATGAATATATTCCATGGAATCACCTAAAGTTATTTATAAAAGTTAGTTCAACCCTTACGCCATGGGGTTTCAAATTCTATTAAGAAGTCAAACGATTTGGCCACTTCTGCAGTTACTTGCTCTCAAATTTTTGACAATTACCTGATTCATAACCAAAATGTACAACGCCTGGTGTTTAATTGGCGGATGATTTAATCACTTACCTACCAATTTTTTTTTTTTCCAAAAACTATTTCATAAAGTACTTCTGAGAGTTAAATAGATAAATATACCAAAACGCATAGACATTTCAGGTGCTTTTTCCCCAAAGAAAAATACGCTCACAAGCTATTTTGGTTTATTATTCTGTGAATAATACACCTATGTAATCGCTCAGCAAAAAATTTTTATAACACCCCCTCAAACTTTTTTGTTTTCCGTTTCAAGGTGCGTAGATTCCAAAAATGCAATGTCCGTCCGCCGTCCGCCGTATCACGTGTACAGGCTTCATTTTCGGTCTAAAAAAGTCGTTCTTTCGCACACATGCTCCATTTGGGCCCTAGTTGTATCCCGAAACTTTGCAGCCCGATCGGAATATACCCAGGGGGGTTATGAGTGATAATGTGTATAAAAATAGGTACTCTTTTTGTTTTAGTAACACATTAGTAAAATGAGCTTTTGAGATATCGCTCTTCTCGTCCCCAAAAACATGAAAAACGATACCTTAAAAGCTCATGTTACCAACATGTTGCTAAAACGCAAAAAGTACCTATTTTTACACACATTTTCACTCATAACACCCCCTCAAACTTTTTTGTTTTCCGTTTCAAGGTGGGTAGATTCCAAAAATGCAATGTCCGTCCGCCGTCCGCCGTATCACGTGTACAGGCTTCATTTTCGGTCTAAAAAAGTCGTTCTTTCGCACACATGCTCCATTTGGGCCCTAGTTGTGTCCCGAAACTTTTCAGCCCGATCGGAATATACCCAGGGGTGTTATGAGTGAAAATGTGTGTAAAAATAGGTACTTTTTGCGTTTTAGCAACATGTTGGTAACATGAGCTTTTGAGGTAGGTATCGGTTTCCGTGTTTTTTTGGACGAGAAGTCCGAATATGAAGTCGATTTTGACCAAGGAGTGGAAAATTGAGGTTGTACCAGATGTTCAGCTCCAAAAATTGATTTTTTATGAGTCAAAAACCTACGAAATCGTCTGAAATCACCATCAATTTGTAGAATAACACTAGGAAAAGTGTCAACACGTGGATCAAGACGATTAAATGGCTCTACCAATGATCAACGATAATTTAAAAAAAAAAAAGGAGCGTACCACCTATTTTAAGTTTTGGGGGCCAAAATTGGTGGAAACCATCAGAAATAGCTATTTCAATTATTTTACATGAAAGCAACAATAAATGAACAGCCAGCATTTCTGTAGGTATGTCCAATAGAATAATAAACCCATGTGACAAGGACTTTGCAGCGTTTTTGATAAACGAATAGGGCACTTATATTCCATATCAGCGTGAAAAAAGAAAAAAATTCCAGTCAGGCAGCATGGCTTAAGGAGCGAATTTTAAGAAACAGTTTGGGGAAATGGAGAATTTAAATTAAATGTCATCTGCCAGAGCACTCATTACGGCCTGACTGGGCACTCGTTGAGTCCAGAGCGGCACGTCTGGAGAAAAAATTATGTCAACAAATCACTTTTGGATGTTTTGAACCAAAACACCGTGATTTTGATCGCTCGATGCAGTCTGATCGTGCTGAAACTACTCGCAATCGACTCAGCGACCATAAAACATGGTATACGACAACTTATATGCCTACGTAAAACATTTGCTGGTTTTCTGGATTTCGGACTACAATTTTGTCAATTTGGTACGCTGGGTGTGTCTTATCGGACTGGGACCAGTTTCAATCGATTCAGCGCCCCAGAGAACATGATTGACAACACCCGACATGCCTATGTTGCTGAAATCTTTATTGTTTAGATTTTTCGGACAAAAATTTGTAAATTTTGACCCCTGCGTACAGTACGATCGAGCTGGGTAAGGAGCTCATCATTACCCTTGCAGAGAAGGATTTTTCTGCGCAAGAACGAATGTTTTATGGAATTTACTATGGAATTATTTACTATGGAATTTTTATGGAAATATTTGAATGGAAAATGTTTTATGGAAATATTTGAATGGAAAATGGAAATATTTGAATGGAAAATTTTGAATGGAAAAATGGAAATGGATTTTTATGGAAATATTTACTATGGAAATTAAGGGACTTATCGTGCGAGAATGACAAAACACACACACCACACCACACATGCACGCACGAACGCACCTAGTGCCGGAGTACAAACTCTAACGTTCTACAATTACAGTTACATAAATGAAAATTTCTCCACATCTCCTGTAAACCACCATTTCGGCATCACAAACCCCTGATATCCTTTTTCAAATGAAATAATATCACGGAACATCATACTCGATTTCATAAAGCCATGGAGTGATTAAAATCATTGTTATCCAAGTACGGCTGAGGAACAAAATTTTTTGGTTTATTTTTTTCAGTAGTATTAAATCTTTAAAGTCGAGCATGGAAAAACAAAACAAAGAAAAAACTCTCCTCGTAATCTGAGTGGTTATGTTGCATGGTACGTAGAGAAATTGGTTTGTATGTCCCGTGGTCAAGTACGCACGCACGCACAGACAGATATGTATATGTATATATAAAATATTACATAATGTATTAATGTATTTGTTTACATAATGTATTTTTGTAGATAATGTATTGTATACATAATGTATCATACATAATATACACTATGCATACATGTATATAATGTACGTGGTATACATTATGCATACATTGTATGTAGTATACATTATGCATACACTATGTATACATTAATCTATTAATTAAATTGTATTAATTTATGCATAATGCATAAATGTATACGAATAGCTATGTTGCATACTACATTATGTAGTATACAATGGATTGTATACATAACGTACTGTATACATTACGTATTGTATACATTATGTAATGTACACATAATCTATACATAATATATTATACATTATATGTACGAAAAGTGAAAAATCTACCGTTTAGATCTCCGATGCATTAAGTAAACGGATTTTGGAGGGATTTCCAGTTCACAGGGGACATCTCACTGTAGTCTCGTTGTTCTGTGCCACGGAGGCACAATTCCTGTGGGATATGGGATAATGTATTCGTATACATAATGTAGTTTATACATAATGTATCATACATCATGTATACACTATGCATACATGTATATATACGGTATACTGTGCATGCATTATACGTAGTATGCATTATGTACACACTATGTATACATTAATTTATTAATACACATTAATGTGTTTGTATACATAATGCATAAATGTATACGAATAGGTATGTTGCATACTACACTACGTAGTATACAATGTACTGTATTCATAACTTACTGTATACATTACGTATTGTATACATTGTGTAGTGTACACATAATCTATACATAATATATTATGCATTATATGTACGAAAAGTGAAAAATCTACCGTTTAGATCTCCGATGCATTAAACGGATTTTGGAGGGATTTCCCGTTCACAGGGGACATCTCTGAAATTTTGGAACATTTTCCTCGAAAATTCGCTAAAAACAGACTTTGTTCAATCCGACCGTAGTCTCGTTGCTCTGTGCCACGGAGGCACAATTCCTGTGGGATATGGGATAATGTATTCGTATACATAATGTAGTTTATACATAATGTATCATACATCATGTATACACTATGCATACATGTATATATACTGTATGTAGAATACATTATGTATATATTGTATGCATTATGTGCATTATGCGTACATCATATGTAGTATGCATTATGTATACACTATGTATATATTAATATATTTGTATGTATAATGCATAAATGTATACGAATAGCTATGTTGCATACTACATTATGTAGTATACAATGGATTGTATACATAACGTACTGTATACATTACGTATTGTATACATTATGTAATGTACACATAATCTATACATAATATATTATACATTATATGTACGAAAAGTGAAAAATCTACCGTTTAGATCTCCGATGCATTAAGTAAACGGATTTTGGAGGGATTTCCAGTTCACAGGGGACATCTCACTGTAGTCTCGTTGTTCTGTGCCACGGAGGCACAATTCCTGTGGGATATGGGATAATGTATTCGTATACATAATGTAGTTTATACATAATGTATCATACATCATGTATACACTATGCATACATGTATATATACGGTATACTATGCATGCATTATATGTAGTATGCATTATGTATACACTATGTATACATTAATTTATTAATACACATTAATGTGTTTGTATACATAATGCATAAATGTATACGAATAGGTATGTTGCATACTACACTACGTAGTATACAATGTACTGTATTCATAATTTACTGTATACATTACGTATTGTATACATTGTGTAGTGTACACATAATCTATACATAATATATTATGCATTATATGTACGAAAAGTGAAAAATCTACCGTTTAGATCTCCGATGCATTAAACGGATTTTGGAGGGATTTCCCGTTCACAGGGGACATCTCTGAAATTTTGAAACATTTTCCTCGAAAATTCGCTAAAAACAGACTTTGTTCAATCCGACCGTAGTCTCGTTGCTCTGTGCCACGGAGGCACAATTCCTGTGGGATATGGGATAATGTATTCGTATACATAATGTAGTTTATTCATAATGTATCATACATCATGTATACACTATGCATACATGTATATATACTGTATGTAGAATACATTATGTATATATTGTATGCATTATGTGCATTATGCATACATCATATGTAGTACCTATGCATTATGTATACACTATGTATATATTAATATATTTGTATGTATAATGCATAAATGTATACGAATAGCTATGTTGCATACTACATTATGTAGTATACAATGTACTGTATACATAACTTACTGTATACATTACGTATTGTATACATTATGTAGTGTACACATAATCTATATATAATATATTATACATTATGTATACGAAAAGTGAAAAATCTACCGTTACATCTCCGATGCATTAAACGGATTTTGGAGGGATTACCCGTTCACAGGGGACATCTCTGAAATGCTGGAAATCCGACTGTACATAGTCTCGTTGCTCTGTGCCACGGAGGCACAATTCCTGTGGGATATGGGATCATGTAGTCGTATACATAATGTAGTGTATACTTTATGTATACATTGTGTGTAGTATACATTATGTATACATTACATGCAATATACATTATGTATACATTAATTTATTAATATACATTAATGTATTTGTATACATAATGCATAAATGTATAAGTATAGATATGTTGCATACTACAGTAGATATGTACTTAGTATACAATGTATTGTATACATAACGTAATGTATACATTATGTAATGCACACATATAATGTATACATAATATATTATACATTATAGATATATATATATGAATAGTGAAAAATCTACCGTTTAGATCTCCGATGCGTTTAAACGGATTTTGGAGGGATTTTCCCGTTCACAGGGGACATCTCTGAAAAGTTGGAACATTTTCCTCGAAAATTCGCTAAAAACAGACTTTGTTCAATCCGACTGTAGTCTCGTTGCTCTGTGCCACGGAGGCACAATTCCTGTGGAGAGCAACAGCGTCACAATCAGTTGTGGCAACAATGTCGAGTCCTGAACTGAAACTGATGCGCTGTTGAATTTGATTCACTTTCAACGTCGTCAGAGATTCCGAGTGAACGTCACCGCAGCTCTGAAAGGCCCGCGGTTGAAGGCAGACATTGTCCCGGACGATGTGGGTTTGATCGAACGGGTCCCGGAGATGGCAGGAAGGGCAGACGTCGCCGCGGGGAGCTTAGCTCCGAGAGCTTTAACGATGGAAGAGAAGCGCTCGCAGCTGCTGAAGCCCACAGGGGCGGACCGAGGCGTCAGTTCCGTTGCTATGGAGAGGGAACGTCAGGCTCACGAACAACGTGTCACAGACGGTTTGACGGGATAAGAGAATCGCCATCTCCGCGACCCGCCGTCCCTCTTGTTCGACGATCCTCAAACGCAGTTTCAACGGATCATCTTCCACCGACCACCGCTCGTCCTCCGATGCTTCGCCTAACAACGTCACAAAACGCTGAGTGCAGCCAATGGATCGGACGACAGGGGAATTTGATTGGTTCTGCGTTTAATGTTAACATATGACGCAGGCCGCCACACAAATATTGGATCATTTCGTTTCAGAAAGCGCGATTGACTTTGGAAATCTAGGAAATACTGTTCCCGCACAGGTAGTACAATCGAACGGCTGTGCACAAACGAGTATTTGATTTTAGAAAAGTTGGAGGCTGAAACGCGTACATCAGGTTGTATCCAGGATTCGGTTTCGGGAGGTGAAAATTCCTGTCACGCGGCAACTGTGAACATCAGAGGTCACAGATCTATGCAATGGGCCCAACATTTCTTGTATGCGACTTCAGGATGATTTTCCTTCCTCACGACCAGAAGGCAGATAAGCCTCGGAATCGTGATGGAGTAAAAAAAAAAAAAAAAACGCTGCAAATCCCTGCACAACGGTTTATTATTTTGCACAGAACACCCTTCTGTTACAGATCACAGCTCTCTGTATAGATAACCCGTCTATATAATATAATATGTACTATTCTATACATATTATGTAGATCGCAGACCCTCCTTAGGTTAGTATTTAACCCCGTACTCATTACTAGGTACCTACCTAAATCACAGTTAAATGTTGCTAAAATAATTCTGTCGATGACAAAAAGTACCTAAAATGGCAAAAAGAAACGCAAATAATGAAGTTCTGAAGGGAAATTGTTGATGTGGAGTGAAAAAAGTTGTGAAAGTACCTACCAACAAACTCCAGCCCCTTCTACGTAGATGGTATAATGAACCGTTGTGTATAATAATTTAACATTGTGTAATCATTTACCCATCAATAATACTTCAACGTTTGTTCAGGTTTCGCTACTATCAACAAACTCCAAAAGGCCATCATTTTTCAAATGAAATAATATCACAAAACAACCAACTCGACTTCATACTCTGTGAATATAATAGATGCTCCTAGCAATGATGATCTCGGTCCACTTCCCGATTCTTAGCGCGTCCCTAGTGCTGATATCTGGGCTGAATGTATACAATTTCATTCATCCTGCTGTTGAAAAAGCCTGTCGATGCGAAAAAGCCTGTCGATGC
>OX940974.1:17865019-17997519 GCA_954871275.1 Leptopterna dolabrata
AAGCAATGGAATGTTTTTGCCCCAATGTCGAAGTACCACGTGAAACTACTCCCAGAAAGCCACTAGATGGCGCTATAAGCTCTAAATCGTTAAAATGTGGAGTCTAACCCCTTTTCCCCTGTACCCTTCGTATGTAGGTATATGACGTATATACATCCTATGTATAGTGACGTTTCGATACTTCCATTTATCGGGTAAATGGTATCGAAACGATATCGAAAGCTTGGTACTGATAACGATATAGATAGATAGTATAGATAGATAATTTTTATTGTATTAATCTTTACGATTGTTACAAGAGAACATTCGAGGTCATAATATTTAAAATAAAATATCAACTGAATAACCATGATTCAAAAATGAAACATCGTGACGACATAAATAAATGAATAAATGAACACAGTTCTTGATTAAATATAAATTTCATCGACAAGCATATTTCTAATAAATTCTCTAAGTGCGGTAATAAGCCGTTCTCACATAGTTGATATATAAGAAAAAAAAAAAACGTTGCAAAGTCCTTGTCACATGGGTTTATTATTCTACTGGACATACGCATAGAAATTTTGGCTGTTCGTTTATTATTTCTTTCATGTGCAATGATTGAAATGGCTATTATTGATGGTTTCCATAAATTTTGGCGCCCAAAAACACGAATTTGGCTCTTTTTTTAAAACTGATTAGTTTTATCATTGATAGTACCATTTAATTGTCTTGATTCACCTGTTGATACTACTTCTAGTGTTATTATACAAATGTATGGTGATTTCACACAATTTCCCATGTTTTTGACTAATAAATAATTAATTTCGGGAGCTTAGCCTTAGCTACAACCTCAATTCTTCACTCTTAGGTCTAAATCAACTCAATATTCGGAGACGATACCGGAAAACGATACCTCACAAGCTCATGTTCACAAAACCTAAAAAAACCCTCGAAAAACCCTATTTTTACACCCATTTTTCTCCCATAACTCCCCTGGGTGTATGCCGATCGTGCTGCCGTGTTTCGGAGCACAGCTAGGACCCAAATGTGTTCCCAAATGGGGACCCAAATGTGTGTGCAAGAACGACGATTTTAGACCACAATTTAACGTAAATTTTAGGCTGAAAGTTCGCTAGAACCTCAATTTATCAACTCTTCGGTCAAAATCGACTTCATATTCGGTTTTCTCGTCCCAAAAACATGGAAAACGATACCTCAAAAGCTCATTTTACTAACATGTTACTAAAACACAAAAAGTACATATTTTTATACACATTTTCACTCATAACACCCCTGGGTATATTCCAAACTTGAATTAGGTACTACGCTTTTTTTTTCAAATTACCTTTGATCATTGATTGTGTTGACACTTTTTCTAGTGTTATACCAATTGATGGTGATTTCAGACGATTTCGCAGGTTTTTGACTCATAAAAAATCAATTTTGGGAGCTGAACATCTGGTTCAACCTCAATTATCCACTCCTTGGTCAAAATCGACTTCATATTCGGTCTTCTCGTCCCCAAAAACCTGGAAAACGATACCTCAAAAGCTCATTTTACTACTATGTTACTAAAACACATATAGTACCTATTTGTATACACATTTTCACTCATAACACCCCTGGGTATATTCCGATCGGGCTGAAAAGTTTCGGGACACAACTAGGGCCCAAATGGAGCATGTGTGCGAAAGAACGAATTTTTTAGACCGAAAATGAAGCCTGTACACGTGATACGGCGTACGGCGGACGGACATTGCATTTTTGGAATCTACGCACCTTGAAACGGAAAAGAAAAAAGTTTGAGGGGGTGTTATAAAAATTTTTTACTGAGCGAATACATAGGTGTATTATTCACAGAATAATAAACCAAAAACGGAGCGTATAAGTACCTAATTCAAGTTTTGGGGGCCATAATTGGTGGAAACCACCAGAAATAGCTATTTCAATTATTTCACATGAAAGCAACAATAAATGAACAGCCAGCATTCCCATAGGTATGCCCAATAGAATAATAAACCCATGTTTCCACGATTTCTTCGCGAGTGATTTAGTTCGTATTGTCTTCGCTGATCTGCTTCGTCAGTGATCGAGCTCTCATCGGCAGAGTCGAAAAATCAGCTTATCAATAATCAGAACAGTATTCCATTCCTTCGGTTTTCTGTCTGAGTACCGAGTGAGTACGTAACTTTAGCAGATTTTTCAGGGGAAGACTTTCGAGCGATTTTGCTTGTTAACCTCTCAGAACCGTAGCCCGTGGTACGTGGAAAAACGCTGCAAAGTCCTTGTCACATGGGTTTATTATTCTATTGGACATAGCTACAGGAATGTTGGCTGTTCATTTATTGCTTCTTTCATGGGTAATAATCGAAATAGCTATTTCTGATGGTTTCCATTAATTTTGGCTCCTAAAACACAAATTAGACCTACGTTTTTTTTTTTTTTTAAACTATCTTTGATCATTGGTAGTGCCATTTAATCGTCTTGATCCACGTGTTGACACTTTTTCCAGTGTTATTCTACAAATTGATGGTGATTTCAGACGATTTCCCAGGTTTTTCACCCATAAAAAATCAATTTCGGGAGCTGAACATCTGGTAGAACCTCAATTTTCTATTCTTTGGTCAAAATCGAGTTCATATTCGGTCATCTCGTCCCCAAAAACATGAAAAACGATACCTTAAAAGCTCATGTTACCAACATGTTGCTAAAACGCAAAAAGTACCTATTTTTATACACATTTTCACTCATAACACCCCTGGGTATATTCCGATCGGGCTGAAAAGTTTCGGGACACAACTAGGGCCCAAATGGAGCATGTGTGCGAAAGAACGACTTTTTTAGACCGAAAATGAAGCCTGTACACGTGATACGGCGGACGGCGTATGAATGGGCGTGTATGTAATGGGGTGTTATGAGTGAAAATGTGTATAAAATTAGGTACTTTTTGTGTTTTAGTAACATGTTAGTAAAATGAGCTTTTGAGGTATCGTTTTCCATGTTTTTGGGGACGAGAAGACCGAATATGACCAAGGAGTGGAAAATTGAGGTTGTACCAGATGTTCAGCTCCCAAAATTGATTTTTTATATGAGTCAAAAACTTGCGAAATCGTCTGAAATACCATCAATTTGTAGAATAACACTAGGAAAAGTGTCAAAACGTGGATCATGACGATTAAATGACACTACCAATGATCAATGATAATTTGAAGGAAAAAAAAGGAGCATACCTAATTCAAGTTTTGGGGGCCGAAATTGGTAGAAATAGCTATTTAAATTATTTTACATGAAAGCAACAATAAATGAACAGCCAGCATTTCTGTAGGTATGTCCAGTAGAATGATAAACCCATGTGACAAGGACTTTGCAGCGTTTTTCGTTTATCGTGTATTAGTGGAAATAGACAAATTTTTTTTTTCAATAACTCCGTTTTTCTAGCGAAGGCTATGTCTGACCAAGCTGATCGGAGCTCACCTTTAATTCAGCAGATCAATGAGCTCAGTCAGTGACTAAGAAAACCAGCAAACACGATGTCTGAATCAGTTCATCATAAAAATAGCTGAAATTTGACGATAAAATAAAAGTCATACTTTTAGCTAACACGTCATAAGCATGTAAAATACAAGTCATAAAAACCTTAGAAAAAAGGTAATGAAACGGGGAAGAAGTAATAAACCCGTCTCTGGCTATCATTGTGTACATTTATCTTTATTGTCTTGATAATCATTAAGGTTCATAATGTTGTTTATGTTACTTATTAGGTATTAACATTTATTCTATCGTTATTAGGTTTAATCTCACAAAATGTACTGTAGGAAAAATGGCATTGCCATTTGCACTAGTTAATAAATAAAAATGACTTCGTTTCATTATTTCAATCGGCGGAGTGTCACTGGGCGAAAAAAGGATTTTTCGTACTCACAGGCCATCACACAAATGAGCTTCAGCCGAGCAAATATAGGGAGAGAACCTGTACATGTTGGCCCACCTCCCGGCCCGAATATAAAGGTGTACATAATTGAAGAAATTCTCTCCGACGTTTGCGGCAAACGAGGCTTTTAAAATATTTATTTATAAAATAAACTCCGCCGCCGTATTTGCACACTCACACCGGCGCGGCATGATCCCGGCTCACGTCGGATTTCCAATAAAATTTGCGAGGTGCCAGGCAAGTTGCGATCCCCGCTATTTACATCACCGCCGCCAGACATCCATTTTCCATTTGCCCTTATGCGTTTTATCGGGTTTTCCTTCGAACCTCCCAGGGCGAAACTTGATGGTTAGGGCATACAAGAGTGGGAGTGGTTTCACAGGGGAATTCCAATGACATCCGGTAAATATACCCCCCCCCCCCCCCCCTCGTTCACCACACGCCCATCAACGCTTCCAGCATCGCCCAACTCACACGAACACACAAAAGGCTTTTTTTCCGGTAGCAATAACTAAAACATGCTTGGAATACCTTGTCGATGTAGACTTCCCAGGGTCCAAACCTCACTGTTTTTCACTCCTGGTGTTATCCCATTTCACCCCCCCCCCCCCCCCATCCCTCTCGACTTTCAATTTACAGAATTTCTTCCAACTCCGATTTTTTCTGTATTTCCTCTCCAACGCCGGTAGGTATATCGTTCATTTTTCCACGAATCGAATGATACAAACCGCGAATCCCCCCATCCGAAAACCCAATACCGACAGTTTCTCGTTTTATTTTTTCCGTTGTTCAAAACCAATAATTCGGTATATTCAGACAACATTTTCACCGATCAACGTGTGCTTCTGTGGTTGGCTCAGCGAGGGGTTTCGTTGTGAATGACACGCGTCGATAGAGTTGACGTCACGTATCGACAATGCGCAACGGCGCGAAAGGCATTTTTTGCAGGCCTGGACATGTAGAACTAGAGGAACCAACAGTGTGCATCCCGGCTAGGAAAGTGACACTTCTTCTGAAAAATCTCGCTTTTCGGGAGATCCAAAAAACCGAAATCGGTAACACATTTTGGTGGCCTACGTCCGTACTGAGCCGTTTTGGAGGGCCGTTCTACCGGATTGAATTTTTATGAAACTATTTGGAAAGCAAAACACCATCGTTCAGTGCCAGTTTTCTCAACCAGATTTTTCCCGCGGTTTGTAAACTGCATTGTAAAGAGATACAGAAAACGAAACTTTTACATAAAATTTTGCAAAAAGGAAGAATTTAAAATAGGAAAAAGTTTTGTAAAGCGCAAGCTTCCATGAGCATGGAGCTTTCACGTGTTTTCAAACTCCTAAAAGTGAAGCGGTTCTCCTGAGGAGCCTCAAAAAGGTCACAAAAACCAAATTGGTAAGTAATCATTCAGATTTAAGTAAAAGTTCCACCGTGGAGATTGCCACAAAATACCTCCATGTTCTTAATACTAGTATGGACGTAAGTTTTCAACCACTTTCTGACACCACACCGACGTCATTTAGCTAGTAAGCCTAGACAATTTTGGACCCAACGACATATTGCTTTCGAGTCTGCAAGGCAGCGGAGGCTTTGTTTTCACTTTCGAAATGAAAATTTTTTTGTGCTCCAAAATCAAAATTTCCACTTGCGTTTTGCGTTTCAGGGCCTCCTGAACAAATTTGGTTTCGTGTCTGTCTGTCCGTCTGTCTGTCTGTCCGTCTGTCTGTCTGTCCACGTTTCCTTGCCACAGCCATAACTTCCACAATTTTGATCCGATTGCAATCAAATTTTCAGGAATTGTGTGGGTTTAGCGCTAGATGGTCCCATATCAGTTTCATCATGATCGAATCAACGGTAGCCTCTGCGCAGGCGCTAACGAGATTTTCTTGTTACGGTCATAACTCCATCAGTTGTGAACGGATTTTGGTCAGATTTTCAGGGATGATGCGAGTAAGGTCCCTTGAGGTCCCATATGACATTCATCATGATTGAATTAGCGGTGGCAGTGGCACGTGGCACTGGCACCGCGTACATTCCAAACGTCGAGCATTCCTGTCCACCATCTCTATGGCTCTCTGTGGCTACGGAACTCCATAATAACGTTTAAATCTTTTTTGCCCCCCGTGCTTAGTATTGCCCAAAAATAACGATTTTTTTAAATTTGTGGTTGCCCAGCATTCTATCGTCATGAGCATGGCGAACCGGTCATTTCTAGTTTTCTGAAAATTTAATAGTGACATACTGACGAGGAAGCTTCCGTATCATGTCCTTGGCAGTGTATTTTTTCCTGTCAATTAGAAGGGCTTCAGGTTCAAAGGGCCTAAGTGCCTTTTGGAACAAAAAAAGTTTCTAACGTTTCCAAGTTTCATTTGGTTATATTGTCCCAGGTAACCAATGCAATGTACTCAGTTTTTTGTCGGTTAAAACTTATGTTGTCTTATTGCTCTCTATAACATCGCTTTCCTTATAAACTATCTTGGAATGGGTAGGAGAATTTTTTTCTAAGAAGTGAAGCAGAAAGAAATTAGAAAGGGCCTAAGTTCCACACCTTTTTCCCATGTAAGGGCATAAGTACTCTGAACTCGATTTTTGTTATATTCTCGCGTTATTAGATCAAATCAGTGTTTTACACTCACAAGACACAGAATAATGAAACCTTACTTTTCTGTTTACTTAGAATCCTAGATTTATTAGTCACTCTCACATTTCGGCATGCAGGCAATAATAAAAAATAAAAACACCCCTGTTTTCACTCATAAAAATTGAATTTTCAGTCTTACTTAGAACACTGCTGACAGAACTGTGGAAAAAAAATTCAAGTTTTGTTTGAATTGAATTTTAAGGGAAACAAACAAAAGTCATCAGTAAACTGATGACGAGTATCTACACTGCATGCAGATACATCTGTACATGGATATGTCTTATGATGGCAATTTAAATGAATCGAATGTAGCGCAGCTATCAATATTCCTGTTTTTTTTTTTACAAACTACCACGCATGTTTAAATAGCCATCATAAGACATATCCTTGAACCTACAGATGTATCTGCATGCAGTGTAGATACTCGTCATTAGTTTACTGATGATTTGCGGGTTTACGATACCCCACGAGCTACATTTGTGTAAGGGTCGGGATAAGGATTGCTTTGCAATTAATACAGTACCTATATCAAATTACAGCGCGGCTTCTTCCAATATTTCTAGATGATCCCTCACTGACTCCAATAAAGATACGTTTCGGGTAACATAATAAATAAAAAACCTCAATAAATAGGATTTGTGGAAAACCCGTCTATTCGCGTTCTACGAATCTCGATTCGTACACATGTGGTTGCTACAACAGAAGGTAGTAACCGTGTAGTAACCAATAAAAAACGTTGCATTTTTTTGTGTGTCGCAAAATTTTGCAAGACCCCAGGACTAAGACATATCCATGTCAGCTGTTCCGGGGCCTGGGCAGTGTCAAGTTAAAGTCCAAAGGAGCCTACACACCAAATTACAGCTCCATAGAGTGAATTGCATAGAAATTAGTTGTAGGAGCCACTCAGCTGATCCCGGCCCTATGCTGCTTAAAGTGTAAGTCCTAAGGAGGCTGCCTACCAAATCACAGCTTCATACATTGAATAGCATAGAAATTAGCTTCAGGAGCCACTCAGCTGATCCGGGTCCTCGGCAGTGTCAAGTTAAAGTCCTAAGGAGGCTACATAGGTACCAAATTACAGCTTCATAGAGTGAATTGCATAGAAATTAGCTGTAGGAGCAACTCAGCTGATACGGGTCCTCGGCAGTGTCAAGTTAAAGTCCTAAGGAGGCTACATACCAAATTACAGCTCCATACGAATCTCGATTCGTACACATGTGGTTGCTACAACAGAAGGTAGTAACCGTGTAGTAACCAATGAAAAACGTTGCATTTTTTTGTGTGACGCAAAATTTTGCAAGACCCCAGGACTAAGACAATCCATGTCAAAAGTAACTAACGTACCTACATACACGAAGGGTAATCCAAGTCATATGGGAGTTGGACAACAGTAAATTTAAAAATAATAGTATCCTGTGCAAACAATAATATTCATTTCGAACTAGCATTGAAAAATCTTCAAGCACGACTTTTCTTTTCATATAAAACAAAGGTTGAAGCCATTTGAAGTGCAAACATACTTGCATGGTACCGAGCGCAATCAAGCGGAAAACCGTCTAGAAACTCTTTTTGAGCATTTCCGAGCAAGATTCCACAGTTATTTCGAACACCTTTTTTTGATGGTATCAACATACTTCCATTCCTATCTATTTTTAATAGGAACACGGAAGTAAAATGGTCAGGTAGGTTGGTAGATACCTACTAATTAAAGGTCTCATGAATTCCTTCTTCTTGTTCTTCTTCTTCTTCTTCTACAGCCTAATCCGGTTTCCCGATCGTGGGCAATCACTTGGGCGACAGTATATAGTTCTTCCACCATTCTGAATAGTTCTTCTGCTCGCTCGATTCCTGTCCATCTTTGAATATTATTGAGCCCGATCTGCCTCCTTCCGATCCCTCGTTGGCCCTCGATTTTCCCCTTCATTATCAATTGAAGCAGACGGTATTTACACAATGCTGTCATCTGGACCCCGCACTATGACATTGACAAGCATCACCAAGAAACAGAACAACATAATTTCTTTGGAATCGTTGATTATATTATAATTTGGATATTGAAGTGAAGTAGTAGGTACCTATACGCCACAATATTTTCAAACCTAAACTTGTCAATATTGAAAACTTAACTTGTCAGACCCAAGTATTTTTCATAAATTAGTAAATTATAATTCGGAATGTTCAAACTTGATAGCAGCATCCAATTTGAAGTTCATAGTCATCACACCATAAGCAAAATATTATTCGAAACGTTCGTATTCTGCCTACAACTACTTGCATTCTTCTATTTCATACGCCTACGAAGTCAAGCTAACAAAATCGACATACTTTTCAATGTTGGAGGACATGAAATTGTTTCATGTCCTCCATGAATAACTAAAAATGTTTTAATCCTATTTACTACAAAATCATCGTAAGTACCTTTTCAATTTCTATCACAGGGAGAACAAAAAAAGCCATGAAGTGGACAAGTGAACCTTTCAAAAATTGACATTTTTCTTTCTCCAGTTCTTCTTATTCTTGCAA
Source organism: Leptopterna dolabrata (assembly GCA_954871275.1). Classification (NCBI taxonomy): domain Eukaryota; kingdom Metazoa; phylum Arthropoda; class Insecta; order Hemiptera; family Miridae; genus Leptopterna; species Leptopterna dolabrata. Next base: position 17,874,094 of record OX940974.1, read on the forward strand.
TTAGTTATTTGTTATTAGCTTTATCTTCATGTTGCTTGATATTACCTACATGATTCTTTGTTACGTATCTTCAAATTCGGCGCAAGACGTTTGATCAAATGCGTTGACGTAATGACTAGGTCAGGTGAGGTCCGTTCGTCAAAGGATGAGAGGCGTTTTGCATATTGTTTGGACAAAAGGTTCAAAGACTTCTCGTTTGTTCATGTCACCGATGATTATAAAGGTTTATTTTGTTAATTCATATCACTGATGATTATTTTGTTAATTTCATATCACCGATATATATTATTATTATTTTGTTAATTTCATATTAATGTTTATTTCGTTAATTCATATCACCGATGACTATTTTGTTAATGTTTTTGTTAAGGCAAAATGCCACGACGTTTTGGTGAGAATCTGTGGTAAGAGATGGCAGCACCATTGGGGCCAAAATTTGTATACTTCTCGTTTGAGAACGGAGCGTGATATTTCAATTCGGAAAACGGTTTTCTCATCAATATTCACGTAAAATTCCGGGTAATTGGTTCAGAAAGTTTGCAATATTTTTTCGCTCACTGTTCCAAAAAAAGCTGTTCAAATTTTAAACATTTTCAAAAAGTGGCTTAGTAGGCACTTGCGTTGGACCTAGAGAATATAAATCCGTTTCCAAAATTTTGCTAAACTGACTGTAGCCGTCGTATACTCGTGTCCAGTATTTTGGGTACAAGGGTCAAGATCCGGAGCTTCTGGCTGCTTGTGGGGGTAGAGAGATCTTGGCCACCTCAAACCTTCACATTTTTAAGCTTCCCTGTTCTTACACTGAATGAACTGGATGCAATACAGGAAGTGTGCAAATTTCAGTCCACTGCTCAAAAAATTGTTACTTATGCACGTATTTGTTCACATGGTAATCATATTTGGAAGAGTTCTCACACCTACTTGCACTAGATATATCTACCTTGTACCCAAAATCCTGGAAACGAGAATCCGACGGCTACAGTCAATTTGGAAAAATTCTGAAAACGGATTTGTGTTCTCCAGAGTCCAACGCAAGTGTCTATTTTGCAATTTTTTGAAAACGTTCAAAATTTGAACAAATGTTTTTGGAACAGTAGGCAAACAAATTTTGCACACTTTTTGAACCAATTACCCGGAATACCACGTGAATATTGATGAGAATAACGTTTTTCGAATTGAAATATCTCGCTCCATTCTCAAATGAGAAATATAATAAAATTGATTCATTTTGGTGCTGCCACGTGGTGGCGGATTTTGCAACTCAACTCGTTGCATTTAGCCTTAATACAGAGTTTTTTGCCCAAACGACTCTTTTCTCTTTGCCCTCAAGATGTACATCACCTTTGCCCTAATGACTACCTTTTTTTTTAACGAAACGATTTGGTTTCGGCCCCTGCCGTTTGACGAAACGACTTACGCCCTTCAAATTTAATCATGCTAAACTACCACTTTTCTATTCGTATTGGTATGCCATTATAATGCCATGTATGAAAAGCGAGTCTTCTTCTTTATTTTATCTATTGAATACATAGTTGGGTTTGTAAATTCATGGATGACTCGAAGGAAGTGAGATGTAGTTGACAGCAGGAGTAGCGTTGAAATATATTTAGATGTGTGGCGTGGAAATATATATAGATGAGCTGAGATGGATGAGCTGCAGTGTCGGATGGACACATCAAGGATTTTCGCCGGGTTGCTGGAAACTGCAGGTCTTTGTTTGGGGGAAGGAAGTTGATAATTATTGGGCTCGTTATGTGGCGCGCACGACGGCAACGCTGAGGGTGAAAAGAGCCAACTACTCAAACATCCGCCTCTGGAAGGTGATGTAGGGGCGATTATTCTCAATAAACGCACTTTGTCAGATAAGAGGGAGCGGCACAACGGCTGAACCAGAACGCATCGGACCCCCCCGTGTTATGTATTGTTCTCGGGGCTACGTAATTGGCCCTGGTTCTTGAGAGGAATCCGAACTGTGGACGGCCCTCGCCCCTCAGACCCCACACGATTTGCTGCATCGGAAACGCCGCTTGACTTTACTCGTGGGAGATCACAAACTGAGATTATTCCTGAATATTCTTAGAGCAACAAAGGCAGCTCTGAACGGAAGACTATAAAAATGTACAAGTAGTGTGCGATATGGACATAGGCTTATTTTGGAACACCACGGGTTTGGTAGTTGATGCAGACGAGCGGAATGGGCTGTAAAGCGTACGACGCAGCTTCACACTTGCGAGGTTTCACGCGGCGCGATTCGGATTCGGTGAGGTTTTGGCAGCCGCCTCCAAATCCCAGTTTCGTTCGCACTTCAGGTTCATAACAGGCTTACATTCGCAGAAACAACCAGTCGCCTTATTGCCTTAGCTTCACCATGGACAGATGTGCCACTGCGATGCTGTTCCTCTACAAACGGGTTAAAAGGAAAACATCGAACTGTGCCCACTGGGTACATCCACTTCTTCGCATCCAAGTCTTCATAATTTCAGGCGACCGCGTTAAATCGACCGAATCCGAACAGCGCCGCAAGAAACCTCGCAAGTGTGAAGAAACCTCGGAGCCTCTCCTCTAAATCAGTGGTTCCCAACCCATTTTGGGCTTGTAACCATATTGTGGTTTCATTTTAATCATAGCAGTGCGGATGTAAAGCCGTATTTGATCACAGAAAACGAGGATTTAACAACACGGAGCTGCACTGGAAAGAAATTTATTCCCTCGTTGGAAGATTCGGAATACATTTTTGAACTCCATCCTTCAGCAATGAACCAAATTTAATAAATCGAACAATCGCATTTTCATATTAATAGTCGGACCACTCATGTGAGGGTGTTTCTAGCGGTTTTCCTTTATATTGACATTAACTGATCAAGTTGACACTGACAAAATTCATGCCAAGTTGCCCACTGTTGACTAATGGATTTAATTCGTCTTTTGGTTTATTATTTTCAATAATGAACCATTGGAATTGAGCATGAAAAAAAAAAATTCTAACCCCCCCCCCCCCCCCCCCCGCCATCAAAACCATCAAAATTTGATGGTTTACGTTTCAAGGTATGTAGAATCCAAAACTACCAAAACTCCAACTAAGAAAAGTGGCCAGTACGCCGTACGCCGTACTGGCCACTTTTAGTTACCATGAAACAAAATTGATGAAATTCGGGTTATAGGTTCCGTTCGGGGTCTAGTTGGTCCTCGAAGCTCGGCGTTAGTGTCAGCCATCCCTAAGGGGTTCAAAATAGGGGTTGAAATTTTCAGAACGCCGTAGCTCGAAAACATTCGATAGAAGGGTATGGTTTTTTTTCGTTATTAAATTTGTCTTGAGCTAAACAATTTTTTGAGACCACCCGGAGCATTGTACGACCAGCCGTTCGTGTGCACCAAAAAGCTTCGTCAACACGATCGTGAATCAAACGGTGTAAATCCGGCCCAGATAATCATCACTAGGGAGCACCTGATTATAATCAAGGATGGCTGTATGAAGTCGATTTAGTTGTTCTGCGATATTATTTCATTTGATACGTGATGGACTATTGGATTTAGTTGGTAGGTACTTGTGAAACTTGAACAAACGTTGAAGTATTATTGATGAGTAAATTATTACACAATGGTAAATTATTACACAACGGCAAATTATTACACAACGGTTCATCTACCAAGAAGGGGCGGGATTTTGTTGATCGGTACTTTTGTAACTTGAACAAACGTTGAAGTATTGTTGATGGGTAACTTATTACACAATGGTAAATTATTACACAACGGTAAATTACTACACAACGGCAAATTATTACACAACGGTTCATCAACCAATAAGGGGCTGGATTTTGTTGATCGGACTTGAATAACCGTTGAAGGTACCAGGATGAGGGTTGAACCATTATTGATGGGCAGGTTATTACACAACGGTTCATTATACTTGACCACGAAGGTAAGTATTGACCACAGAAAACAGTGATCTACGCAGAAGGGGCATCCATTTCACTCCATATCAACAATTTTCCTTCAGAACTTCATTACCTTTTTGCGTTTCTTTTTGCCGTTCTAGTTACTGCTTGTCATCAACAGAATTATTTTAGCAACATTTAACATGTGATTAAGTAGGTACCTAGTAACGAGAACGGGGTTAGGTACTAATCTACGGAGGGTCTGCGCTCTACATAAGATGTATAGAATAGTACATATTATATTATATAGACGGGTTATCTATACAGAGAGCTGTGATCTGTAACGGAAGGGTATTCTGTACAAAATAATAAACCGTTGTGCATGGATTTGCAGCGTTTTTTCATAGTTGAAAACAGGCAGATGTTCTCGTTTCGACGTATATTGAAAATATATCGTGTTGTGACATACTTGTATATTATGAGTATACCCACCCTGATACCAATATTGCCAGCCAACACCATAATTACTTTTGTCTTACAGTACCAAACTAATAAAATGTAAATTTAATCGATGCAGAGACAGTATTGGAACTCCCAGAAAACTCTAATTAAATCTATTACCTGATGCAACAAAGATTTTGGAACTCAAGCGCCCTTGAGTCAAAGGAAAATACCGAAGAATTTCCTTGACTTTGTAGAATGAGGAACTTGCATGGGGCGGAATCGCGCAGTATTGACCTTGGAATTAGCTTAATACCCGTGAATCACATGCAGGTGCTGAATTTCAAGACCTCTCTCTATATCGCTTTCGGATACAACTGCGCCTAATTGGAAAGCTGTAACCAAAATTTTCAATTGGGAAGATGACAAATAATTGTGCAAGTTACACTGTACAAGTTACCCACAGTGGAGTAAAGGTTCTCACACACTACGCGGGAACATTACAGGAAACAGCCGCGGGACACGGGTCGCATTTTTTCGCTTCTGTGTATTTGAATGGAGACGCGCATACTAGATGGGACGCGGCGGTCACGGCATGGGGTAGGCACAGGACGGGTTACGCCGTGATCGCCCTAAAAGCGAAAAACGCTGCAAAGTCCTTGTCACATGGGTTTATTATTCTATTGGACATACCTACCTACAGAGATGTTGGCTGTTCATTTATTGTTTCTTTCATGTGAAATAATTGAAATAGCTATTTTTCTGATGGTTTCCACCAATTTTTGCCCCCAATACACAAATTAGGTAGGTACACGCTCCTTTTAATTTTTTTTTTTTCAAATTATCTTTGATCATTGTTAGTGCCATTTCGTCTTGGTCCACGTGTTGACAATTTTTCCAGTGTTATTATACAAACTGATGGTGATTTCAGACGATTTCCCAGGTTTTTCACTCATAAAAAATCAATTTTGGGAGCTGAACATTTGGAGAACTCAATTTTACACTCTTTGGTCAAAATCGACTTCATATTAGGTCTTCTCGTCCCCAAAAGCATGGAAAAAGATATCTCAGAAGCTCATGTTACCAACATGTTGCTAAAACGCAAAAAGTATCTATTTTTATACACATTTTCACTCATAACACCCCTGGGTATATTCCGATCGGGCTGAAAGGTTTCAGGACACAACCAGGGCCCAAATGGAGCATGTGTGCGAAAGAACGAATTTTTTAGACCGAAAATGAAGCCTGTACACGTGATACGGCGGACGGCGTACGGCGTACGGTGGACGGCGGACGGACATTGCATTTTTTGAATCTACGCACCTTGAAACGGAAAAGAAAAATTTTTGAGGGGGTGTTATAAAAATTTTTTACTGAGCGATTACATAGGTGTATTATTCACAGAATAATAAACCAAAACGGCGTTGCCTGGCACGGGACATTCCCCCTCCACCTTCCAATGTTTACGTTCCACAGGTTCACGCACGCCTTCCCCACGTTCATCCTCACACCTTCCTTATGACGAGGAGAACATGGCGAGCGGTGGGGGAAAGAGATTTGAGGAATGTCCTGCCTAGTGTGGTTCTGGCGCAGGTCGGGACAGCGGCTGCCAGCGGCATCCCACGAACCTTAAGAAAGCGCTTAAAATATCTCATATGAGCCTGATTGTCAGGTGTTCAAAAACGCAAAAATAAGGGGGATATTTGCTGGTGCCCTGTACGAAAGCGCCAGCGATGGGTGTTTGTTTCTTCTTTCGTGTTTGTTAACCCAGTCGGGCAGTACATAAAATATTGTTTCGAACTTTCACATCTCCCACACTACCTTGTTGAGGAAGCATTTCTCGACATACTTCACGATGCTCCTGCAAACGAAAACATAAACAATTTATACACTATGAGGTTAAAACCTACATCGGTCCACGAAGCAATTTTCCTCCCCAACTGTGGGCTACTCTTCCAATTGTGACTCGTCCCCGAAATACCGACGGTCCTGTGAATCCTACCATCACCGCCCACAAAGGACCAATTCAATTCTCCGCACGCACAGGTTCTCCGCGATATGTAAGGAACGTATCTAAGTGTAAAGTTTTGGTCGGAGACATATACAAATTATCCATGCTTCCTCCCGCAAGAAAACCAAGCGCCAGCAACAGAAGGAGTTACCTCCAACACTCTTTGAGATAAATACAACGTGGCGTACCAACTTTGAAGCAGTACGTCCCAAGCAATACAAAATTACAGACCACAACAATGCTATAATGACGAAAATCTGCGTGGTTTAACACCTACTTCACAATAAATATTATCTACCTCTTTTCTGTTAGAAATATATTTCATGATTTTGTGCGTAGGTGTTGTTGTTTCATACCCTTGTTATAATCCACATTTTGTAGGACTTCAGGGCTGTCGGATTAGAGTCATAAGCGCTTTCGGGCGGCAGCATTTACCCGTCATCTGATGAAACCGTAAATAATGTGCGTATGGATTTGAGAGCTCATTACAAATTATATTATCTCAACCATACACAATTTACAAGCCAAAAGGAAATAGCAAGAATGTAAGTTGAGGTTGCTTCGATCAGCTGGAAAAGCCAAATTTCCACGTAACTAGCAAATAATTTAGAGTTTTCCATTTTCCTGTTATCCGTTCCTCCCCTCCCCATAACCCCCTTAGCGCCTGTGAACCACTGCTCTCATCACAACAGCGTGATATTTTTCTACTGCTTCTTCACTACCGAAGGTAGGGAAGCCTTGAATTGATTCAGGAACCGAAAACCATGTTTGTACGTCAAAATCAAAATTAAAAATGAAAATTCCGGGCCCATGATGACTTCTCCATGTGATCGATGAAGTTCCACCACATAGAACTCGCGTATTCATACCTTTTATCCGAACGCTCTTGCGGTGAATAACCTTTACGGTATGCCCATGATACGGATCAAGCCAGAGGTTTTGTTTTTGACGTTCAACCTGATTGGAAATTGAATACAAACCGCCGAGACGAATGCCAGGTCACCCCCGATCAAATGGGCCGGGAAATTTCCGGCGGGAAACATAAATATCAAGAATTCCCGCGAGTGCAATATACCGCAACTGTCAAGAGGAGGATGATCGAAACTGGAGGCTCGAGGATTCAGTTTGGCCTCTCCATTTTGAACAATATTTGGCCGTGACAAGTTTAACCGAATGTTTAATAACCCTCGAACAATCTGCAAGGAATCAATTATGAACCCAAGGCGGGGGTTAATTCATCCTGCTTCACAGCTGGGAGAGAAGAGCGGAAGGATGCTTTTGTGTTGGGAACAAATAATTGTTGGGAAACCGTTATCGAATTCTGTCAGTCAAGAGCCTTTACAGTTTAATGGATTCCTATTGACTGGCCAATTCTCGAGTTCTCACAAAACGATTTTTTTATAAATTGGTAAATCTTCGAGGTGCTGGGATCCCCATTGTTAAAACAGCCTGATGAGGGGGAAAAAAGAGTTAAAGAGGTGAAACCCTCATCAAAATTAACTGGGGAAAATAATATTATTATTTCTCTCGTGATGTGGATCCGTCGGCTTGTGCACAAATTTCATTTTTTTTCTGAATGAAAGGTAGGTACTCTCAAGTGGTCTCTAAAAACGCTGCAAAGTCCTTGTCACACGGGTTTATTATTCTACTGGTCACACCTACAGAAATGCTGGCTGTTCATTTATTGTTGCTTTCATGTAAAATAATTGAGGTAGCTATTTTTGGTGGTTTCCACCGTTTTTGGCCCCGAAACTTGAGTTAGGTACCTACTCCTTTTGGTTTATTATTCTGTGAATAATACACCTATGTATTCGCTCAGCAAAAAATTTTTATAACACCCCCTCAAAATTTTTTCTTTTCCGTTTCAAGGTACGTAGATTTCAAAAATGCAATGTCCGTCCGCCGTCCGCCGTACGCCGTATCACGTGTACAGGCTTCATTTTCGGTCTAAAAAAGTCGTTCTTTCGCACACATGCTCCATTTGGGCCCTAGTTGTGTCCCGAAACTTTTCAGCCCGATCGGAATATACCCAGGGGTGTTATGAGTGAAAATGTGTATAAAAATAGGTACTTTTTGCGTTTTAACAACATGTAGTAACATGAGCTTTTGAGGTATCTTTTTCCATGTTTTTGAGGACGAGAAGACCGAATATGATGTCGATTTTGACCAATGACGCGGAAATTGAGGTTTTACCAAAGGTTCAGCTCCCAAAATTGGTTTTTTATGAGTCAAAAACCTGGAAAACTGTCTGAAATCACCATCAATGTGTACAATAACACTGGAAAAAGTGTAAACAGGTGAATCAAGACCATTAAATGCCACTACCAATGATCAAAGATGATCTTAAAAAAAAAGAGAAAAAAAAGCGTAGTACCTATTTCATGTTTTGGGGGCCAAAATTGGTGGAAATCATCAGAAATAGCTATTTCAATCATTCCACATGAAAGAAACAATACATTTAACAGCCAACAAAAATCTCTAGAACTCCAATAGAATAATAAACCCATGTGACAAGGACTTTGCAGCGTTTTTTTTTTTTTTCAAAATTATCTTTGATCATTGGTAGTGCCATTTAATCGTCTTGATCCACGTGTTGACACTTTTCATAGTGTTATTCTACAAAGTGATGGTGATTTCAGACGATTTCGCAGGTTTTTGACTCATAAAAAAATCAATTTTGGGAGCTGAACATCTGGTACAACCTCAATTTTCCACTCCTTGGTCAAAATCGACTTCATATTCGGTCTTCCCGTTCCAAATACATGGAAAACGATACTTCAAAAGCTCATGCTACTACCATGTTACTAAAACACAAAAAGTAGGTACCTATTTTTATACACATTTTCACTCAACACCCCGGGGTATATTCCGATCAGGCTGAAAAGTTTCGGGACACAACTAGGGCCCAAATGGAGCATGTGTGCGAAAGAACGAATTTTTTAGACCGAAGATGAGGCCGGTACACGTGATACGGCTTACGGCGTACGGCGGACGTACATTGCATTTTTGGAATCTGCGCACCTTGAAACGGAAAAGAAAACATTTTGAGGGGGTGTTATAAAATTTTTTTGCTGAGCGAATACATAGGTGTATTATTCACAGAATAATAAACCAAAACTCGCAATATGACGTGACTGCGATAAATGGAAATGAATAAACGGCACATCCTTGGGCCACTAACGCGGCGCAATATACTAAACACGAACAAAGAGAATTAATTGCCACCACGGGACCTAGGTTTTTAGGACCATGACAAAAGAAAAGTGTTCACGGACGCGTTGTATGCTATGTATGAGTTCAATGGATGTGCTACACCAAAGGAAAACCTTGGGTGAAGCGAATGGATCCTTGTTAGATTCCATATTGTTGAAGGAGAACAAAGAAGAATAAAAGCAGTGCGAAGTGTCCCCTCGAGCGCTGCCATCACTTCAGCCTTTGTTCATAGTGTGACGTCAAAGGTAAATAATGAATATTTCTTCGTACGGCATTCAATTTGATCGGCTCTGCCAGTATTCAAATATTTCAAACTATCCGACCCAATTTTATAAAACTAATCTATTTTAATCAAAACTGGATGAACTAGTTCATATGATTTAGATTTGTCATAACTACACTGTGTTTTTGTCCGTGAGTTCTTGTACAACGCCCAAACTGTGAGTGGTGTGTTCGGCAGTTTCTCACATCATTTATGTCACAATGACTTTCTAAAATTCAGATTAACAATGACAAGTATTCAAAGGGGTTGGCTCAACTTAATTATATTCGTACGCCAATATTATAGAATAAGGTTTATTGAAAAAATAGTAAAACATAAATAAATTAAAGTTCTCTTAAACCTAATAACAGTTCAGCTTCTTTTTAGCTGTATAATATAGTGTTGGGGTGACTGTGACGTACATGCCATTCTATTTCAAATGAATGATTCTTCTAACATTAACATGTTTTGGTTTATTATTCTGTGAATAATATACCTATTTATGTAATAGCTCAGCAAAACATGTTTGTGACACCCCTTCAAAATTTGTTTTTTTACGTTTCAAGGTGAGTAGATTCCAAAAAGTCAATGTCCGTACGCCGTGTCACGTGTACCGGCTTCATTTTCGGTCTAAATAATTAGTTCTTTCGCACACATGCTCCATTTGGGCCCTAGTTGTGTCCCGAAACTTTGCAGCCCGATCGGAATGTACCGAGCGGTGTTATGAGTGAAAATGGGTATACAAATATGTGCTTTTTGTGTTTTAGTAACATGTTAGTAACATTGAGGTATCGTTGTCCATGTTTTTTGGGACAAGAGGACCGGATATGAAGTCAATTTTGACCAAAGAGTGGAAAATTGAGGTTCTACCAATGGTTCTGCTCTCAAAATCGATTTTTTATGAGTCAAAAACCTGGGAAATTGTCTGAAATCAATGTATAATAACACTAGAAAAAGTGTCTACAGGTGAATCAAGACAATTATATGGCACTACCAGCCTAATTCGTGTTTTGGGGGTCAAAATTGGTGGAAACAGTCAGAAATATCTATTTAAATTATTTCACATGAAAGAAACAATTAATAAACAGCCAAAATTTAGGTAGGTATGTGTGTCCAATAGAATAATAAACCCATGTGACAAGGACTTTGCAGAGTTTTTTATCATCGAAATCATGCGCTTCGAAGGGTCTAAATTTGATCTGAAAAAGCTTAAGAGGTTGAATTCCACCAATCCATATAAGCAATAACTCTGAAGTGGAACTCTGAGCAGATTCAGGACCACCTCTGGCAAAGGACAAGCCGAAAACTACATAATTCGGAACTCGCCAAGTATGGGACATACTCCTGTGAAGTGGTATGCCGTGTTCTCAGGATCAGTAAAATGAATGAATTATTTCTTCAATCAACCGAGTACTGTATTACTACGTAATATGCTGATTAACGATGATTCACTCGGATTTGAATTGCCAGCCTTTTTTCACGCTTCACTGCGTGGGTTTGACACTGTCAGTTATAACCCACTGTTCAGAGATAAATCCATATTTTCTGTGTTTTGTTGATATTTTTTCATGGGGCGGCTCTCAAAACGAATTTGGATGAACACATCGCGCGAGACGGTGGCGGCACTTGCAGGTCATGAAACGGTGACCAAAACTGGCCTCAGTCTTTGCTGAAATAATTGAGGCGTGTCGGCGAGGCTATAGGGTGAGGCCCGACTTTGTTTTTCGTTATTGAATAGGGAGGTGTACTGAACACAAGGAATAATTTTCATTTTTATTTTTTTAATAATATTTTCAATAATGAATCTTTGGAATCGAGCATGAAAAAAAAAGTTCTAACCCCCCCTCAAAATTTGATGGTTTACCTTTCAAGGTATTTAGAATCTAGATGTGCAATAAAAAAATTTCCGTATGTACGCCGTACGCCGTACTGGCCACTTTTCTTAGTTACCATGAAAAAAAATTGATGAAATTCGGGTTATAGGTTCCGTTCGGGGTCTAGTTGGTCCTCGAAGCTCGGGGTTACTGTCAGCCATCTCTAAAGGGTCCAAAATAGGGGTGGAAATTTTCAGAACGCTGTAGCTCAGAAACTTTCGATGAAAGGGTATTTTTTTTTTAGTTATTAAATTTGTCTTGAGATAAACAATTTTTTGAGACCACCCGGAGCATTGTACGTCCAGCCGTTCGTGTGCACCAAAAAGCTTCGTCAACACGATCGTGAATCAAACGGTATAAATCCGGCCCGATATCATCACTAGGAAGCACCTGATTATAATCAAGGATGGCTGTATGAAGTCGAGTTGGTTGTTCTGCGATAGTATTTCATTTGATAAGTGATGGACTACTGGATTTTGTTGGTAGGTACTTCTGAAACTTGAACAAATGTTGAAGTATTATTGATGGGTAAATTATTACACAATGGTAAATTATTACACAACGGAAAATTATTACAGAACGGTAAATTATTACACAACGGTAAATTATTACGCAACTGTTCATCTACCAAGAAAGGGCTGGATTTTGTTGATCGGTAGGTACTTTTGCAACTTGAACAACCGTTGAAGCATTAATGATGATTTTTGAGCTTTAACCAGTTTTCTTTCGAAGAGAGAACAACCATTTTAGAACAGCTCAACACTCATAAATATTAAAGTGTAGTGAAAAAGCATTACACTGCAGATAAGTAGGTACCTGATTAGCGAAAGTGGTTTGTTTATTTATTTATATTCACTCATTTTTTACGTTTACAACCAATAATTTATCATTAACATGTACCAAATATTTTATTAGAAAGAACAGACTAATATTGATTTTTTTCTGACTTTCCATTAGGAAGCATACTCCAATAAGGGCTTGCCCATACGGAGTATTATTCTATATTTTATTTCACTTCAAATTTATTTGTAAATTGCCTACTGGAAATAAACAAACGAAATTGAATCTCACTTCAGTGTATACTTCCATTCTTTCAATAAAAATTAAATCAGTTCTGATCAGTTCTGATGTAAAGGTTAAGTCTCCTCTTCGGTTTCAGATTTTACCTATCGCAATATTGTGGAAGTTAATAATACAGTTTGGATGTTGCCCGAAACATGAGTTTTAACGCATTTTTCTTAATTCAATTCATTTTTGATTTATTATTTTCAATAATGAACCTTTGGAATCAATCATGAAAAAAATTCTACCACCCCTCAAAATTTTATGGTTTACGTTTCAAGGTATGTAGAATCCGAAAATGCTATAAAAAAATTTCTGTCTGTCCGCCGTACGCCGTACTTAGCACTTTTCTTAGTTACCATGAAAAAAAAATGGATGAAATTCGGGTTATAGGTTCCGTTCGGGGTCTAGTTGGTCCCTTAAGCTCGGCGTTACTGTCAGTCATCTCTAAGGGGTTAAAATTTAACGCCGTAGCTCGAAAACTTTCGATGGAAGGGTATAGGTTTTTTTACGTTATTAAATTTGTCTTGAGCTAATCAATTTTTATGAGACCACCCGGAGCATTGTGCGTCCAGCCGTTCGTGTGCACCAAAAAGCTTCGTCAACACGATAGTGAATCAAACGGTATAAATTCGGCCCGGATATCATCACTACGGAGCACCTGATTATAATCAAGGATGGCTGTATGAAGTCGAGTTGGTTGTTCTGCGATATTATTTCATTTGATAAGTGATGGACTATTGGATTTTGTTGGTAGGTACTTCTGAAACTTGAACAAACGTTGAAGTATTATTGATGGAAAAATTATTACACAATGGTAAATTATTACACAACGGAAAATTATTACACAACGGTAAATTATTATACAACGGTAAATTATTACAGAACGGTAAATTATTAGGTACACAACGGATTTTGTTGATCGGTATTTTTGCAACTTTAACAACCGTTGAAGTATTATTGATGGGCTAGTTATTACACAACGGTTCATTATACTTGAACACGAGGGTAGGTACTGGCCACAGAAAACAGTGATCTACGCAGATGGGGATCTATTTCACTCCACATCAACAATTTTCGTTCAGAACTTCATTATTTACGTTTATTTTTGCCATTTTAGTTACTGTTTGTCATCGACAAAATTATTTTAGCAACATTTAACTCGTGATTTAGGTAGGTACCTAGTAACGAGTACGGGGTTAGGTACTAACCCACGGAGGGTCTGCGATCTACATAATATGTATAGAATAGTACATATTATATTATATAGACGGGTTATCCGTCTAGAGCATAAATCCGTCTAGTTGTACACTACGTCGCCAGGATTCCGAAATTTATTTCTAGAGAGGGGAAAGGGAGGGCGTTGCCGAAAAACGTGGGTTTTCGACAAAATCTTATGTGCGCTGCCCATGGCTTGGTTCTCAACCTATTTACTTGTTCAGCACCGCAGAATTCAGTCTAGTTGTGCACTACGTTGCCGGAATTTCAAAATTCACTTCTACAGTGGTGTGAGGGGGGGGGGGGGGGGGTAGAGAACGCGGGATTAGGATTATCTATATACACCACCATTAGAGACGTCCACTGTAATGCATGCATTATTCTACGGACTGTTTTTAAACCATTGGTATGAAGTGCAGAGCACAGCATCCGGTCAATCTCGTCCGTAGGATTAGGACCTAATCCATGTTTGTCCATCCCTCACTCGGGGATGATAAATACAACATGATGTAAGTAATGAGCTATGGATAGTATTCGTATGTAGTCATATTTTTTCTGGGCTCTGTATCCATGATTTTCAACTAGATGTGCTCATACTGACACTTTTTGAACCACACTAACACACTTTAATTTCACATATTTCGCTATTAATACACATATTAATTTTCAAATATTTCATTGATTGAAACACTTATTTCAGAAATTTCATTGAATGAGACACCTATTTTTCAATTTCCACTTTTTTTCTGAGTTTTGAAGAAGATCCCATTTGCGTATAGTTGTAGGGAGCTGTGTAAACAGCATTTTGCATCACGTTGTTCATTGTTGAAAACTCATTTTGTTTTGGACACTTTGTTTTCTTGAAAGAAATGCCACGAAATTCACATTTGAATAGACAATTGATTGCTAACTATCCCATTCTCTTAGAAGCGACAATTCGATGTGCAGAGCGTTTTTCAAGCCCCATTATAATTTTTCGAGTTGAAATCAATTTCTTATTGCCGTATCTGACTTTACTTGGAAGAGCTTTTTTCATTTTTCCGATTAATTATTTCTTTCAATAGGAAAAAAAAAGGTTCAACCGTAAATTCATCATTCCCCGTCCGCTTACAGGCCCGACCTTCCCAATCTTCATGTTCTGAATCAGGTTTTTCCCAGGGTGAATTGAGAGGTCGTGCTCTCGCTGCCCCTCGTATACCTCTAGATAATCGGTATTAGTGATTTTCATAATTTTAGTGAATATATTTTTCGAAAATCAAGAGTCAACTGTTTGTTCAGATCTGTTGCTTACCCGCCTTTCGCTTCCTGCGGATCTCAGCCGCCATTTCTCCGTAACGCATCTAACTAGGCGAAAAAATGTCGTACAGAGCTGATGTTTTGAGGGTACGCGTGGGTTGAATAGCAGGTCCCTATATTCAGATCCTTATATTATATACTATATAATATAGATAATGTAGATAGATAGTATATAGATAATGTAAATAAATATAAGTATCTCACTTCAATCACTTCTATCTTTACCGATTTTCACATACCTATTTCAAAAAATCGATCCAAAAAAAGATACATCGTCGACTGAACCTCAACATCCACAAAACTTTATTTCAAAAAATAATTTATACATTTCGTATATTTTATGATTATAGCAACAAAATAAATGCCCATGTTAATTAATATTTCGCATTTTTAAATACAGAAAAATCCTGTCCCTGGTAATGACCCACTGCGAGAGTGCGAGAACCGCCGGTGAGGCGCCTGGGAAGGAGAGCCAGGGGGTTTACTCAGAGCTGCTTTAGATGTCGCTAATCGATTATCTGCCGGGGTGACGGTGCATTGTCAACTACGTAATGGGGGGTGACACCTGGGTGGGTGTGGTTGTGTCCGCCATTGCTCTGCTCTCACGCACCCCAACTCGCCTTCCGATTCTCGTTGTAACTCACTTCCGTCACCCCGCACCTCATATTGTCACCCCGGACCAAAAATAAATTTTGGCCGATTACTTTTAATGGGCAATTTCACCTGTTTTCTTAGATTTTCTCAAGCGGAAGATCTCGGCGAGCGCTTTCCGAAAAGGTGCTATATGATGGGTATCCGATGATCGAAAATGGGCGATAAACCAGTGGACAGAAAGCGAAATGACGTCATTGGTAACCAAGGCTCTCACCTCCGTGCCCGACTGGTGGGGGGGGGGGGGGGGAGTGGGGAGCCCTCAGCGCCATCCGTCTATGACGTCTTCGTTTTCTTTCTAACCGTTTGTTGCCCGAGCTACACGGAATTTTGAGGTGAAAAAAAAAAAAACGCTGCAAAGTCCTTGTCACATGGGGTTTATTATTCTACAGAAATGTTGGCTGTACATTTATTGTTTGTTTCATGTGAAACAATTGAAATAGCTATTTCTGATGGTTTCCAACAATTTTGGCCCCCAAAACACAAATTAGGTAGGTAGGTACGATCTTTTTTTTTTTTTTCAAATTAACTTTGATCATTGGTAGTGCCATTTAATCGTCTTGATCCACGTGTTGACACTTTTTCTAGTGTTATTCTACAAACTGATGGTGATTTCAGACGATTTCGCAGGTTTTTGACTCATACAAAATCAATTTTGGGAGCTGAACATCTGGTACAACCTCAATTTTCCACTCCTTGGCCGAAATCGACCTCATATTCGATCTTCTCGTCCCCAAAAACATGGAAAACGATACCTCAAAAGCTCATGTTACCAACATGTTGCTAAAACGCAAAAAGTACCTATTTTTACACACATTTTCACTCACAACACCCCTGGGAATATTCCGAACGGGCTGAAAAGTTTCGGGACACAACTAGGGCCCAAATGGAGCATGTGTGCGAAAGAACGACTTTTTTAGACCGAAAATGAAGCCTGTACACGTGATACGGCGGACGGCGTACGGCGTACGGCGGACGGCGGACGGACATTGCATTTTTTGAATCTACGCACCTTGAAACGGAAAAGAAAAAAGTTTGAGGGGGGGGTTATAAAAATTTTTTGCTGAGCGATTACATAGGTGTATTATTCAGAGAATAATAAACCAAAACGCTGTAAAGTCCTTGTCACATGGGTTTATTATTCTACTGGACATACCTACAGAAATATTGGCTGTTCATTTTTGTTTCTTTCATGTAAAATAATTGAAATAGCTATTTCTGATGGTTTCCACCAATTTTGGCCCCCTGAACACGAATTAGGTACGATTTTTTTTTCAAATTATCTTTGATCATTGGTAGTGCCATTTAATCGTCTTGATCCACGTGTTGACACGTTTTCTAGTGTTACGAGTATTATACAAACTGATGGTGATTTCAGACGATTTCCCAGGTTTTTGCCTCATAAAAAATCAATTTTGGGAGCTGAACATTTGGTAGAACCTCAATTTTCCACTGTTTGGTCAAAATCAACTCCATATTCGGTCTTCTCGTCCCAAAAATATGGAAAACGATATCTCAAAAGCTCATGTTACTAACATGTTACTAAAACACAAAAAGTAGGTACCTATTTTTATACACTGCTAGGGTGCTCCCTATGCAATGATTTTAACTCGGGCCATTCCCGGTTGTTAGCGCGTCCCTAGTGATGATATTTTGACTGTATGTATACAATTTAATTCACCTTGCTGCTGAAAATACCTGTCGGTGCAAAATTCTGGGCCTTACTGTGAACGAACGGCTGGACGTACAATGCTCCGGGTGGTCTTAAAAATCTCCCAAGTTCGAGAACTATTTAGAACCGTAAAAAAATCGAGAAAACGGCGTCCTGGAGACCTCAACACCTATTTCTCACCCCTCATGGGATGACTGACAGTAACGTCGAACTTCGAGGACCAACTAGACCCCAAATGGACCTGCAAACCGAATTTCGTCAATTTCTGTTCATGGTAACTAAGAAAAGTGCTCAGTACGGCGTACGGTGTACGGCGGACGGGCAGACATTTTTTTGAAAGAAAAACGGAGTTATTGAAAAAATAGTCGATTTCCGCTAATACACTTATTATTTCCACTAATGTATTATTGGAAATAGTCTGTTTTTTCAATAACTCCGTTTTTCTTTGAAATGGGTTTCCACGATTTCTTCGCGAGTGATCTAGTTCGTAGACTTTTTTATTGCATTTTCGGATTCTACGTACCTTGAAACGGAAACCATCAAATTTTGAGGGGGGTTAATTTTTTTTTTTTTTTTCATGCTCAGTTCCAAAGGTTCATTATTGAAAATAATAAACCAAAATGAAAACGAGCTGGAAATGAATATTTCAACGTGAATATTCTATGTATATTCTATGTATAGGAAGCGCACGAACAAAGGTGATCACTAATTCATACCTTGTTGATCACAAATTTCTTGGACGAGGGTTCAACGATTTTGCTGATATTTGATTTTCAGGTAGGTAGTTGGTACACCTCTTAAAATTATTTTCATCTATTGCGAACTGAATTGAAGTATTTTGATCTGATCTGTATGGTCGTTTTTGCAGTCGACACAGCCTCATTTATTCTAGTTAGATTCAAACTCTTCTAGCAAAAATGCTGCAAAGTCCTTGTCACATGGGTTTGTTATTCTATTGGACAGATTTGGCCTACATAAATGTTGGATGTTCATTTATTGTTTTTTCGTGTGCAATAATTGAAATAGCTATTTTTGATGGTTTCCACCAGTTTTGGCCCCCAAAACACGAATTACGCTCCTTTTTTCAAATTGTCTTTGATATTGATAGTGCCATTTAATTGTCTTGATTCGCCAGTTTACACTTTTTCTAGTGTTATTATACAAATTGATGGTGATTTGAGACAATTTCCTAGGTTTTTGACTCATACAATATGAATTTTTGGAGCTGAACCTTAGTTACAACCTCATTTCCTCACTCTTTGGTCAAAATCGACTTCATATCCGGTCTTCTCGCCCTAATGAACATGGAAAAAGATACCTGAAAATCTTATTTTACTAAAACACCATTAAAACCCCTATTTTAAGACCCATTTTTCACCCATAACACCCCAGGGTATGCTCCGATCGGGCTGCAAAGTTCCGGGACACAACTAGGGCCCAAATGGAGCATGTGTGCGAAATAACGAATTTTTTAGACCGAAAATGAAGGCGGTACACGTGATACGGCGGACGGTGGACGGACATTGCATTTTTGGAATCTACTCACCTTGAAACGTAAAAGAACAAATTTTGAATTATAAAAATTTTTTGCTGAGCGAATACATAGGTGAGAATAATAAACCAAAACGCTGCAAATCCATGCACAACGGTTTATTATTCCGTATAGAACATTCTTCTGTTACGGATCACACTTCTCAGTACAGAACACCCTTCTGTTACAGATCACAGCTCTCTGTATAGATAACCCTTCCATATAGATCACAGACCCTCCGTAGCTTAGTACCTAACCCCGTACTCGCTACTAGGTACATAGGTATCTAAATCACGTTTTAAATTTTGCTAAAATAATTCTGCCAATGACAAACAGCAGCTTAAATTGCAAAAAGAAACACAAACGAAGTTCTGAAGGGAAATGTTTCATGTGGAGTGGAAATAACCTGTATAGATGCCCCTTCTGCGTATATCACTGTTTTCTGTGCCTCGAGCTCCTCCAAGGAAAGTCCTAAATCGATTACTGGAGCCGGCCCGGGAATGACAGTTTCATAAAAACCAATATGTAAAATGGCAAAATTCAGATGTATTTCTGAAGGTAAATTAATGATGTGGAGTGAACAATACTTTTTAGGTACCGGTTGGGATTCCAACCTGCGACCTTCAGCATGGGATTTTGCTCCTTAGGCAACTGGGCTACGGGGTACGTGTACGAGTCCACTGACATCCGCTCTGACTCCAGGTTGATGCCTGCATGCACACTGCTGTTTACGGCAAATTCAATTTTATGGCAACATCGTAGAATGCTCCGGATGGTCTCAAAAATTAAAAAAAAAACACGAAATATTTAAAAATGCGAGAAAACCTGCCACATCAAAATACAATTTTGCGAGATAGGGATACTCTGGATATTTCAACGCCTATTTTTCAGTTAAGTTTAGTGACAGTAACGCCGAGTTCCGAGGACCAACTAGAGCTCAAATGGGACCCATATACCAAATTTCGTGAATTTTGTATATTCGTACGGTGGACGGAGCGCAATTTTTTTATTCGATATTCGTATTCTACGTCCCTTTAAACGCAAACCATGAATTGAGGGGGGGTGGGGGGGGGGGGGGGTTGATAAAAAAATGTTTCATGGTCGATTCCAAAGGTATATTACCGAAAATAATAAACCGACAATTCATTCAGACGGAAATTTCCCATTACTAGATATGAAGTTTGAATGCGAAAAAATTCCCCTCCTCCCCTGTTAGTTAAGAAACGCTTCACGGATTTATAAGTGAAGCCCAAAAACAAACAAGAAAAAAATAATTTAAATTGAATTTAAATAAAACAGAAATTTGAGCTGTATACGGTTTTTGTTTTAGAGCATACGCAAACGCTACAATCAATTCGATCATAATGAAATTCGTAAATAATCATTAGGGATCCCGTGTGCATGATCCTTGAGAATTTCAGCAAATTCGGGAAAATAGAACCGGAGTTGCGGTGGTGTCGACAAGTTACGGTCGGTATTTGATGAAATTCACATAGGACCTTCACATTGTTCTTTTGATGAGACATTGTGGTGACAAGGGATTCGGTACAGACAGAGACAGAATCAAATTTTGAAAATCAATATGTGCAACGCAAAATACGTGGGAAAATTTAGATTTTGGGTGAAACAAATGTTTTCCGACTTGCATGAACACAGGGCTTCCCTACTTTTCGGTAAGGTGGAAATAAAAATGTCTGTTCGTGCAGCAAGACCATATGAGCAAATTTTCGATGCACCTACCATCCTATTTGGTGGGAGGGGGGGGGGGGGGGATTTTTGACGATTTTTTAATAAAATGTTACCAACGAAATGATTTATGATAGTCAGAAAGGAAAATCCAGTACATCCACCTGATCAATACATATAGGTACACGAATCTAATTGGTAAGTACTTGGACTCGCGGTTTTTACTTCCAAATTTGTGCACCCCTCAGTAATCTGTCTCCGTTTGTGAAAAATATATACCGCAATTTTCATTTATTTATTTCGGTCTATTTACCAATGTTTTCGCCGCTCTTGATGCACCCCGGGCTGTTATTTTGCTGTGGTAAGGGCAGTGAAGGGGTCACCTAGCGGCTCAAATGGCCTTCAAAAATCTGCTAGGAACTTTTCGAGTCAAAAATTATTGCTGGCCTTGGTATGTGTGTAAAAACAGTCAAATTTTCCTCATAGCAGAACTGAGATCAGCGTAATAAAAAAAATGATTGATTATACCCGGCAGTCTTCCTCACCCGTCAAACCATTGTTTCACAGTGATCCACGCGGACGTCTGTGACATTTCAAGGATTTGTTTTAGTGCCATCTGCCTCGGATATGTCCATCTGCTAACTGATACTGACCAGATTTTCACGTAAAACCGATGACTGATGGTACCCCATATCAGCAGGCCTGGCTATATAAACCTTTGTAGACGAGAATAGCATTACATTCAAATCATCTGGCATTATTAAGGTAACAATATCTACACATTTCCCCATCTTAACCGCAGCTTCACTACACATGTTTATTATAACCAGTTCTATTATGCAGTCACTTTGTTATGCAGGTTTGATTTGGATTCAGTATGAAGCCTCTGTTCGGAGGAAACAGAAGAATAGATAGCTGAACTAGTTATAGATATTTTGAATGACACAGGATTGAGTGGTAACTAGTTACATAATGATTGAAAAGCGCTGCATTATTGAACAACGGTTTATTATTTACCTGTATGGATGCCCCTTCTGCGTAGATTATGTTTTCTGTGGTCAATAACTAGCCTCCAGCTCCCCCCAGGAAAGCCCTAAACCGAATACTGGAGGCAGCCGAGGAATTAAAGTTTCAGGAAAATGCGCAGGATTCAATAATTCAATCATTAATTATTTGCTGTTATTCATGAAGTTACCTATCAACAAAATCCAAAACAGAAAAAATCAAATCAAATAATAATCAAATGAGGGGGGGGGGGGGGGGGATTAAAACATTAAAATATTAATATTATTATTATTATTATTATTTTGAAATAATATTTCATTTGAAAATTATTTCAAATGAAATAATATCACAGAACAACCAACTCGACTTCATACAGCTTTCCGTGATTATAATTAGGTGTTCCCTAGCAATGATATCTGGGCAGGATTCACACAGTTTCATTCAAGATCATGTTGACGAAGCTTTTCGGTGCAAACGAACGGCTGTTCGTACAATACTCCGGGTGGACTCAAAAAATGCTTTAGTTCAAGATCAATTTAAAAACAAAAAACCATACTCTTCTGTTGAAAGTTTGTGAAGTATCTGAAAATTTCAACCCCTATTTTTCACCCGATAGAGATGACTGATAGTAACGCCGAGCTTCGGGGATTAACTAGACCCCAAATGGGACCCACAAATCAAATTGCATTAATTTTGGTTCATGGTAACTAAGAGTGCGAAGCATGGCGGACGGGTAGAAATTTCTTTTTTTTATGTTCGGATTCTACGCACCACGAAAAGCAAACCATCAAATTTTGAGGGGGGTTAAACTTTTTTATTCATGCTCGATTCCAAGGGTTCAACATTGAAAATAATAAACAAAAGTTCCAATCTTGTAGCATGACTATAAGAGCGAATTTTCAACGAAATATTCGTGCTAGTGTATACAAAATTGATATAGCGAGAAACCGTACACTTTTCGTAAAATTATGTAATTGTTCGTGGTTTTAGCCATTTTTACCGATTTTTGACCCATAAAAAGTCAAATTTGACATTTCATTAATCACTTTTTAATGATAACACCGATGTAGGTGTTCCCATCGTGATGCCAGAATAGACTAGTTCATTCCCAGGGATAAAGATGTTGTTCCATACCTACATCAGTCTTCAATGCTCGTAGGTTCCAGGATGATTTGAGGATTTCGCCTGCCATAAAATCGATCCTCGAGTTGTTCGGGTTCAACTTTTGGCTATCGTTTGGGCTACTTCGACTCACTTGCATCTTATAAGACAATTTTGACTCTCACGCCTTTGTACTGAGAGATTCAGAGACTTGAAGACTCTTACCATTCAGTGTTATTCTTGATTTTGTTCCAGAATCTGGGAGCCATGAAGATCCGTATAATCCAGTCACTATTATGCGCTGCGGTTTTGGCAGGGATCAGCGACGCCGAACCGGTAAAAAATTCCTTATACAGGATCTGTAGTAGGTATCGGGATTTTATCGAATGGTTTCTGGAAATCTGCATTTTTCATTTGGTATTCGTGCAACGAGTGGCGCCGAGAAAATTGCATGATTTTCAAATCTCATTGTCTCTGTAGAAGTTTTGAATACAGATAGCATCAAAGGTGCGGGAGAATTTGAAATTACGTCAACCTGACTATCGAAATCTGAGCCTTGGCAATCTCAGATTGGTTACTTGAACACTCCAACATGCACTTAAAATTCACTCACTTCCAATTCATCAATTTAAAATTAACCATATTTATAATATTCAATTTGCGACAATAATGAATATATCGACATATAATTATAGAAGTATACCTGTCGTTTGATAAGGTTGATGTGAAAACTGCTGGCAAAGACAAACATACATATCGAGTATTACCAATGAAGGATACTGTGACCATCCAATTCGAGAAAAATTTGAACGGAAAATATTCTACTAAAGTCTTCTCCGGGAATTGCTATCTTTTTTATTATTAGAGTTAACATAATTTTTTGTAAATATATTTCCTGTGGATGTGATTCCTCCCCCCCCCCCACTCTGTTTGTACTATTCCGTAATTACGTTTTTTTATGGCGTTACTCATCTTTTAGATTGGGATGAGAGTTATCAACGGCCAAATTGCATATGAGCACGAGTTCCCGTTCATCGCATTCCTCGAAATTGAATTTGAATCCACTTCCATCCTATGCGGTGGTTCCATCATCACACCCTACCACATCCTGACTGCCGCTCATTGCGTACCCACGTGTGAAGCAAGTGATGCACGAGTGGTGGTCGGAACTAACCATCCCACAAGTAAGCAAATTTTAACGTTAACACTTTTAGTTTTAACCACACACCAATCCACTGTGGATGAAATCCTAAGACATTTTAGGTATAAGGAAGACCGACTAATAATTGCACACATGCTTTGGACGTTCATTCAAATCACAATGGAAACTATACGGGACCATCAAAGATCCATTCTCCATAACCCATGATACATTCTGTGGGACCGGTTGAATAGAACGAAATATTTGAGAGTTACAATGTATCACCGTTAGCGCTACATTGCACTCATGATTAAATTCATAGGGGAATATGAATGCATTGCATGAACCCTGAACATTTCAACAAAATCGATCCGTAGAAGTGAAATAAAGGAAGAGTCAGAAATTATCGTTTATGCATGTGCAGATAAAAGTTAAGGTCGCAGTACGATGAAACTCACGAAGGACCATCTGTGGACTTGTTATAATGGAATGGAAATTTGAGCTCGTTCGGGTTGTTCTTCCGGTAAGATAATATATATGGTGATTACAAGGAATTGGGTACAAACAGACACGGGACCAAATTTGTTTCCTCGACGTCTGAAACGCAAAATGCGAGTGAAAATTTTGATTTTGGGGCTAATAGGTACATTTGTTCGAATTCCTTGAATGCAAGGCTTTCCTTACTTTCGGTAGTGTGGTAGTATGAATTGTCGAAATGAGCTGAACTCGGGGCATGTGTAGGTAGATGTCCAGAAGGTACCGTTTAAATTTCGTAGAATTCCTACGGTAACCTACTTTCCCCATTTATAGCACGGGAGCTCGTCTTATAATTTCGACAACCCGAATCCACGCCGAGTCAAGTGATCCACGTATTATACTGAACAGGATTCTTTCAAATAATTGTTTTCTTTTTTCTTCAAAAGTAGAGAATCTCTGCAATGAATCAATGGGTTTGTTAGAACGTTGTTACTTGTGAAAAGGAATTCAATTTCTTTGGCAACTCCTTCCTGCTTTCCTCTTACTTTCCGACTCCGGATTTCAGCAATTCGAATTCTCAATTTCGTGAGGTGAAATCTTGCGTTGCTGCAGATTTTCACTATAAGTTTTGTAGACCTAACATGTTTATTGTTAACCAGGCGAAAAGTACTCCAGGCAGACGATAAGAGTAACTGAAATGTGTGTGCACCAGAACTACTCGGAATATGATAACGGCCCCTCTAAAAATGATATCGCCATCCTAACTCTCGAAAAGCGCATACAATTCACTCAAGATATTAGCCAAATATGCCTGCCAGCGAACAATCTTACCCACTACGGAACTGTGCAGTTTATGGGTGAGTCTGCGACCTAACTCATTAATAAATATAATTAAGTACTCCATACTTTATTATATATATAGGTATATATATATATATATATATATATATATATATAACATTTTAAATTTGGTAACAGAGAGTAGAAATTTAAAGATCAACAGACGAAAAACTTACAATTTCAGAGGGAATATTTCGCCTGCCGGCGTCTTCGGCCCAATCTTCGGCCGAAGATGTCATGTCATCTTCAGAGCTTTTTTGTTATCAGTTTTATGTCCTTTTATTCGTTCGATCCCTAGTTGTTTAGTTTCCCATCATAATATGTAGCTCCACAGTCTCGACAATTGGCAGAGTAAACAATATTACTAATTTCTTCTTTCGTCATCGGATTCGGCCCTGTTCTGAACCGAAACGTCGTGGAATAAACAATAACAACGAAAAACGACTAGATTGGTCACTGCTTCACCTCCGCTACAAATGTATATAAATAATATTATATTATTATATATATATATACATAATGCTGAAGATCCCAATAAATTCCATAAAATCTACAAAGATGGTGGAGGGGAGAGGTTTTTAAATAGAATTTTCAAAGATTTTATTTATGGATTTTAACAAAAATTTAATAAATATTTATATATATAATACATATTTATTTATATGTCACTCCAGATGATATCTGTCCTTAGGTATACGATAAAAAATCCAAATTTCGCCCAAACGTTCGTATTGCGAAACAAAAGGATGAGTTTGAAGATGACCAATTTTAAAAAATTGTTAGGGAGTCAATTAAGATCGGAAAAACGGCTAAAATCGCGAAAAATTTATATAAAATCACTGAAAGTGGTATGGAAGGGTGAGTAAAGACATAAAAGTTCCATTTAAGTTTATTTTTTAACAGAATAGGGGTCAACATTGGGTTTTTGGGGTCAAAAATTGGTATTAAGGGATAAAATCAATATCAATTCACCTGACGTTGTTTGGGATGGTGAATCAGGATAGAGGGACTATTTCGACGATACAAATATTTTTCTCAAAACAGAGTGGGTCAAATTTGACTTTATAAGGGTCAAAAATCTATAAAATGGCTAAAATCACGAGAAAACTATATAATTTCACGAAAAGTGGTATGGTTCCTGGCTACACCATCTTTTGTATAATAGCACAAATATGTTTTTTGCAAATTCGCTCTTACAGCCATGCAGCATGGCATTACTGGAATTTTTTTCTTCATATTCTTTTAAGATATTTCATAAAGGTGGTATATTCGCTCCCGAGAAACAATCCAAATTACATGATCATTTTGGAAACACAGCTAAAGCCTTTATAGTATGTATATGTATGCTGTAGTCAATGCGTAAAAATGTGACTAGTCATTATATAGAATGACGGGCTGTTTTAGACTAGCCATTACATAGAATGTCTAACAACAACTTGGCTGTAACATATACACAACTGATATGCATTTAAATATTATGAAAGCTTTTGAGATGCCAGAAGATCGATTTTCGCATTTCCTAGCAAAAAAAAAAAAAAAATGTATGCAATACAATTTTTATTGGCAGTAGAGTGGGAGAAGACCAGGGGAAAATATAGCATTCCTTATTTATATTTATTTATAAGCTGATTTGAAAGAATGGAGCGTACTCTTCGCAAAAAGTACCTATTGATATCGTTGCCTCCAGGATGCGTGCGCTGCTAGAATCTAAGGCCCTGAGGTCTCAAAACCATCCGCAGTACTTGGCACGGAGATGGAGAGCCGTGTTGTGAGTTTAAATATTTTGAGCTTAGTAAATGGCTACTAAAGATCAGGGCGGATATCCGGGCGCTCTGGTATAAACCAAACGAAACTGAGAACCAGGTGCGTGTAATCTGCAGTGGGGTTGGGAGGTTGAGAACGCCACTAATTTCATTGCCAGACGCGGTGCCACCAGTGAAGTTAGCCGTCATTACCTGGAAAGAGATCAGTTGAACCGAAGTAAACATATGGACATGATTCGATTAGGGGATGCACAACTGCAGAAGTGCTGTTCCGTAGCTTGCTTTTTAATAATAGAAACTAAAGGAATATAAATTGAATTAATAACAATAGATAAATAAATTTAAAAAACGCTGCAAAGTCCTTGTCACAAGGGTTTATTATTCTATTGGACATACCTAAAGAAACTTTGGTTGTTCATTTATTGTTTGTTTCATATAAAATAATTGAAATAGCTATTTCTGGTGGTTTCCACCAATTTTGGCCCCCAAAACGCGAATTAGGTACGCTCCTTTTTTTTCAAATTATCTTTGATCATTGATAGAACCATTTAATTGTCTTGATCCACCTGTTGATACTGATTTTTCTAGTGTTATTCTACAAATTGACGGTGATTTCAGACGGTTTCCCAGGTTTTTGACTCATAAAAAATCAATTTTGGGAGCTGAACATCTGATACAACCTCAGTTTTCCACTCTTTCGTCAAAATCGACTTCATATTCGGTCTTCTCGTCCCCAAAAACATGAAAAACGATACCTCAAAAGCTCATTTTACTAACATGTTACTAAAACACAAAAAGTACCTATTTGTATACACATTTTCACTCATAACTCCCCTGGGTATATTCCGATCGGGCTGAAATGTTTCGGGACACAACTAGGGCCCAAATGGAGCATCTGTGCGAAAGAACGAATTTTTTAGACCGAAAATGAAGCCTGTACATGTGATACGGCGGACGGCGTACGGCGGACGGACATTGCATTTTTGGAATCTACGCACCTTGAAACGGAAAAGAAAAAATTTTGAGGGGGTGTTATAAAAATTTTTCGCTGAGCGAATACATAGGTGTATTATTCATAGAATAATAAACCAAAACGGTGCAAAGTCCTTGTCACATGGGTTTATTATTCTATTGGAAACATCTACTATTATTTTGGCTGTTTATTTATTGTTTCTTTAATATGAACTAATTGAAATAGCTATTTATGATGGTTTCTAACAATTTTGGCCCCAAAAACACGAATTAGGTACGCTCCTTTTTTTGGTTTATTATTCCGTGAATAATACACCTATGTAATCGCTCAGCAAAAAATTTTTATAAATCCCTCTCAAAATTTTTTCTTTTCCGTTTCAAGGTACGTAGATTCCAAAAATGCAATGTCCGTCCGCCGTACGCCGTCCGCCGTCCGCCGTATCACGTGTACAGGCTTCATTTTCGGTCTAAAAAATTCGTTCTTTCGCACACATGCTCCAATTGGGCCCTAGTTGTGTGCCGAAACTTTTCAGCCCGATCGGAATATACCCAGGGGTGTTATGAGTGAAAATGTGTGTAAAAATAGGTACTTTTTGCGTTTTAGCAACATGTTGGTAACATGAGCTTTTGAGGTATCGTTTTCCATGTTTTTGGGGACGAGAAGATCGAATATGAGGTCGATTTTGGCCAAGGAGTGGAAAATTGAGGTTGTACCAGATGTTCAGCTCCCAAAATTGATTTTGTATGAGTCAAAAACCTGCGAAATCGTCTGAAATCACCATCAGTTTGTAGAATAACACAAGAAAAAGTGTCAACACGTGGATCAACACGATTGAATGCCACTACCAATGATCAAAGTTAATTTGAAAAAAAAAAAAAGATCGTACCTACCTAATTTGTGTTTTGGGGGCCAAAATTGGTGGAAACTTTCAGAAATAGCTATTTCAATTATTTCACATGAAACAAAAAATAAATGTACAGCCAACATTTCTGTAGAATAATGAACCCCATGTGACCAGGACTTTGCAGCGTTTTTGGAATCTACGCACCTTGAAACGGAAAAGAAAAAATTTTGAGTGGGTGTTATAAAAATTTTTTGCTGAGCGAATACATAGGTGTATTATTCACAGAATAATAAACCAAAAGTACCAATTTGTATACACATTTTCACTCATAACACCCCTGGGTATATTCCGATCGGGCTGAAAAGTTTCGGGACACAACTAGGGCCCAAATGGAGCATGTGTTCGAAAGAACGAATTTTTTAGACCAAAAATGAAGCCGGTACACGTGATACGGCGGACGGACATTGCATTTTGGTTTATTATTCTGTGAATAATACACCTATGTATTCGCTCAGCAAAAAATTTTTGTAACACCCCCTCAAAATTTTTTCTTTTCCGTTTCAAGGTGCGTAGATTCTAAAAACGCAATGTCCGTCCGCCGTCCGCCATCCGCCGTCCGACGTCCGCCGTACGCCGTCCGCCGTCCGCCGTCCGCCGTATCACGTGTACCGGCTTCATTTTCGGTCTAAAAAATGCGTGCTTTCGCACACATGCTCCATCTGGGCCCTAGTTGTGTCCCGAAACTTTGCAGCCCGATCGGAATATACCCAGGGGTGTTATGAGTGAAAATGTGTGTAAAAATAGGTACTTTTGCGTTTTAGCAACATGTTGGTAACAAGAGCTTTTAAGGTATCGTTTTTCATGTTTTTGGGGACGAGAAGACCGAATATGAAGTCGATTTTGACCAAAGAATAGAAAATTGTGGTTCTACCAGATGTTCAGCTCCCGAAATTGATTTTTTATGAGTCAAAAACCTGGGAAATCGTCTGAAATCACCATTAATTTGTAGAATAACACTGGAAAAAGTGTCAACTGGTGGATCAAGACGATTAAATGGTGCTATCAATGATCAGAGATAATTTATTAAAAAAAAAAAGAGGAGCGCGTACCTTATTCGTGTTTTGGGGGCCACAATTGGTGGAAACCACCAGAGATAGCTATTTCAATTATTTCATATGAAAGAAACAATAAATGAACAGCCAACATTTCTGTAGGTATGTCCGATAGAATAATAAACCCATGTGACAAGGACTTTGCAGCGTTTTTGGAATCTACGCACCTTGAAACGGAAAAGAAAAACCTTGAGGGGGTGTTATAAAAATTTTTTCCTGACCGAATACATAGGTGAATTATTCACGGAATAATAAACCAAAACGCTGCAAAGTCCTTGTCACATGGGTTTATTATTCTATTGGACATACCTACAGAACTGTTGGCTGCCCATTTATTGTTTCTTCCATATGAAATCATTTAAATAGCTATTTCTGGTGGATTCCACCAATTTTGGCCCCCAAAACACAAAGTAGGTAGGCACGCTCCTTTTTGGTTTATTATTCTGTGAATAATACACCTATGTATTCGCTCAGCAAAAAATTTTTATAACACCCCCTCAAACTTTTATCTTTTTCGTTTCAAGGTACCTACGTAGATTCCAAAAATGCAATGTCCGTCCACCGTCCGCCGTTCGCCGTATCACGTCTACAGGCTTCATTTTCGGTCTAAAAAATTCGTTCTTTCGCACACATGCTCCATTTGGGTCCTAGTTGTGTCCCAAAACTTTTCAGCCCGATCGGAATATACCCAGGGATGTTATGAGTGAAAATGTGTGTACAAATAGGTACTTTTTGCGTTGTAGCAACATGTTAGTAACATGAGCTTCTGAGATATCATTTTCCATGTTTTTGGGGACGAGAAGACCGAATATGAAGTCGATTATCACCGAAGATTGGAAAATTGAGTTCTACCAAATGTTCAGCTCCCAAAATTGATTTTTTATGAGTGAAAAACCTGGGAAATCGTCTGAAATCACAATATGTTTGTATAATAACACTGGAAAAAGTGTCAACAGGTGGATCAAGACGATTAAATGGTACTACCAATGATCAAAGACAGTTACTTATTTAATGAAAAAAAAGAGCGTATCTAATGTGTGTTTTAGGGGCCAAAATTAATGGAAACCATCAGAAATAACTATTTCGATTATTACGCATGAAAGAAACAATAAATGAACAGCCAACATTTCTGAAGGTATGTCCAGGAGAATAATAAACCCATGTGACAAGGACTTTGCAGCGTTTTTTTTTCAAATTATCTTTGATCATTGATCTCTGATCTTTTTCCAGTGTTATTATACAAATTGATGGTGATTTCAGACGATTTCCCAGGTTTTTGACTCATAAAAAAACAATTTTAGGAGCTGAACATTTGGTAGAACCTCAATTTCCCACTTTTTGGTCAAAATCGACTTCATATTCGGTCTTCCGTCCCCAAAAACATGGAAAAAGATACCTCAAAAGCTCATGTTACCAACATGTTACTCAAACACAAAAAGTACCTATTTTTATCCACATTTTCACTCAAAACACCCCTGGGTATATTCCGATCGGACTGAAAAGTTTCGGCACACAACTAGGGCCCAAGTGGAGCATGTGTGCGAAAGAACGACTTTTTTAGACCGAAAATGAAGCCGGTACACGTGATACGGCGTACCGCGTACGGCGGACGGCGGAAGGACATTGCATTTTGGTTTATTATTCTGTGAATAATACACCTATGTATTCGCTCAGCAAAATATTTTTACAACACCCCCTCAAACTTTTTTCTTTTCCGTTTCAAGGTGCGTAGACTCCAAAAATGCAATGTCCGTCCACCGTCCGCCGTCCGCCGTACGACGTCCGCCGTCCGCCGTATCACGTGTACCGGCTTCATTTTCGGTCTAAAAAATTCGGTCTTTCGCACACATGCTCCATTTGGGCCGTGGTTGTGTCCCGAAACTTTTCAGCCCGATCGGAATATACCCAGGGGTGTTATGAGTGAAAATGTGTGTAAAAATAGGTAGGTACTTTTTGCGTTTTAGCAACATGTTGGTAACATGAGCTTCTGAGATATCGTTTTCCATGTTTTTGGGGACGAGAAGACCGAATACCAATGACCAATGAGTGGAAAATTGAGTTCTACCAAATGTTCAGCTCCCAAAATTGATTTTTTATGAGTGAAAATCCTGGGAAATCGTCTGAAATCACCATCAGTTTGTATAATAACACTGGAAAAAGTGTCAACACGTGGATCAAGACGATTAAATTGCACTACCTATGATCAAAGATAGTTAAAAAAAAAAAAAATAGGAGCGTACCTAATTTGTGTTTTGGGGGCCAAAATTAATGGAAACCATCAGAAACAGCTATTTCGATTATTACGCATGAAAGAAACAATAAATGAACAGCCAAAATTTCTGTTGGTATGTCCAATAGAATAATAAACCCATGTGACAAGGACTTTGCAGCGTTTTTGGAATATACGCACCTTGAAACGGAGAAGAAAAAATTTTGGGGGGTTTTATAAAAATGTTTTGCTGACCGAATACATAGGTGTATTATTCACAGAATAATAAACCAAAACGAAAATAAATAACTTAGATATTGAATAATTAATAACACTTTCATCATAATATGGAAAATTCCGAGGAGTGGGTGGGACCTGCGTATATTGTTACATTACAAAGAAAAACAATTAGGTATTAAAATGATGAACACTCTTACTTATAAACAATGAAACAAGGTGAACTACATTAGACGGTCCTGCGTGACCATGATTACCGCATGTCACTTCATACACCATTTAATTTATTTATATAAGAAAACATGTTTTCTTCTTTTCTTTTAGTAAATGTTTTATTGAATATTTAATTATTTAACTTTTATTTTATTGTACTATAAACAATAATTTTGATAACAAACCCATTTAGGGAGCGATATTTTGCTATGTTTTGATTTTAATGGGTAAAACGGTAGGTGCATACATAATCTTTGGTAATTAAAAAACTTTATTTGAAGATTAGTTGAGTTGGTATTTTGCTTCAAAGATTCATTCATGTGGTCATGTTACATAACTCGAACTTTTCTCACCATATTCTTTATTGTCTCTCTTATTGTTCAACAGGATGGGGAATAACAGACATAGAGGATACTCATGCCTCCGATTCATTGATGAAAGGTACTGGTGAACAATATCCATGCAATGAAGAGCACAAATTCTGCTTACCCATACATCCAACCAGTCCTCACAAAGTAATAATTCATCTATCGATTCTTCCTATTGATAAAATCACACCATTAATATTTGCCTCCTTCCCTTTCTAGGTTTACACTATCAAGAAAGTCGCGTAAGAAATTCCAAGTTGGGCCACCAAATTTTCTTTACTAGTTCAGCATACGCATCACTCCGCTTCAATGGACTCCGCAATCCTAGGAAAGCACATTAATCCGGTTCTATTCGACTTTCAGCCTCCCCCCCCTTCCCATTTGATCCAGTATAATCTATGGATTACTTGGGTCAGCAACATTGCCAATTTTATATGACCATTGGCAACCATTCTCTTACAATACTCTACATGAGGAGAATTATAGGTGTCAAAATTTCAATTTTCAGTGATTTTTACACTGTACTGGTAGAAGTATCTACACCTAAAAGTAGCTACTTTCAGCTTGCCGTAGGCGTAACTGTCACGAGGCACGTGACAAAGTAGTTGGTGCGACTCCGTACATCGCACTACGTATCCACTACCTCCATTGGAATCCGTATGAATCCTAAATTATTTCAAATTGCCTCCCTCACTTTGCCTAAAATTTTCGCCCATTGCTCTGATCCGTTCGACTAAACAGCGTTATTTGTTTATTTGGTTCTATGTTTCAATGTTTAGGGTGACTCAGGCAGCCCAGTCGTTGTCCACCGAAACCGACCAGTCCAAGTCGGGATCGTGTCAGACTCCAACGCTGACGAAACACTTGGTCTTTATGTCCGAGTCTCTGATTACGTGGAATGGATTGAGCGTACGATAGAAGGTTAATATCATGCATGGTGTAGCATAACATGAACTGAAACGTTCACTAAAAATTTAAATGTACTTATTCAACCATGTGATTTTCAGATTCTCACCACCCGACGCGAAAAATTTGCAAAATAAACGTGTAGGTCTCAATGAACTGCCCCAGACGAATTGATGGATTCCGCGTCAGGTTGGAAGTACTGATATTCACCACCCACTTTGTAATTGTGAAATGATGATAATTAAAAGGTTGTTAAGAAGCCTATTTTGATTTTAAGAACCCAGACCAAATAGACATTTATAATAATGATCAAAGCATAAGCATAGACATGAACTGTTTTGTATTTACATACAGTATGAGCATTGCTGAGTGTTACAGAATGGTCAGTTCACATATTATTTTATACAAAACAACAAAATATGCGTATTCAATAACAAACGTTTTGTGAATATTTGAAAAAAAAGCTATCACAACGGACCAAAAAAATTGTAGATAGGTAAATGAATTTTTGGAAATTTGTTCGGTACAAATCATTTAGGAGCATTCCGAATCCACCCCAAGATTTTTAAACAGAAGGTCGTATGCACATATGTGTCATTAATTTAATACTATGTCTAACCTTGAATACGTGATGAACAAATTTTTAATTTTTTACAATTTTTTCAAAATGTGATGACAAAAGAACAGTTCAAAGATGAAATATAAGGTGCTGCAAGCGCTTGTGGAAAATGAAATGTTCAAGCATTACTGTAGCTAATTAGCCACTTATTACTTACCACACCTACCACATATTAGGTAACTTTGACTAGGCATTTCGAGGAGATTAGGAAATTCTTCGGAAATAAGAACTAAAGGCGGAGGGAGGCAGTCAGTACTGGACATTTGAACACCAAGACCGACGCCTCGATTTTTCACTGCTCATTGAATTTTGGGCAATTTTTTCATCTAGCAATTTTTGACACAGGAAGGCACCCATTTCTGTAGTCCTTCGAACCCATCCTCCCTTTTTCAATCAGCAAACTATATTTTGGTGATATTGGATACTTTTTTTAGACTGGGAGGCAATTCGAAATTTCCGACACCAAAAACGTTACAGTTTACCGAATTAAAAAAATATATCGCTAGATGGGTAGGCTACCAAAACAATCAGTTGCTAGGTCCAAACAACATCCGAAATTTCCGACAAAAAAAAAAATAAATAAAACGCTGTAATCCCCCAGAAGCTAATTAATTTCATTTCTGTTTGAATTCATCATTTAATTTCATTCGAGAAAATGAGTGAGCCCAGAAGGTAATTTCTTTCGTGTTTTGACCTGCGAGGATGAAGTTCAAAATGGATCTATAGTACTGGTGAGTAAGAATGACAAGGTGAGGGATCCTCCCAAATCAGTTGAGGGAGCCTTTCTTCAATACCAAAATTTCTCCGTATAATGCCACAAAAAATATAATTAAAATAAATATAATTTAAAAAACAAATAAACCACATATTCTCCGTTTAGGGAGAAACATTGAATGTGGATATGCAATACGATACTGTCAATTCGTGCGTCGAAAAACGTGTCCTTGATTCAACGTTTTTCCCTGAAGGCGGAGAAAATGTTGTTTACTTTTACAGCCTAGGTAAAGCTTGATCATATTTTATTTTGTGATAGTTGAAAGTAAGTCCCATGTCGGTGTCAATACAATAAGAGTAGTACCTACTAGTACCTCACGAATTTACACTGATCTAGGGACGCGGGAGCGTCCTGCCAGCCAAGAAAACCGAAATACTCGAAGCGACCAAGAACACTGCTTACACGACAGAACAAGTAGGGTTCCCCCCCGTAAGACGGCCCTCTGGGAGTCCCTGGTTTTCAAAATGAAGAACGGAGGCACTGAAAGGTTGCCTATTTCCACTAATAAACGAAAAATATACTGTTATACCGGTATCGGTAATCAATAAGTACCTACTGTTTGTTATATTTATATATTGCACATGGTTCATATATATATATATATATAAAAACATTTCAATAACTCCGTTTTTTATTTTTTGAGATGGGTCTCTACGATTTCATCGCCAGTGATTTAGTTCGTCTCCGGTGTTGATTTTTCGAAAAGCCCATTCTCGAGGGGCCCCTGTAGCGAGAAGTTTCAGCACGTTCAGACTGCATCGAGTGATCAAAATCACAATTTTTTTTGGTTCAGAACCCCCAAAAACATCCGCTCCTGAAGTCATGCTGCATGACTGGAGTAATTGAAGCCTGAAACCATTAACATGCAGAGTGTTACCTCTCGGGTTAGCGTTGGTTTGCCGAACAGTCCGAAGCCGAACAGCCCAGGAAGTGCACAATGTCCCTTGCTCCCAAATTGCACGTTCAGCATCTCTGCTGCGCGTGGCTCCTCCAGACTCGTAATTGTGGTGAATCAGACCTCTCTTGCCTTGAAACCTCATCTGGCCTTCTGCCAATTTCAGCAGCCGGCGTAGTCGGGCAATAAGTTGGTATTCAGGATCTCGTGGTAGTGGGCATGCAGGGTTGAAGCAGCAACTTTTTCGAGTAGACGGTTGATCTCCTCTTCCACCAGCTTCTCTCTGATGAGACTCCACTGGACATTAATTTCCTTAGGTTCAACTTCAAGGTCAAGAAGGATCGATAGGCGGTCTGCAGCTGCCCTCCAATCCACCACCCACGCCACATTCCTGGCTATACACTCCCTGACCACCCATTTCACATATCGATGGTCGGGGTACGATAATACTTTCGTTCCATAGTTGATAAGGATATGAATAGTCTGGAGGAATATTTAGGTACGGCCCCTTTCAAGCAACAGCATGTATTTTGGTGTGTCAAATGGCAATACAAACAGCAGTCTTATAAAATCATACTGGCAATTTTCCTGGGGATACCTTATTTATGTCATGATGGAACATACCGCTGCACCAAAGACTTTCCGCTTACTGAGGATGTCATTGTTTCCATTGTTCATGAGTTCCACTACGCTATTCATTGCACAAATGGTGGTAGCCAGCCTTTGAGGCGGGGAGCCAGGTCGAGGGACGAAGTCATCCTGATACCGAGGTATTTATAGCTATTAGCTACCGCAACCTCCTCGCCGCTGAAACGCCATTTCTCGTTTCCTGCCCTTCTCCCAACGTTCCTGAAAACCACCACGTTTGTCTTTTCGAGGTTGATAACAAGGTTACATCGCATACAGTATTCAGAGATGTCATTCACATTGAGCTGCAGGACATTAGAGTCAGGGGCGACTACAGCGATGTCGTCTGTGAAGGGCAACATTCTGATCTTCCCAGATGGCATTCCCATAGGTCACCAACAAACAGTGCGAACAAACTTGGGCTCCCTGGACAGCCCAGTCTTAGCCCCATATGACTGGTGAACCATTCAGGCACCTGCCCATTGAGTAAAACAGCCGCCATGGTGTTTGAGTACACCCCTGTATGAACCAGATACCTTTCACTGTCAGAACCAAGTTGGCAAGTTTGCCATACAAGGCTCCTCTGTATACTCACTCGAACGCAGACCGATGAAACAACAGTAGAGCTTTTGGCCTTTTTTACCAGTGTAAGCTTTGCCAGTGAGTGCAGGACGACGATGTTATCGTTAGTGGAACACCCTTTGTGGAAA
The DNA here is from genome assembly GCA_954871275.1 of Leptopterna dolabrata. Classification (NCBI taxonomy): domain Eukaryota; kingdom Metazoa; phylum Arthropoda; class Insecta; order Hemiptera; family Miridae; genus Leptopterna; species Leptopterna dolabrata. The sequence goes on from OX940974.1 coordinate 17,911,701, forward strand.
CCCGACTGGCCCTCGTGTACCACCGCTTGTCTTCCACCAAATTTGTCATGCGGCTCATCACTAATAAGGACTAAATAGACTAATAAGGAGCTTTTCCAGTGCGCTGATCAATGCTATATACCTCTTACCTTGTGATTTACTCCGCTGAGAGCTATTTTGAAGGGGCCATATAAGGACTTGCCAAATATTTGTCGGACCACTTCCTCCTGAAATACTCTACTGAAAAGGTACAGCAAATTATTTAGGAAGCAATCCGGTGCATTCTTACGAACTCGGAATCTCGTCCATGCCAGCCGCCTTGCCGTTTTTAGCGTTTTTCAAAACTGCCTTCAGCACCTCTAGCATGAAAGGACCATCCAGAATCGGGTTGTATGCAAAGGGATAAGGGCGGTTTACAATTTCTGCTGACCTCTCAAGGCTGTACAGACTCATAAAATGCTCTTGAAGCTACTTCATTTCAATTCCCGCACACGTCGGGAATCCCTTCTGCTGGAATTAGTTTTGTATTCTCCAGAAGTCAACCACAGTGTGAGTGGATCTCAAATCTCCACACTTTCCCGGATAGTAGGCGCAGCGCGTGACTGGGCCTAGTACCTCTAGCAGATATAATGCAGGGGACATAAAATGTTGATCACACACACACAGCACTTGTCAGATTGATAAGGACTTGCAATATTTCACTCAAATTCTGCCTCAGGGATTATATCCGTACTTAGTGCTTGTTCAGCACCTTCGGTGCTCCACGCTCCAGGAGCACGGATGTATATGGAGTGGGGGGGGGGGGGGGTGTAGAAGGCAGTTAAGGACAGGATGAGATGGTTGAAGATTCCCCCCCCTCTCCATATGCATCCATGCTCCCAGAGCGTGGAGCACCGAAGGTGCTGGACAAGCACTAAGTACGGATATAATCCCTAACCTGCTGTATCAGAGTGGGTTAGATTGTGTCTAAGGCCACTCAGGCCCATTACAATCATTCAGATCTTTGCTTTCCGCTTGACCATCACTCTTTCTTGACAATACAGCAGGCCCCCCTGTCCCCTCTGGCGTTAGCCACACTCCCTCATGAGTGTGCCCGGGATGGACCACATGGAGGTGCCAATTTTACAGGGGATTTATGGGACAGGGGTCGACGACATCCAGGTACTCTACCTCCTCTTCTCGTGACTTGTTTCCCTGTGCCGTCGGATTCGCTGTCATTCTCTGTGTGCCTAGTGAAGCAGGGCGACTACTCCCCACCCATTAAACCTAGTATCACAGACTAACAATCACACTCGGTTGCCCTACATGGTATGCCCATTCACTCAATAAAACCCCACCGGCACCCTCGAGCCCACCCTTCTTAGGATGACCCTTCTGGTACCCGCTTCGTAGGGCTTCCCACTATCATAGGGTGTTCCTGTGACCAGAAGGGCCTACAGCCCTTAAAATAAACATAAAGAAAAATCAACAAAATGCAAAACTAAATAAATCAGGATTGAATAAAAAGACCTATCAGTTTTCTGCCCTCCTCCCCCCCCCCCCCCCCCCACGAGGGACCGATAGGGCCCCCAACACCCACACGACCACGCTCTCACACAAATTAACCTACTATCACAGTTTACTAATCCTATACTTAACCTCACCTATTATTACAGTCCATTAATATTTCTTAATCTAATATCACCATCATAGAAACTAGACAGAAAAACCACACACATACGTGGGGAGAGAGGTACTTTTATAAATATTCCCTCTCATCCCCTTCTAAAGCCCAGTCTCCTATTCTAACTATTCCTAAGCCATTGTTCACTTCAGTTCATCGCTCCACTTCAGCCATACGTACACCACTGCCCCTTCTCCTGGCCCATGCTTTGCAGCATCCCTCAAACTGGGTGTAGACCTGTTCACTGCTAACAAGCACTGTGAGGGGGCCGTAATACTGCTGGCTCCCCAAAAACTCTGTTCTTAAATCGTCATACAGGAGGCAGTGCCTGATCACATGCTCGGATGTTTCCTCCTTGGCCCCACATGGACATCCTGGGTCGCTTCTGCGCCTGAAGACGTTCAGCTTAGCGCTAAAATTGCCATGCCCAGTAAGCAGTTGGGTGACCTCATAGCCTGGGGCTACGAATGACAATGAGCGTCGTTGTCTGACATCTGGGAAGAACTGGTAGGTCACTCTGCCCTTGTCTGCAGCATCCCACCCTTCCTGCCACCTGTCCATGAGCCATTCATCTATCATCTCCACTTTCTCAGCCTCCGCCCCGTCATGAATGAGGACCTGATTGAGAACCGGGCACAACTCCACCCATGTCCTCTCCGGCCACTTGAGGGTAGTGCAGGCAACTCGGGCATCTAGTACCAGATCAAGGGGGGCGCAGGGGTGCTCGCCAGGCTGGGGCCCCTCAGGACGGTTGGCGACGACCACGGGAAGGGTGGCTCCCGTTACCCGCCTGGGCGGCAGCTCTCTGTGTCTGCTATAGGTCCGGATCCTAGGATGTCCATAGAATCCGGGTGGATGCAGCAGGGCCCTCCCGCTCCTGCTGCCGTGGCTCTGCAGGGCTCCATAGGGCTACAGCCTCACAGGCATAACGAATTGAACTGAAATGTTGCATACCATTCCTTATGCTCCAAGGAAATGCTTCTTGTGAAACCCCACCCCCACCATTTGGGCCATTGATATCCCGCCAAGTAACATGCTCGGTGCTTCGCACCTCGCTCCTTGATGTGCATACAGGAACCTGTTCCTTCCCCCCTAACCCCCGTTCTGCCACTCTTTCCCTATTCCTTTTAACCCTGTTTGGCGCGCTTGAAATTTCTTTGAATGCTGCTTGGCGGGTATACCTAGTCCCGGAGCCGAGGCTGAAATCGGTGAGGTAGAAAAGGTTTGATATTTTTTTTCAAATATGTCCTGAAGGTGAAGTAAAAAATGGACATCGGCCTCTCCGGAGCCGAGGCTTAAAGAAATGAAGTAAATTTAACATTTCAAAAAATGGCAAATTTTTGACTTACTAGTTGATGGCTTGAACTGAATTTTTCTCGTTCTTTACCCTCTGTGGACTTGAATTTCACTCGTCTGCCTCCCCCACCTCGCTGCCCAAAGTGGGCAGACGAAATTCAAATTTGGCGAATTTGGACCTTTTTTTGTACTTACTAGTTGACGACCAGAAGTTGAAAGAGTAAATTTGGCTAGCCATGGACAACAGTAAAACACACGTCTGCCACGCCATGCGCGCTGCTAAAATTTAGCAGACGCTATTATATTTCGCTAAAAAATTCTTAAAAATTTGACTTATTAGTTGACGTTTAAAACTTTCGACACTTAGTTGTGCATAACCAGTAAATTGAAAAAAACATCGTCTACCATTCATTACCTGCGGCCTTAGCTCAGTAGACGGGATGCAAAAATGGCCAATTTTGTTCAAAAATCGGCGTGGACGAGTTGAAACCTGAAAACTGGTAACTAGTTTCGTATCATATCCCTAATGACGAAGGTCCACGTCTGCCAAGCTGAAACCGCGGCACATTAACGGCAGACGAAATTTAAAATTGACAATAATGCACCAAAATTTGACTGTTTAGTTGATGGCTGAAATTTTGTGTGTGCTTTCTTTATGGAAGTCCAACCTTAGAAACACACGTCTGCCACTTCGATCTGGTGGCATTTCAAGAGCAGACGTCAAAATGCGCCTTCGATCAGGGCGTATCATACCGTAGGACTCAATTTTTGACCATCCAGTTGATGGCTAATTTTTTTCTACTGAATTCAGTACCAATCTGTGGGCCTGAAAATGCACGTCTGCCGCAATCATGTTGCGGAATTTATAGTACAGACGCTAAAATGGTCCGTAGTTACTATAGGCATTGCCAATATCCGTACCTACTTACGCCTTTCTGTTGGGTGGCGCCAAGTGGTTTTGGTTAAAATGAATCGGTTCTTTTCTTTTCATCTAGAAGTTACTAGAAGAAAAAGTAATAACCGTCGGTAGGTAAACGTCGATAGTATCCTTGATAGAATATATTACTATCCAGTCATAACCTTAGCTGTCTCTGTGGTAACCCTTATTTGCGAAAAGGTTTAGTTTAAAAGTAGTGATATCTAACAGTTCCTAATATTTGGGTTTATTAATAGCGCATACCTTATGAACCTTTGGAATCGGGCATGTAAAAAAAATTAAACCTCCTCTCAAAATTTGATGGTTTCCGTTTCAAGGTATGTAGAATTCAAAAATGGAATAAGAAACGCTGAAAACTATTACACAACGGTGTATCATTTACCTGTATAGACGCCGGTTCTGCGTAGATCACTATTTTCTGTGGACAATACCTACCATCGTGCCCCCCCCCCCCCCCCTCACAGATCCCTAAATCGAGTACTGCAGCCGGCCTGGGATTTACAGTTTCATGAAAATGCGCGGGATTCAATAATTCAATAACTAATTGTTTGTTGTTATTCATGAAGCATAACGTTTATTCAAGTTATAAAAGTAGCTATCATTTAAATCGAAAAGAGCGATCATTCTTCAAATGATACAATATCACAGAACAACCAACTCGACTTCATACAGCCATCCGTGATTATAATCAGGTGTTCCCTACCAATGATATATGGGCAGGATGTATACCGTTTCGGTCATGATCATGTTGATCATGTTGTTTTAGGGGAGGGTTAAATTTTTTTAAATTATTGAAAATAATAAACCAAAAGTAGGTACCTATCAACAAAATCCAGAGCAACCATCGTTCTTCAAATGAAATAATATCTCGGAACTACCAACTCAATTGCATACAGCCATGCGTGATTATAATCAACTGTTCTCTTGATATGGGGGTTATGAGTTTGGGGGTTGTGAAAACACGATGGGTTTGGGCCAAAAAAGCAATGTGTTTGGTACAACGCCAAAGGCTACGTCTGATGCAAAAGTAATGGGTTTGGGCGAACGAAGGAAAGAACCGAAAGGCATAAGGAAAATGCGTGGTAGGTAACTTAATCTGTCAGAATTAGTCGTCGTGGAAGTCAAAATTATATACCGGTTACAAATAGTGCCGAGGTAACTCGTAATATCCCCCCAATCCCCCCAATACTACTGCATCCAAAGGTCAGTTTTTGTCAATTTGAAAAATGGACAAAAATGGCCAGTTGCAATAAACTGAATCACTAAATGCGTTATGGAATGGCGATTCGTTTCAGAAAAAGGCTATCTCATGTATCAAACTGTTTATTCAAGTTAGGTATTTAGGTATTATATTATATATTTACCAACCAACCGCAAGGAAGATAACTGGTCCAAACGCATCGGCCCGACAACAACCTTTCAGTTTCAGTTAGCCCAAAATCATTGTCCCCAATGATATCTGGGTTCGATGTATATCGTTTCATTAACGATCGTGTTGATGAAGCTTTTCGGTGAAACGAACGACTGGTCGTACAATGCTCCAGGTCGTCTCAAATAATGCTTTAGTTCGAGATCAAATTAAAAACTTTTTTTTTAAACCATACCCTTCCATCGCAAGTTTTCGAGCTACTGCGTTCGGGAAATGTATACCCCTATTTCTCGCCCCTAGAGATGACTGACAGTGACGCTTCGAGGACCATCTAGACCCCAAATGGGACCTACAAACCAAATTTCATTAATTTAGGTTCATAGTAACCACGGCGTACGACGGACGGACAGAAATTGTTTTATTGTATTTTCGGATTCTACATCCTCGAATCGGAAACCTCAAATTTTGAGGGGGATGGTTAAAATTTGTATTATTGATGCTCGATTCCAAAGGTTCGTTATTGAAAATAACAAACCAAAATTTCCTTTGATAACTTCTTAAAAATCATCAATGTGTGCGACAACTGACCATGTTGGCCTGAGCACAGTTGAACCATCTATGCGAGCTGGTCAATAATATATTTATTGATATCTGTCATGTTTTATACAGCTGAACAAAAAATAACATCAGCGCCAAGGGAGTAGGCTAAGATTCTTTATAAATTATATAGATGAAATAAGTAGGTACGTTCGGTATGAAAAATTAGTAGTGTAGTAATTAAAAATTACTATTTCTTCCAATAAATTCTCGATGAAAAGAAAATAAACGAACTACTTTAACCAAAACTACTTGACGCCACCCAACAAATAAGCGTAAGTACTGATATTTGCAATGCCTATAGTAACTACGGACCATTTTAGCGTCTGTACTATAAATTCCGCAACATGATTGCGGCAGACGTGCATTTTCAGGCCCACAGATTGGTACTGAATTCAGTAGAAAAAAATTAGCCATCAACTGGATGGTCAAAAATTGAGTCCTACGGTATGATACGCCCTGATCGAAGGCGCATTTTGACGTCTGCTCTTGAAATGCCACCAGATCGAAGTGGCAGACGTGTGTTTCTAAGCTTGGACTTCCATAAAGAAAGCACACACAAAATTTCAGCCATCAACTAAACAGTCAAATTTTGGTGCATTATTGTCAATTTTAAATTTCGTCTGCCGTTAATGTGCCGCGGTTTCAGCTTGGCAGACGTGGACCTTCGTCGTTAGGGATATGATACGAAACTAGTTACCAGTTTTCAGGTTTCAACTCGTCCACGCCGATTTTTGAACAAAATTGGCCATTTTTGCATCCCGTCTGCTGAGCTAAGGCCGCAGGTAATGAATGGCAGACGATGTTTTTTTCAACTTACTGGCTATGCACAACTAAGTGACGAAAGTTTTAAACGTCAACTAATAAGTCAAATTTTTACGAATTTTTTAGCGAAATAAAATAGCGTCTGCTAAATTTTAGCAGCGCGCATGGCGTGGCAGACGTGTGTTTTACTGTTGTCCATGGCTAGCCAAATTTACTCTTTCAACTTCTGGTCGTCAACTAGTAAGTACAAAAAACGGTCCAAATTCGCCAAATTTGAATTTCGTCGGCCCACTTTGGGCAGCGAGGTGGGGGAGGCGGACGAGTGAAATTCAAGTCCACAGAGGGTAACGAACGAGAAAAATTCAGTTCAAGCCATCAACTAGTAGGTAAGTCAAAAATTTGCCATTTTTTGAAATGTTAAATTTACTTCATTTCTTTAAGCCTCGGCTCCGGAGTTGCAGACGTCCATTTTTTTACTTTACCTTCAGGACATATTTGAAAAAAAATATCAAACCTTTTCTACCCGATGGTCACCGATTTAAGCCTCGGTTCCTGGACTCGTAGCTTTTTTCTCGCCAAACAAGCACCGATCATGCTACTTGGCGGTGAAGTGGATATCAATCCTTTTTGTGGCTAAGGAGGTGGCTATCCTTGGCAGGCAAATTTTTACGAGAGGGTTGTTTTTTTTAGGGGGGGGGGGGGGGATCTCTTTTTCCTCAACTTATTGGGGTATTTTGAGGCTAGTCTTAAACCATAGCAAATTCATTTGCCAGAAAAAACTCCCAGAACAATTCAATTCCTGGAACAAATTCACCGGCAATCATCACCCAGTACCGAAGGACTCTAATATGAGTAGATAATACGGATACTATACCTTTTAGTTTCAATTAGGACTACTTTCGTTATATTTCAGCATTTTCATTTGGTTCTAATTTCAAATTTGAATTTTTTTGGGCCCAAAATTGCCACATTCATATAAAATCACCAAAGGATTAAATAGCGAATCGAGATGGAAAATCAATATTTCAAAACTTCAAAATATTTCTTCTCTTTCAAAAAAAGTGAATCATATTGAAGTTTTCACGGATGAAAAAACGCGAAACATCTTCGGAAACGGTTGAAGCTCACCAACAACACTAAAAATCCGTCATAACTACAGAAATAGGTTCCAATAAGTGAACAAAAATCATAGAAAATGTTTGAGATGGTAAAGTTTTAGTAGGTCAGTTACCTCGAAAATTTGCTCATGTGGTCATTGTTCATGTGGTGGGTGGGTCACTTTCCCAATGATTTTATCCAATTCATTTCAGCCCGGATCCCTCAAACCATCCTAATTGACTTTACATTTTCCAGGAAATGAATGAGCTTTTCGTTTTCACTTATCGCCAGCTGCCAAAACCCATCCTCCGTCAAACAACTACTTTGGTATCTCGATTTCCAAGTATATCAGCAAATACGGGATAGAACCGACATCAAAACCCCTCATGCGAATTATATTTTCAACCTCTCGTGCGAACCGACGCAATTCAAATTCACCTTCGGATTTTTCATTCCGGGCGATACTGTAACCTTAGCTGAATTACGAAACGAGCCTAATTTTGTAGTTACAAGAGAAAGAATAAGTTCTTAATTGGTCAAACACGAGTTTTTGAGGGTGAAACTGCTGAAAAATCACCAAAACTTATATGGGATAGTGCCATATTATACGTATAATACCATTTCAATAGCCAAAAATACTACTGCGCATAAACTAGATCTTCAACCAGGAAATCGTTCGAAATAATTTGAGTTAATTTGAGTGCCTACAGTTCGTAAAATGAAAATAAAAAACGCTGCAAAGTCCTTGTCACTTGGGTTTATTATTCTATTGGACATACCTACAGAGATGCTGCTGATCATATATTGTTTCTTTCATGCGCAGTAATTGAAATAGTTATTTTAGATGGTTTTCACCAATTTTGGCCACAAAACAACGACCTCTACCTTTTTTTCTGATTATCTTTGAACTTTCGTAGTACTACTGAATTGTCTTGATTCACCTGTTGTTTTAAATTGGGTATATTTGTCATTTACTTGACTGTAGTGATACCTCAATTTATATTTATATTTGGTTTAGAATAAACCCTTTGACTAAAATGTTACAATTAAGGAAAACGAATTGAAAGAAAACAAGTAACTAGATAACTGAAGTTATATTGGTAAAAAACAAGAAAAGAAGAGAAAAACAAAAGAAGTCATTCCTGACAAAATTGTATAGAAATTAATAGGAGCTCCTTTCCTAGGTGGTAAAATAACTAATAAAAATAAAATAAAAGATTTACTTATGTTATTAATATGTGAAGCTGACAGATGAATATAAGTCTTTATAAGTTGAGAGTATGTGGAGATGATGGACTCTTGAGAATGATGAAAGAATAAAAAAATTCTTGAGTTGACCAGGATTTGAACCTGTGCTCAACTAACAAGTCAATACTGACAGTTTGATACACTAACCACTACACCATGGGTAGTAGATGGCTGGCAGGCAATTATGAGGGCTCTCCAGCAGAACAATATTTTAGGTTGTCCAAAATAAGTCAAATTTTGGAACACAAACTGGAAAGGACTTACAGTTTGGGGTGGTACTGATTCAGGAAATGTTCTGTCCTGCTGAATGTCCACTGTCCCACTTCGATATAGATGAGAGGGCAGATGCCAAGTGGAGAAGTCTGTTCTTCCAAGGTGAGGTAAGGTGGAGAATTTTGATAAAATTACTCTGCACACTGGATTTGGAATGTTCTGGTGGCACTGGTATGGTAGTATACCAACTCTCAATTACTTTGGAACGGGGAACACAGTGACTACAGCTCAGGTAGACTGGCAGATCGTTACTGGCTCTGGGGAACAAGTCTCTTGCTGCAGGATGCTTTATCAAGTGCAGTTTGTACCACGAGACACAACACAAAACCACACTTCACTTGTCTGTCAGATAAATAGGTAAAAATAGATTCTTATCTCTGTGGCTTGCACTCACAGTAGCTATAGAACTCAATCATTGAGAAAATAAATGGGGAACTTCCTAATGGGCATAATTAGTAGGTATGTGGGTACCACCTATTTGTTGAAGAATTGTAGTGTATTTGGCTATGTGCCAATGTGGAAGTATACCAGTACCTAGGTACTGGTGGTATAAATTGGTACTTGCAGCAACATAGTGCCCCCTAAAATTTGGGAACAAATTTTCAATGATCGAAGGCAGGACTTTTTAGAGGCCAAAGGGGGATGATTTTATGGACCGGGCGAACACATGAGGAGTCAGCAGTACGAAGGGTAACGACTCTCACTATTCCGTCCTTGGAAGGATGTAGTTGCGTGACCCGAGCCATCGGCCATGACATCATGGGAGTGGAGTCCAACTTGATGATAACGAGGTCGCCTGTGGCTAGAGGAGCTGATTGCTTTACCCATTTCTTTCGCTGCTGCAGAGAGCAGAGGTACTCTTGGTGCCATCTCTTCCAAAAGTGCTGCTGCATCTTCTGGACGAGTTGCCACCTTGATAGTCGGTTGTCTGGATGTTCAAGGTGGTCATATGCTGGAACAGCCAGGAGATTGTCACCGACGAGAAAATGAGCTGGAGAGAGATATGAGAGATCATCAGGAGTTGAAGATAAGGGGCATAAAGGCCTAGAATTTAATATTGCCTCTATCTTTGTGAAAAGGGTGTAGAGCTCTTCAAAGGAAAGTGGTGTTGCACCCATCACTTTGGTAAGGAGGGCTTTAACACTTTTCACTCCTGCCTCCCACAAACCACCAAAATGTGGAGCATGGGGAGGATTGAACAGCCATTCAATATTGAGATTCGTCATCTTATCCATCAGTTTGTGCTGGGTTCCTGAATCGTTTAACCAAATGCCGAGATCCCTTAATGAATTAGCAGCTCCCTTAAAGTTTGTGCCGCAATCTGAAAAAACTTTGGCTGGAAGACCCCTGCGGGAAACAAACCTGTCAAAAGCAGCCATGAATCCCTCAGTGGTGAGACTACTGACGCATTCCAAGTGTAGAGCCTTTGTGGAAAAACACACAAACAGGCACAGGTAAGCCTTGGCTACTGCAGCCTTACGTCGAAGGGACTCCCGTATTAAAATAGGGCCTGCATAATCAATACCCACATGGATGAATGCTCTACCAGACTTGAATCTGCTCTCGGGAAGATCTGCCATGAAAGGATTATCAGGAACTGCATTACAGCGGTAGCATTTCATGCACATAAAGGTGCGCTTCTTCACCAGGTTCCTTAATGAAGGAATCCAGAAATACATTTGCACCAGTGCTTGTAGAAGTCCTGGTCCTGGATGGAGATGAATTCTATGGAAATGGTCAACAATTAGACAGGCTAAATGGGACTCATGAGGTATTAATACTGGGTGCTTGTGGGATTCTGGTAAGTTAGACAGCTTCAATCTTCCACCAACTCTGAGGACGCTATGCTTGTCAAAGAAGGGACTGAGGTTGTTGAATCGCTGATTAATGAGTTTAGGAGCAGATGAGACATCATTATTGAAGAAATAAGTCCTTTGTACTAGTTTAAACAAAGTAATGGACGAATGTCTCATTTCACGAACAGTTAAAGGTCCTTTGCGATGAGTCCTGTGATTTCGAGAGCTATTGAAGAATTTCACTAGCCAGGCATCAATAAATCGGTGCAGATATGCTGTCACTCGTACAAGTTTTTGATAGGAGGAGATGTTCTTCATCCAACTGGCAAAATCAGCATCCAGCTTAACGACCATACTCACAGCTACTGAAGGTTTGAGTTCAGGTAAGTCTGGATGTTGAATTGAAGAGATGCCAGTGACTGGCCAAGTATCAACGGGTTCTGTAAGCCACTTTGGGCCATGCCACCATAAGGGGTGGGCAATTATTTCAGATGAACGAAGTCCACGAGATCCACAATCACTTGGGTTGTCTAGGGAACTAACATGACCCCAACAATTTAAAGAAGTGAAGTTGTTAACTTCTGTTACTCAATTTGCGACAAAAACTTTCAACTTGTGGGTTGGAGTTTTAATCCAAGACAAGGCAATGGTCGAGTCTGTAAAAAATAACGGAGATTGAACTTTGCCAGGAAGACGGGCTAAGAAATCATCCAGTGCTTGGAAAGTTTTGGCAAGAAGTAGGGCAGAACACAACTCCAATCGAGGAACTGATACTGTACTGACTGGAGCGACTTTAGTTTTCGAAGTGATGAGATGGACTGCACAGCTAATTCCTGGGTCGATTACTCGAAGATAGACAACACAGCACATTCCCTTTGTGGAAGCATCGCAGAAACCTACTAACTGGTATTCAGATCGCTTAAGGGCTAAAGCAAATCTGGGAATTTTAATTTGGGAAAGAGTGGGCAGGTCAATGAAAATGTCATGCCAGGTATCTTTAAGCTGTGCTGGCAGTTCTTCATCCCAAGAAAGTTCCTGCTTCCAGAGTTCCTGGATCAAGCTTTTGGCCTTAAGGATCACAGGAGATAGGAAGCCCAGAGGATCGAAGATTCTTGCAATGGTTGATAAAATGCCTCTTTTGGTGTACACAATTTCTGGAAGCTGGAGCTTGTAAGTGAAGCTGTCCAGCTTGGGATCCCATTGGAGACCTAAAATTTTTATAGCAGGATCTTCACTTGATTCCAGTGATACCGGTTCCATGTTAGTGTCTGATACAGCATTGAGGACTTCTGGAGCGTTACTGGCCCATTTGCTAAGGGCAAAACCTCCCTTGGACAACAGCTGGATGACTTGAGCCTGAAGATCCAAAGCGGCAGAAACTGACGATGCCCCTGTGACCAAGTCATCCACGTACATATCCCTGGCAAGTACCTCAGCTGCAAGTGGAAAATTAGATCCTTCATCTTTGATTAACTGCTGTATTACACGAAGGGCAAGGAAGGGAGCAGGCTTCGTACCGTAGGTGACAGTATTAAGCTCAAACTTGGACAAAGCATGAGAGGGATGGAATCGCCAGAAAATGTGATGGTAGCCTCTATCTTGTGGGTCAACTAATATCTGCCGGTACATTTTAACGACATCTGCTACCACAATGACGGGATGTGTGCGAAAATTATGGAGAATTATGCGCAGGTCTGATTGTAATTTTGGCCCAGACATCAGATGATCGTTCAAAGAGCCATTTGGCGTAGGAGCGGACGCATCAAAGACAACTCGTAGTTTAACCACAGAGCGGTCTTCTTTTGTTACAGAGTGGTGGGGTATTACATAATGTGACAAGTTGTTTGTAGAGGTCATGTGCTCCAATTCTAAGTATTCCTGCATAAAATTATTGTAGTGCTCCCTTTGTGTTGAGTTTTTAATCAACTTGGCTTCAAGATTAGTAAATCTTTTCAGCGCTAACGTAACAGAGTGTGGCAAACTAGGCATTTTGTCCTTGAAAGGCAACCTAACAACATATCGGCCGCATGGCAGTCGAGAGTGAGTGGATTGGAAATGTTCTTCACATGCTATGTCTTCAGGATCGTGTGAACGGGTAGTTGAGGGTTCCTCCAATTCCCAAAATTTATGTAGTTCTGATCGCAGATCAGGTTCAGATTCTCTTGCAAAGAATGACTTGAGTGGAGCATCAGCACTGTTACCAAGAAGTCGACCCATGACTATTTCTCCAAACACTGAAGAAAATAAAGATGGAAGATGATCACTGATCCTAAAGACTCCACCAGTCATGACTTCAGGGAACAAATCGCATCCCAACAGAAAATCAATTGGAGCCGGTTTCCAGAAAGTGGGATCAGCTAAGTGATATGATGTATAATGATGCCGCATGGTAGAGGGTACCTCTGAAGATGGCAAATAAGACGTGATTTTGTTTATAACCACAGCCTGGGTTGTCAAAAGAGGAGAATCAGTTGTGAGGGGCCTGATGGTGCAACCAACAATCCCTTTTGCACCCTCAAAAGCTGTTTCACCAATCCCAGATATTTGTCTAGGAATGCGCTGAATTGCAAGCCCAAGCTTTTGAGCACATCGATGAGTTATGAAAGAGCTCTGGCTTCCACTGTCCAGAACCATTCGTATTTTGTGAAATTTCCCATTAACATCTCTCATTACAGCAAGAGCAGTTCCAAGTATCACAAGATCGTCAGAAGAGGTGGTACTGGACAATGCAGAGGTAGATGTGCTGGTACTAGGTTGAACAGGGGGAAAATTAGCTTTATTTGATGATGAGGGAGTTCCAGCAGAAGGATTGTGAAACGAAGAACTACCTCCACTGAGGTGTAGAAGAGAATTATGTCGGTATTTGCAAAATTTGCAGTGCCACTTGGATGAGCATGAATCAGTGGAGTGAGAAGAGAGTAAACAATTTCTACAGCCCTGCCATGAATTCAACCATTGATGCCTTTGTTGTATGGGTGCATTAGCGAATTTGACGCAGTCAGGAAGTTCATGCCTGCTACCACAGACAACACAAGGACCTTTGGATGATTGTTGGGAAGCATTCCCTTGAGCCTGTGAGGTTTTCAATTTGGGTTTAGCAGTATCATTTGAAAGAAGAGAAGTCTTAGGCCGAGAAGAAGAGGACGAACCAGACTTGTCCTTTGTATTGGAATGAAGAGGCTTAGTCGCAGAAGGTAAGCTGAACCCTTCAGTTAACTGCATGGCGATGTAGCGGTTGCGAACAAAATTTGATAAAGTTTCAACACTGGGGAAAAAAGTACCTTGATGGGCTATCTCAAATTCTCTTCTGGTATCTGGATCCAAACGTTTGACTGCTAAGTGGAACAGGATATAGTCAGCTTCATTTGGAATTAACAGCTTGAAAGATGAGATTGCATCAGTAATGGTGGTTGAAAAGGACTTGAGACCATCAACCGATGGTTTGCCTTGCAAAGGACTGAACTCAATTAACTGGTTCAGATAGGCAGACGCCAGCATTCGCTTATCATCATAAGCATCATTTAGTGCCTTCCACGCTAAGGAATAATTCTGGGCAGTTAAGTAAAAAGGCTTGATAACTGAAGCAGCAGTTCCACTAACAAAAGAAATCAAATAATGAAATTTCTGAATGTCAGAAAGTGTGTTGTCAGTATGCACAATAGACTGATACGTGTCTCTGAACTTTGGCCAAGACAAAATCTCACCATCAAATCGCTGAATATTGATTTTTGGCAAGTTGTTAGAAGATTTGAATTCACCTGTAGTCAAATTCATTGCTGGAGGTATATTAACAGAAGTTCTAGATGTCTTCCCTTCATTAGCCTGAATAGTTTCATAAATAGAGCAAGATTCATAATAATACCGCTTCAAAGTGCTCCTAGAATTGTCATGCTCAGCAGTAGGGAATTCAGCAGATCTATTAGCTTCAGCATATAGAGTCATCAACTCCTCGTACGTGGACTCAAATTTTTCCAAAGTCCTGTCAAGGATCCTAAACATTCCTTTGAATGTACAGACCTGGTCAGGTTCAGTCAAAGCCTTCCTTCCCACAACCAAGACCTCTTTGATATCTTTACCCAAGTTACCCCATCTAACTTTCAAAGTATTAGACTTAACAGCAAAGGGGGTTGTAGACGAAGGATTAACTCCTTGTTGGTCTTGACCTGCTACATCATCAAGTGCCATAGTGAAAGGGCAAGAATGAAAATGTTATAGCAGACGTACTGAATAAATTATGTGCAAGCCACAGTTATAAAGCTAAATATAATCAAGATAGCATACCAGACAATCAAAATACAAGTACTAAAGCAGAAAAACTGTAAAAAAACTAATATATACAAGGGAAGAATACAATGTTCAATAATATGACGAAAAACCATACACCTATGTCAATAATATGTAAAATAAGCACCAAAATCCAAAACTGAGAAAAATAGAACTTTCAGAATTTTCATGAAAATCTTTGAATTTTATGAAATTTAAATTTTAAATAAAATCTTTGCTCGAAGGACCATGTTTTAAATTGGGTATATTTGTCATTTACTTGACTGTAGTGATACCTCAATTTATATTTATATTTGGTTTAGAATAAACCCTTTGACTAAAATGTTACAATTAAGGAAAACGAATTGAAAGAAAACAAGTAACTAGATAACTGAAGTTATATTGGTAAAAAACAAGAAAAGAAGAGAAAAACAAAAGAAGTCATTCCTGACAAAATTGTATAGAAATTAATAGGAGCTCCTTTCCTAGGTGGTAAAATAACTAATAAAAATAAAATAAAAGATTTACTTATGTTATTAATATGTACACTTATTGTTGGTGAAGCTGACAGATGAATATAAGTCTTTTGAGTTGAGAGGATGTGGAGATGATGGACTCTTGAGAATGATGAAAGAATAAAAAAATTTTTGAGTTGACCAGGATTTGAACCGGTGCTCAACTAACAAGTCAATACTGACAGTTTGATACACTAACCACTACACCATGGGTAGTAGATGGCTGGCAGGCAATTATGAGGGCTCTCCAGCAGAACAATATTTTAGGTTGTCCAAAATAAGTCAAATTTTGGAACACAAACTGGAAAGGACTTACAGTTTGGGGTGGTACTGATTCAGGAAATGTTCTGTCCTGCTGAATGTCCACTGTCCCACTTCGATATAGATGAGAGGGCAGATGCCAAGTGGAGAAGTCTGTTCTTCCAAGGTGAGGTAAGGTGGAGAATTTTGATAAAATTACTCTGCACACTGGATTTGGAATGTTCTGGTGGCACTGGTATGGTAGTATACCAACTCTCAATTACTTTGGAACGGGGAACACAGTGAATACAGCTCAGGTAGACTGGCAGATTGTTACTGGCTCTGGGGAACAAGGCTCTTGCTGCAGGATGCTTTATCAAGTGCAGTTTGTACCACGAGACACAACACAAAACCACACTTCACTTGTCTGTCAGATAAATAGGTAAAAATAGATTCTTATCTCTGTGGCTTGCACTCACAGTAGCTATAGAACTCAATCATTGAGAAAATAAATGGGGAACTTCCTAATGGGCATAATTAGTAGGTATGTGGGTACCACCTATTTGTTGAAGAATTGTAGTGTATTTGGCTATGTGCCAATGTGGAAGTATACCAGTACCTAGGTACTGGTGGTATAAATTGGTACTTGCAGCAACACCTGTTGACACTTTTTCTAGTGTTATTACACAAATTGAATTGATATCAGACAATTTCCCAGATTTTTGACTCATAAAAAATTAATTTCGGGAGCTAAACCTTTGTTGCAACCTCAATTCTTCACTCTTCACTGGAAATCAACTTCATATTCGGTCTTCCACGGAAAAAGATACCTCACAAGCTCGTGTTCACTAAAATCTCAAAAAACAACCCTCGAAAACCCCCTATTTTTACACCCATTTTCCTCCCATAACGCTCCTGGGTGTATTCCGATCGGGCTGCCGAGCTTTGGAGCACAACTAGGACCTGAATGTGTTCCCGAATGGGGACCCAAACTGTGTGCGGAAGAACCACGATTTTAGACCAAAATTTTAAGTAAATTTAAGGCTGAAACTTCGTTAGAACCTCAATTTGCCCTCAAAACCGACTTCATATTCATAGTATTCTCGTCCTAAAAAAAAACACGGAAAACGTTAACTCAAAAGCTCATGGTACTAAAAAACGCTGCAAAGTCCTTGTCACATGGGTTTATTATTCTATTGGACATACCTACAGAAATGCTGGCTGTTTATATATTGTTTCTTTCATGTAAAATAATTGAAACTTCTGGTGGTTTCCACAAATTTTGGCCCCCAAAACTTGAATTAGGTAAGCTCCTTTTTTTTTCTTTTTTCAAATTATCTTTGATCATTGATAGTACCATTTAATCATCTCGATCCATGTGTTGACTCTTTTTCTAGTCTTATTCTACAAATTGATGGTGATTTCAGACGATTTTTCAGGTTTTTGACTCATAAAACTCAATTTTGGGAGCTAAACATCTGGTACAACCTCCATTTTCCACTCCTTGGTCAAAATCGACTTCATATTCGGTCTTCTCGTCCCCAAAAACATGGAAAACGATATCTCAAAAGCTCATTTTACTGATGTGTTACTAAAACACAAAAAGTACCTATTTTTATACACATTATCACTCATAACCCCCCTGGGTATATTCTGATCGGGCTGAAAAGTCTCGGGACACAACTAGGGCCCAAATGGAGCATGTGTGCGAAAGAACGAATTTTTTAGACCGAAAATGAAGCCGGTACACGTGATACGGCGGACGGCGTACGGCGGACGGCGGACGGACATTGCATTTTCTGAATCTATGCACCTTGAAACGTAAAAGGAAAAATTTTGAGGGGGTGTTATACAATTTTTTTGCTGAGCGAATACATAGCTGTATTGTTCACAGAATAATAAACCAAAAATGGTGGGGTAATGCCGTTGGTAATTGTAAAGAATTTAAATTAAAAAAAATCATTTGACAAAGAAGAAGTTTGGAGGTTACTGCATTGAAATATTCAGATGTGATGGGGGGTGGGGGGGGGATGAATTGTTCAGATTGGGAGTTTTATTGTTATAACTGAGGTATCGCCAGTTATGTAGTACGTTGATGAGTCGTTCAAGCAGATTCATTCATCATTCAAGCAGAACGTTATTTTGAACATTCGCTTATGATACTTTTTGGAAGTTTTTAGGGTTTTCCTAACGATTTTATCCAGTTTATTTCAGCCCGGATCCCTCAGACCATCCTAATTGCCTCTGCCTTTTCCAGGCACAGTATGAGCTTTTTGTTTTCACTGACTGCTAACTGCCAAAACCCATCCTGAGTTAGTCAATTTGGTATCTTGATTCCCAGGTACGTATATCGGCAGAGGTGGGACGGGATCGAAAACCCCCTTGTGAATTAGAGTCGGAAGCAGCGGATGAAGCGGTCGGCTGAATCCCCTCGCAACCGCTCACGCTTGACGCTCCACTGCATGAAATCCGGGAAAGGGCGAGGGAAAAGTTATTAAAGTGAAACCCAGGAGACCGGATATCAGTAGCAGGTCCCGCAGGAGCGAAATCAGAGTGTTCACACAATTAATTGGAAAATCGCTGCTGCGAGAGAAGTGATGGAGGTCGGCGGATCCAAAGTTAGGGGTTCGGCCCTAAACCTTCTTTTTTCCCCCCGTATCTCCCTCCAGAGATGATCCCTTCTGCAGATGATTCAGAAAAGCAGATGGGGTGAGACGAGTGTAAGTGGACGAGGGGTACGAGAGGAGGCCACGGATACTGCTAATACAGCACTTCATTCTTCTCGCGAAGCCTGATCTCGGATTCTGGAAGTCTCCCCCACATCAACAGCTGCGAGGCGATACCTCCTAACTAACGGGGATATATTACGACATACGCCACCTTCCGAGTTTCCTATAGGGAAAAACCCCTAAAGTCTATTGTTCGTCATATCAACCCTCCTACTGCGCTTACCCCAAGCAACGCGGGCTAGTTAGGCTCAGCTGCACCGCCCAAACAACACCATCGCTCCCATAATTGTTTGTTATTAAACTAATTTTATTCGTCATCCTTCGATTATATTATTATCGTAGCGATGCTGGGTACATTTTTGGTTTATTATTCACTGAATAATACACCTTTGTATACGGTTGGGAAAATGTTTTTGAAACACCCCCTCAAATTTTGGTTTATTATTTTCAATGATGAACCTTTGGAATCGAGCATGAGAAAAAAATTCTAACCCCCCCCCCCCCCCCCTCAAAATTTGATGGTTTACGTTTCAAGGTATGTAGAATCCGAAAATGCAATAAAAAAAGTCTGTCTGTCCGCCGTACACCGTACTGAGCACATTTCTTAGTTATCTAAAAAAAAAAGTTGATGAAGTTCGGGTTATAGGTTCCGTTCGGGGTCTAGTTGGTCCTCGAAGCTCGGCGTTACTGTCAGTCATCTCTAAGGGGTTAAAAATAGGGGTTGACATTTTCAGAACGCCGTAGCTTGAAAACTTTCGATAGAAGGGTATGGTTTTTTTTCGTTATTAAATCTTCTTGAGCTAATCAATTTTTTGAGACCACCCGGAGCATTGTACGTCCAGCCGTTCGTGTGAACCAAAAAGGTTCGACAACGCGATCGTGAATCAAACGGTATAAATACGGCCCGGATATCATCACTAGGGAGCACCTGATTATAATCAACGATGGCTGTATGAAGTCGAGTTGGTTGTTCTGCGATATTATTTCATTTGATAAGTGAGGGACTATTGGATTTTGTTGGTAAGTACTTTTGCAACTTGAACAAATGTTGAAGTATTATTGATGGGTAAATTATTACACAACGGCAAATTATTACACAACAGTAAATTATACACAACGGTAAATTATTACACAACGGTAAATTATTACACAACGGTTCACCTACCAAAAAGGGGCTGGATTTTGTGGATCGGTACTTTTGCAACTTGAACAAATGTTGAGGTATTATTGATGGATAAATTATTGCACAACGGCAAATTATTACACAACAGCAAATTATACACAACGGTAAATTATTACACAACGTAAAATTATTACACAACGGTTCACCTACTAAGAATGGGCTGGATTTTGTTGATCGGGTCTTTTGCAACTT
Source organism: Leptopterna dolabrata (assembly GCA_954871275.1). Lineage (NCBI taxonomy): Eukaryota > Metazoa > Arthropoda > Insecta > Hemiptera > Miridae > Leptopterna > Leptopterna dolabrata. The sequence goes on from OX940974.1 coordinate 17,931,844, forward strand.
GAACAACCGTTGAAGTATTATTGATGGGCAAGTTATCACACAACGGTTCATTATACTTGACCACGAGGGCAGGTATTGACCACAGAAAACAGTGACCTACGCAGAAGGGGCATCTATTTCACTCCACATCAACAATTTTCCTTCAGAACTTCATTATTTGCGTTTCTTTTTGCCATTTTAGTTGCTGTTTGTCATCGACTGAATTATTTTAGCAACATTTAACATGAGATTTAGGTAGGTACATAGCAAAAAACTACAGGATAAAAATAAAATAGTCTATTTCCACGTAAAATAACAAAAACTGTAGACCGGTACACTATAGTGTACTGACGATGGTGTAACAACCGTAACCGGTCTACAGTTTTTGTTATTTTACGTGGAAATAGACTATTTTATTTTTATCCTGTAGTTTTTTGCTATGGATTTCCACTATTCCGCCGCGAGTGATTTAAGTTATATAGGTACATAGTAACGAGTACGGGGTTAGGTACTAACCTACGGAGGGTCTGCGATCTACATAAGATGTATAGAATAGTACATATTATATTATATAGACGGGTTATCTATACAGAGAGTTGTGATCTGTATTCTGTACAAAATAATAAACCGTTGTGCCGGGATTCGCAGCGGTTTTTTTTTTGTTTTTCGTTTCAAGGTGCGTAGATTCCAAAAATGCAATGTCCGTCCGCCTTCGCCTTACGCCGTCCGCCGTATCATTTATATCCACCTTAATTTTCAATCTAAAACAAAATCGTTCTTCGCATTGAGGCTCCACTTGGGCCCTAGTTGTGTCCCCTTTCTCTGATGTCCTGTCCAAAAACAGCCAGGGGTGTTATGGGTGAAAAATGGGTGCAAAATTTGGTGTAGGTATCTGTTTTTGAGTTTTTAGTGAATTTGGGCTTGTGAGGTATCGCCTTCCATGTTTTTTTTTTTGTTTTTTTTTCTAAAAGGGTGAGGAGATGAAATATGAAGTTGATTTTAACCATTGAGTGAAGGACTGAGGTTCTAACGAAGTTTTAAATCTCAAAATTCTATATTTATGGGTAAAAAAAACTGTAAAAATGGCTGCAATCACCAGAAATTTGTATAACAACACAGGAAGCAGTATCAACAGGTGAATCAAGAAAATTCAATGATAATTTCACCGATCGAAAATAATGTGTCAGAAAAATAGCAACCAAATATTCGAGTTTAAAACCGTTAAATTAGCTTTGTGGGTCTCTTCACTGAGGTCTCGAATCGTGTTTCAATAGTTCTCGAACTCGGGGAAGTTTTGAGACCATCTGGAGCATTGTACGTCCAGCAGATCGTTCAAAGTGAGGTCCTGTAGTTACACCGAAAAGCTTCGTCAACATGATCGTGAATGAAACGGTATACATCCAGCCGGGGTATCATTGCTAGGGAACACCTGATTATAATCACGCATGGCTGTATGACATCGAGTTGGCTGTTCCGAGATATTACTTCATTTGAAGAATGATGGTTATTTTCGGATTTGTTGATAGGTACCTACTTTTGTAACTAAAAAAAAAACAGTTTGCTAATGAATAATTTATTATTCATTAAATATCAATCATTTGTATTCCTGAATAATTAATAATTGTTTATTGAACAAATAATTAATTATAGAATTCTTGAACACACCGCATATTATAATGAAACTGTAATTGCCCGGCTGGCTCCAATACTCGATTTAGGGCTTTCCTGTAGGACGGAGTGGCGAAGGGGGAGCACGAGGCTAAGTACTGACCACAGAAACAGTTATCCACGCAGAAGGGGCATCTATACAGGCAAATAATAAACCGCTGTGTAATAATTTGCAGCTTTTTATCCTTTGGTGCATGAACTGCAACATGGGTGTGCTGTGGAAACAGTGGAGGACTTTATGTGGTATGCCTTCATATATCCCCTACAGGCTACATTTTCCGGGAAAATACGTTCTTTAAGCCTCAAAAAATGAAGGAGAGAATCTTGGATGTCTGTTTCGACGAAAGTCTTGCAATGATAATTAATCATTACGCAGATAGGTAATTGTTGACCTGATTAATAACTGTGACGGAACACCTCTGGTATGGTATGCAGGTTGTAAACATGTATTGAAAACTACTTGCTGATAATTACTAGAGAAGAATAATGAGAGAAATTAAATGTTAAAGCGACCATAATGAGAATGTGTTGTACTTTTAACCAACGTATAATAAATATACTCGTATTTACCTGCACCAACTGGCTAACTACGAGTACCTATGTAATTGAAGTTCGATGATTATGTGTATTTCCAACTGCTTGGCTACTGTGTTCATTTCCTGTCCGTATTTACCTGCTCAGCGGTCGCGACTCCGAATTTCTACCCGACCCCGCAGGTGCACTAGATAGGAGGGGGAGGTCGAAAAAAACACACAATAAAAACACACAAAAAACTAGGTTAAAAACATAAATTTTATTTTCCTCGTGAAAAACTTACTTAATTACTCTCCTAGGCCGTCTTGAATAAGTAGTGATATTAATAGACGCAGCATGTATGAAGCCGTAGATTATTCTCGGCAAACCTTTATTTTTTGTCCTTTTAGAGGGGTACATGCAATTTGTTAATAAAATAGTGTAGACATTTACATCGTTCTCAATTAGAAATTTGAAAAAAGTCGCATCACTTTCACTATGGTCCCAAACTAAGCTACCTGACAGCCGGAAAGCACCGAATGACAATGTGTACTATCACAGAGTTGTGTTGCTCTACTTACCTAATTAGAAAATACGCAATGTGTCAAAAATTTGTAGTGCATGAATGTTTGAAAAGTTGTTCGTTTCTCTTTCGTTTCAGAGCTTCCAGAATTCCTAGATGTTTACATTCCTTCATATATGTGCATCATTCCAGACGATATCTGACTTTGGCTACTCTGAATTTGGAAAGATGACTACAGGAAAGAGCAGTTTTTGAAAGCTCAAAATGGGTTAAATTTGGACGGAAAATGGCTAAAAACCGCCATCAATTGGCATAAAGTCAGCAAAAGGGTAACCTATCTGTAGAATGGTAACATGATGCGAGTTAACAATTTAAAAAAGCCTGACATATTTTTTCTTCGAAAATTTTGTCCTATGTCCTACCAGTACAGAGCATTTAGCAATAAAATGTATAATATTCTCGGGTTCACCTGAATTACATATAGTACACAATTATACCTTCTGTCATTTCTGCGGAGCATAAAATTCAAATAGAGCAATTCTCCTCTCCCCTTCATTACGTTGCTATCAGCCGTGAATCGCAAATCTTCAAATATCAGCGAGTCTGCTCGTTCATTAAGAGAGAAGCGTAAATTCTTGAAGTTTCCCTGGCTTGCTGTTAAGAAATCTCCGTATTCCCGTCAGAAACTACCTTCAAAATTCGACCTCTACCGCTATTAATGTTCTCAAGACTAACGGAGTCATCTATCAAGATATTTTCTTTTAGATGTACCCCAATTCTCAAACCAAAAACACCGTATCTTTATGACTTCCAAACTTTGTGTGTTATCTGGCTGAGCCATTACTTTCTTTAAATAGATCAAATGTAGCTTTAACGTTAATTCGCACAATTTACTTAAGCCAGTTTCTAGATGGAGGAAGTAGGTGGTATATCTGAAATATGAAAATATCCAACAAGCTTTTCAACAACCTCATATTCTTCAAATCCCCATATTTGCACCCCGTAACACATTATGGCTCGAGACCGCCTCGCAAAGTTTCACTTTACTAGGTATTAAACGAAACGTAAATATATTCCAAATGTAAATGTATTCTGCTGTAAATAATTCCATAGCCCATTTGGATGACGAAAATTTTTTCTTTAAATGACGAGCAAACGAAAACGAGGGTGTAAAAGTTTTATACCCGAGTATTTACATTGATTAACCACCTCGAGACTGTCCCTCCTGAAGAACCTCATCTCATGAATATCTTCCTCCAACACCCCCACCTTGCTATCATGATTTTTGATTTTTCCATATTTATACTTTAATTCCACAACTTTCAGTTATCACTTCAGTTAGCTTATTTATTATTTTTGTACACCCCAAACGTTATCTGACAAAAAAAAAAACCAACTGCATCTGAGAACACATTTATAGTTCTCCCATTGATGTTCAAACCTCCACCTATAAACCCTTCTAAATCATTTCGGAATATAATGAAGAGCTATGAGCTACTCAGACGTACCTGTTTTATTACCATCGGCACACCAAACTCTTCAGACACGTCCTAGCTGGACCATACTGCACTCCTTGTAACGGTATATATGTAGACTTTTCACAATATTCACAAATTTTGTGTTCAGCCCATTAGCATATAAATTATATATAACAAAGCATGTCTGCTTATAACATCAAAAGCAGACCGAAAGTCTACATAAAACATATACCACTTTTTTTGTTTTTGAAATTTTATGTTAGCAATATTGTAGAAATTAAAAATATTGTCTACAGTGGAATTTCACTTCTAAACACAACTTGACTTTCCTTAATTTTGGCGGGTTTTGTCTGACCAAGTATTTATCCTACCCTTCAGTAACGCCGTGAACAATTACTTCGAGACCGCATCAATAATTGAAATTCCTCTATAGTTTGTACCTGCATTGACGTCACCTTTCTTGTGAATAGGAAATATTGTATCGTCTGTGAAACTGTTAGGTACCTGTTCATCCCTCAATATTCTGTTAAAAATAGCTTCAGCTCAATCAGGGGCATTTTAAAAGAAATCAGCAGGAACTCATCAAAGCCTTATTTTTTTGTTGGCCTTCCCCAGTAGGTACTATCTTCAATTCAGCCATAGTGAATTCCCGACCCAATTCGTCCTCCTCAGCGAAAGCATTGCATGTGATCAGAATGCAAAGGAGGATTTAACAGGCTCTCAAAATGATTCCGGAAACTACCCAATTTTACATTACCACTTCGACACTGGCCTTTTCTGAATGGTTTTGCAACATTCCAAGATTCCTGTCCATTTTTAACATTACTAACCGCATAACTCATTTTATGGCGATAATCTTTCTCCTTCATCTCACAACTTTCCTTAAAGTCTATTAGCATCAACTTATTTAATTATCCAGTACTCGAGTTCTCTGAACTTGAAAGAATGCTTCCTTAGGTTTAAACACTCTTTACCAAACCAGGCCTCTCTAGCTACTTTTTTTTCACTGTTTTAAATTCTCTGAATCCTGCTGCTTTTTTGATTAACCAAACTAGCACGTCAAGCTCCCCTTCAACAGTTGAAATGTTTGGCTCGGTACTATTTGCCACTAGACCGTCCGAATTCAAGACGTGAGAGTCTCTAAGCAAATTTTCAAAGAAAAGAAGCTATTTTAATGGGTCCAAATTTTCGGAATATGAATTTTTGAAATTTTTTCAATGACAAACCCGTTTCAGAGCATCTAAACATCCCTATATTTTAACAAAAATGTATATGTACAGATAAAGATATATGTAGTTATCCATTCATTTATTTATGTGTCATTCCAGACGACATGTGACCTTTGGTACATGATAACAAATTCCAGATTTCGCCAGCGTTCGAATTGCCAATCAAAATTATGAATTCGAAGATGAGCGATTTTCAAAAATTCAAAGAGGATCAAATTTGAGTTTTTCCGGTAAAAACGGCTAAAACCGCGAACAATTTATGTAAAACGACTGAAAGGAAGGGTGAGTAAAGACAGAAAAAGACCATTTCAGTTGTTTTTCATAAACGCTAGGGGTCAAATTTGGATTTTTGGGGGTAAAAAATGTGTATTAAGGGCTAAATTTGCCTAAAATCAATATTGGTTCACCTGACGTTGTGTGGGATGGTGATTCACGGCAGAAAGAGGGACTATTTCGATTATAAAAATATTTTGCTCAAAAACGAGTTTGACCAAATTTGACTTTATAAGGGTCAAAAATCGGTAAAAATAGCTAAGATCACGAGAAAAAAAATCGAAGAAAAATAAATAATTGATTGAAATACCTATTGCTGTTTACTGGCTAAACTACTTGTTAAATCCAAATATTATTTCAGATTTTCCATATTTTTTAAAAGCCGGTTTCTCGCTATACCATCTTTTCACACAATGGCACGAATATTTCTTTGAAAATTCGCTCTTGTAGCCATGCTGCATGGCTGGGTTTATTATCTAACCATTTCAGTGTCGGTAAAACAGGAATCGGTCGGAATCTCATCCTCAGGTAGAAAACCTGAGGTGGTTTTGATAAATATTGCTAATGGCATGTGGTCCGAGAAACGTAGCGGTAGTACTTCAGGCCTGACTAACATATCCAAACCACCCAGAGCATACATGTCACATCCAGTGTGGATGCACCAGTCTTATCAATATAGGTAAAATGACAAAGTCCCCAAGTCCCACTGAGTAAGCACTAAACTTCTATCTCCATATCATTCTAGAAATATCTTTCCTTTTAAATCAATTTTTTTTATCTTTCGATATACAACATGGTTGTATTTCAAGTTTTTAAGCTAGATCCGCCGGTACTTGCTCACCTACCCTGACATTGATATCCCCTAACAATACCACATTCTCTTTATTAAAGTTTTCTACTTTGATAAAAATCGTGAGTTATATAAGACCAAAAAGCCATTCCCCCATTTGCACAACCGAATTTGCTATGTTTTTCTACTGGCACCATTTTACAACATAGTTACTCAAAAAATTAGACAATCGTAAGTTTTCGTCTGCGACATGAATCCACTGTAGGAAACGGACAACAAAATACGAGTACAATTAACTCAACAACTTTCAGAAAGATAAAACAGATACAAAAGTGTTGCTCGCAAGTAGTAAAATGTGAGAATTTTGGGAAACGGCAAATAACTATTTAACGTTTATTTTACGCGAAGAGGTTACTACAGTTTATAGAGCACGGCAGCACACCTATAGGGTTTATAGGGGGGAATGGACACAGTATACAATATTCCGCAAGGAAAGTTTGACGCTAGGTATAGAAGAAAGAAGTTCAGTGTGAGGGAGAAGAGACGGTGAGAAAATGCACAGAACAAAACGGATCCCGCGAAAAGATTGGTAACTCGTGAAAGTGAAATCCTGTGTTGTGGAAGAGCAAAAGAGAAAACGGAGAGCAAACGGAGAAGCCGAGAGTGGGGGTATCCTAGGCGACGAGGGATTGATTGGAGAGGTGGGGGAAGGGCCTGCCACGAGATGAACTGCCCCCTAACGAGTGAAAAATGAACCAGCGGTGAGGGTCAGAGGTCGAGGGTAGCGAGTTCCAGCAATGAAAATGATTCACCTAATTTGAGGGGTTGATCCACCACGGCCGGTCTCTTCCTATTATTTGCGGAGGCCTTCGTCTTCAGCATAGGAAATGTTCGTCCTCCCACGCACCTGCGAGGGAGCAGCACGGAATTCGATGCGAAATGTGCTCGTTGTACCCTTTCAGCCGCGTGTCAAAAAGATCGGGAAGAGCCCGGTTCCAATATGGACGGGATTCCCATATACCGTCACACTCCTCCCCTTAAAAACATTCTTCTTTGAGGAAGAAGTATGTGTAGTTAATAGCGACACGGGACTGAAAGTAGTATGGAGTTCTGATTCAGGAAGGTTCAACCTGAAAAACTCCAAAGCTGATAGCTTCCATCGTAATGGTACTACTTAGAATTGTTGCTGGTGGAGAACTTAGCTCCTTATAAATACCACTTGGCGGACTTGGACACAAATAGAAGGGGAAAAGTCGTTGTCAGAGGTTCTGGTTCAGGAAAATTCATCTGAACAACCTCTAGGTGACTAACCCCCATCATAAGATGGAGCAACTGGAAAAGAGACAAAAAATACAATTTGGTGGCATTGAACGCCAGGCATTGAGCGCCTTAAGAATAACAGTTTAATTTGATGACGAAAAAGAAAATTGAATGGCCGAAGTGTATATTTATAAACAAAGGGTTATTAAAATGAGGATTCCTTCTGGAAAACCTCAGTGCTATTCCTTCTGGAAATGCTCTCAAAATATAAAGTGGAGGGGGTAACGAGGATAAAATCCAGCACGTACCCACCAACCACGCTCTGCTACCATGCAATGGTTGAGAGGTTTAACATCGCCGCCCATACAGCGTAGTTTCCCCCTCTCGATCCTCTAGAAAGGTAGGGAGGCAGTGTGCCAGCTGCCCCCGGAGACACTGGTTTGATTATAACGCGATGCCTCCAGGAGTTGACGATTCGTTTCCGCGAATCGACCGCCCTTTCAGCCGCGTGTCAAAAAGATCGGGAGGAGCCCGGTTCCAATATGGACGGGCTTCCCATATACCGTCACAGATGTACTTGTAATTGTAACATGGGACGCAGGAAATCCACTCAGCACGTACATGCAACTCTGCTCTCCTACGCCCAGGAGGATCATTTCCACAACTTGGTGCATTTCAGCCATAAATAATCGGAAACATATTCGTACATTACATATCGACACATGCATCCATTGCTGCCGTCTTTTGCAATACGCAAAACGTGGCGTTTCCACAGTGAGACCGCTATGGGGCAAGGCCAACCCGAAATGTTTTTTTGGTTCACCTCGTTTGGGTGGGTCAGTAACGCCCGTATAAAAACGTCTGCCAATTCGAGTAGGCAGTATCACACTCCTCACTTGAATCATATGAACTTATAGAATAGTTGGTAGGATCATTTTGATACGGAACCATCTGTGATCAAACCCGCGTGCACCCTCAAAATTTCAGCTCTCTACGACTATTTTTCGGTAGTTAGAAGCGCTACAAGAAAACTGTCAACTTGTCAGGTTTGCGCATGCGCAGACGAAAGTTACAGTACGATTCCAATGAAACCTATACGGAACTATCAAAGTATTATTCCTGATCGACCCTCCAAGTATGAACTCATTTCAGCGATATATAAGGTAGTTATGGGCGTTTCAAGTACATTTTCAATGATTTTTGTATGGGACCATCTGTGACCCAATCCGCACGCGCGGGTTGGGTCACAGTATTTCACGTTTATTTCAAGTATTTCACGTTCACAGTATTTCAAGTATTTCAAGTTCACAGTATTTAAAGTATTTCACGTTTGCGCATGCGCAGACGGAACGATTTCCATGATTTTGAAACGGGAACATCTGCAATCCAACCCGCGTGCACCCTCAAGATTTCAGCTGTCTACGACTATTTTCCGCTTCGTGAGGAGTGTTACAAGGTAATAGTCAACATTTCTTGTTCGCGCATGCGCAGACGAAAGTTACATCACAATTCCAATGAAATTCATATGGAACTATCAAAGTGTCGTTCCTGAACGACCCTCCAATTTTGAACTCGTTTCAACCATATTTAAGGTAGTTATGGGCGTTTCAAGTATTTCACGTTTGCGCATGCGCAGACGAAATTTACTGTAATTTTTCAATAATTTTTGTATGGGACCATCTGTTACCCAACCCGCACCAACTCTCCAAATTTTCTGCCGATTTCGACCGTTATTGTTTCCTCCCTACCGAAGGTAGAGAAGCCTTGGATTCGTGATTGAGTTGAAAAAATTGCATGTCCTCCAAAATTTAAATTTCCATTACCATTTTGCGTTTCAGACAGACAGACACGGAACCAAAAATGTTCCTTGATGTCTGAAACGCAAAATGGTAATGGGAATATACATTTTGGAGGACATGCAATTTTTTCAACTCAATCACGAATCCAAGGCTTCCCTATCTTCGGTAGTGAGGAAGCAAAATTATAAAATTTAAAAACACCAATAACTAGTAGAAAAAAAGGAGAAGAGTAATAGAAACGGAATTTGGCGTGGGAAGTAAATAACCGTACCTTGTCTCATGTCATATTATAACATGCACAGGTAGGTGACATCTGATTGATAAAGGCTGGTGCAGAATGACTGTTACAAATTCTACAAAATGTGATTGATTTTTCGAGAATCGATTTCTCCATTAACTAAGAAGTAAAATCCCATATTTTGGCGTTATCCTCAATTAAATGTATTTAGTTGCACTCAGTGATCTGGTCCACATTATATAGAGGGTGTCTCAGAACACCAGCTGATTATAGCCGGCCTTCCCTGTGTATATATCGGGAATCCATTTCGTCTCGGAACCAAACTGGTATTCTTATTGTTCGCATTAGGGGTCATCATAATATACTGCTCCAGATAAGACCGTATCAAGCTCTTTAGCTACTAACCATGAACCTTGGCAAAATTCCAAAGTTCCACTTTAAAACAGAACAGTGAAACCTTGAAAAAATTTTCAAAAGTCGCTAAAAATTGTTTTTAACTACATAGCTGTACAGCTCGAGTAAATGTTTTTCAACGCAGGATTTGATTATCAACAACTCTCACTCATTATTCTGTACGAAAATCAGATTGGTCGGTTCCAATGTGCGAAAGAAGGAAATTCTATGTTTATCCAAAGGAAGGGTAGCTGATGAGCTAATCTAAGTGGTACATCCAAACTAGAACTATATCCTCTAGAACCAAGGGGAATATATACAGAATCAGAGCAAAATTTCAACAAAAAAAGGATGTGGAGAGGAGCGTAATTTTTGCCGAAACCCCATTTTTTTCGTCTCACTGTGCGCCGTAAAACGTTAATTGTGCTGCTGAGGCTGCTGGAGAGAGCTTGGCGAGGACTATCCTATGTATCTCACAGCCCGATCTACTCTAAGTCCAAGAAGAGTGACCGCCATGTTATCAGAGCCTCCGACACCAGGTGTTTGTCCTTACACTAGGTGGCTATCGTACAGGAGACAGCCATCCAGGAGTGTGACGAAAAAAGCAGTGCTGCACAGACAGTAAATTGCTTCTGGAAATGAGAAGCGAGAAATGGGAATGAAAAGAAATATTATGATGGTAGGGAGGGAGGAAGTAGAGAGACAGGGAGAGAGTTTGGAAATGGGGAAAGAAAAATAAAACATTTCAAAGTCAGGCGGTGAATAGGTGGTGAAACCCCACAGCGTTGGCTCTCCGTTAGAGCAGATTTCATTTATTTATTTATTTCTGAATCACGATTGAGGGGACGGCAAAAGTGTATGAGTTTGAGAGGGGAAGAAGATGAGTTTGTGATGTATTTGGAATGGAGAGGAGGGCCGACAGAAGTGGCCAAGTACAATTAGTTTACCACTTGAGCTGTATCAGCCTCTCTGTGGTACCAATTTAGTAAAGAGGTTCCCCGTAGCCTACTTCCACGAAGGAACCTTCAGGGTTAAACGTTAAACCGGAGATGTTTTATATACATTTGAAAAAAAAGGGGGAAAAACTAAATGTTGAAGAGTATAATACGAAGAGCTGAGAGGGAATTTCGAACAATCTAAATTACCCCCATCACTTTGAGCTCATAACAAGATAACCGTGAAGAGGTATCCTTGCTTCCCTTACCGGGAAATCGGTAAGTCAACGTCATGTTTCCACCAGAGGTTTTGTCGAGTGCCTACCATCTAATTACGGGAGTTTAAAGCCAACGTATTAGGTACCTACCTCACATTTATATCCTTCTTCGAAAATCTCAGAACGTGTAGCTACTTTTTACTAAGTGAGTGGACCCAGTGGCGGATCCAGTTCATTGGGGGGGGGGGGGGGGGGGCAACGAGAGATTACCTACCTATTTCCCCATGTATAAAATATTCAAATTTTGGTTATACATGGTGTCCCAGTTCCTTCTGGAGAAACTCAGGGAATCGATTCTACTCTTCGTCTGGAACAAAAAATTCTCAGTAGAAAATTTTCGAAAAGTTCTTCGTTTTAAAGATATCCGACAATTTGTGTTTTTCCAACTTTTCATTACCTTACCACATAAAAACGCTAATAAATTTGAAAATATTGAGACTGCAACAAATCCAGTTACACCATTTGAAAGAACGTTAAATTTCCTGTAAGATTCTTCTGTTTTCAATATTGTCAGAGTTACTTAAAATGTTGGCCAGTATCAGTTGGAACATTTGAAAATTTCAAAATTTAAAATTGTGAAAAACATTATATGTTCTACTGAGGCTACAAAAAATAACTACAACTTGTAAAATTTCAGAAAAACTTCTTCATCTAATAGGCTTTACAAGGTTTGTACTGCTGCAGTTACATTATCCATACACGAGCAGCATATCTCGGTACTGATTTGAAAAATAAAGCGGCATAACAACTACTTTTTCACGAGACACATTAAATTGAACTGGTGGAAGAGAAGCGTTCTGTTGCAGTTTGATCAATGGTTAACCGAGGTGTAAGCAAAATCACGTTCTAGTGACACTTCCCTGTCCATTCTCGTCGAATGTTGGAACTAATCATTCGTTGTTGCTTGAACTTCGATATGTTCCCTTCATATTCCAGCATAATTTTTATTCAAACAGTCAAGGAAGCGTTAATTTTATTTTACCAGGTCTGATTAATCCCCCCCACCCCCATTCACCTCTGCTCATGTTTTCAAAAGTTCAATTATCATTTTTTAGCTCAACTACACGTTATTTTTAAATCTAAGTATATCAATATAAAGCCTATTAGATGGAGAAGTGTTTGTGAAATTTGGCAAATTGTAAGTACTTTTTTGTAACCTCAGTAGAACGTACAATCTTTTTCACAATTTTAAATTTTGAAATTTTCAAATGTTCCAACTGATACTGGCCAAAATTTTAAGTAACTCTGACCATTGAAAACAGAAGAATCGTACAGAAAATTTAACGTTCTTTCAAACGGTGTAATTGGATTTGTTGTAGTCTGAATATTTTTGAATTTATTAGCGTTTTTATGTGGTAAGGTAATGAAAAGTTGGAAAAACACAAATTGTCTGATATCTTTGAAACGGAGAACTTTTCGAAAAATTTCTACTGAGCATTTTTTGTTCCAAACGAAGAGTAGAATCGATTCCCTGAGTTTCTCCAGAAGGAACTGGGACACCCTGTATATCTACATAAATATAATATGTATTATTATTTAATGACTTTATTTACCTAATTATGCATCCGTTCACATTACGAGTATGTTAACATAACAAGTATATTAGCGAAACTATTACGTAGGTAGATTCATTATTTTCCCCTCACCCCCCTTCCATCTATTTGGAATAGAAACGACAATAAAACTATTCATAAGTAATTATTCAACAATCGTAGTAACAATAAGTTGGTGTCTTCCCATTATACCAACAATCAGACACAATTTAATCACAATCATCAAAATAAATTACATTCACAGATACCCATTCCTCCGAAAACAACCATGTCGCAAACGTTTGCCCGCCAAAGTATCATGGCTTTCAGCGCACCTTGGTGGGGAGCTTCGTTAGTAAAATCTCTGAAACCCTCCGGTTTTTCCTAAATGGACTCCGGTTTTGTTTCCTAAAGCCCTCCGGTTTTTCCTAAACCAGCTTTTCCCTCCGGGTTTTCCCTCTGAATCCCTCAAAAAATGTCAGCTCTTAAAACCCTCTGCAAGCTCCTACTAACCCCCCCCCCCCCCACAACTATACAAATTGTCCAAAAGGCACTTTGTTGGAGCATAATATGTCCAAAATTTCAGCTCGATCCGTTACATGTGTGAGGCTGCAGCCCTATCAAAGATCAACGCGAACGAGAACAAGAATTAGAAAAACTTGAAAAACTGCGATTTTCGAACTTTCATAACTCCGTCATCTGATGGTTCCGAGGGTCACAGAAAATTCACTGAAATATCTAGTGCAAGTAAACCTTCAGGGGGGGGGGGGGGGGGGTCCCGAACCGTATTTTGCAACTGTCGGCCAACGATCCGAAGTTGCATCGAACGCTTCCTCCGCTGCGGATCATGGTGCGCATCACGAAATCAACCAGTGACAGGTAGAAACATTAGGAAACTGTGAACGATAGGTAATTTAGGGAGTACAGATATGGGGAATGAGTGTATAAGGGTGTTTAGTAATGTAGAAAGAGCCGGCTCATCAATTTCATTCAAACTGCCGTCTAAGAAGATGATCCATCCGATCCCAGTTTACGTACACTTGAGTGTTTATCAACACTCGTTTAGGGCTGACCAGGCGTAGGTATAGAAATCTATACCCCTTCGAGGCCCTTGGATAAGTTTTTAAACGGGTAGTTAGCTATTAAAACGATGCTTTCTAACCTGAACGAAATGTTCGAAATGTTTTTGTGTTATTTCTCGAGTTTTGTGAATTCTTGTTTTGTGATCTTTTTCGTATTTTTCGAAATGACAGTTTGAAGGGCTCGTCTACTTCAGAGGCTCAAGTGGGGTTTTGGAGTGGGATAGTAAGTAGACAATATCTGGAAGAAATACCTACGAGAGTACGGAAATACCTACTGAAGAACATAGTTCAGACCATGTAGTGAGTTGGTCCTTAATGGTTTGGTACTCTCATTTTATTCAAGATCAAAAAAATATTACACTCTGTTGTGATCGGCTGCTCCTCCACAACCAATGTAATGTACATACATGTTGTACCTCAGAGTGGGGACCCCCCGACCCCCCTCTGATCATGTCAGGGGCCTATAAAGAGCCGAGGGGCCAACAAATAAATAACCATTCTCAAGCTAACCACGGCCTCGTCTGTTACATCCTTAATCACTACACTGGTGACCCCGAGTGGTGACACGCAGCCTCCGCCCGCCGTCTGCGACCGCGGTGCGACGACAGCGACGACAGCGCCTAGCAACGACGAACAACGCCGCTCAGCGCCCGCCGACCGTCTCCGACGAGCGCCACCTCCGCAGCACTACGCCCGGCACACGCACCCCACTCCGATGCCCCACAGCGCCGCCCCCATCGACGCCACACAGCGGCGCCCCACTCCGACGCCCGCCTCGACGCCCAACGCAGCGGCCCCCCGCTACTTCGCCCCACCATCCGATTCCTATATAAGGAAACGGACGCCGGCGCCGGCGCCTCGCACACTTCCTGCTGACACTTCCAGACGACACCTCTCCGGGACTGGCGCCTACAACGAGAACACGGACCCGAAACCACCGACACCCGCAGAAACGACTCCACCAACATCAACGCTCCAGCTCCGGCCGTACGACCCCGCATTCCCGCACGTCTGATTCGCCCAACTCGAGATCACATTAACTCACGAAGGCCTCACGACGCCGCATGCTAAATTCGCCCGCGCCTTCGAGCCCCGACAAGCGGACCTCTACGACGACCCCAACCGACTTCCGAGCACGAGAATCCGTCAGTCCACGCCCGCCGACTCCGTAGAGCCCTCCCGGCCGACACACCGCAACGCGTAGAACATCAAATCGTCACGAAGGGACCTCCATGCCACGCGAAACTTCGCCGAATATTACCGGACCTCAACGCGAAAGCGTCGGCCCATTTCGGCGAATTACTAGCGGCTGGCACCATCGAACGCCAACAGCTACCCGACGTTGACAACTCGCCTTTTCGCCACGCGCGCACCGTCCGACGGCTCCCGGCTCACCGCCTTACTCAACCGACTTCCGACGACGAACTACCGTGAGTCCTCCCCCGCCGACTCACTCGAGCACTCCCGGCCGACACACCGACCCTGCTCGTTCGGCAGCTTTTCACACGCGCCCTTCCAGACAGCATTCGCCTTCACATAGCGGCGCGCGACGAACCCGACGTCACGAAACTCGCTGCTCTCGCCGATCGCCTCAAACTCGATCGCTCCCCCTCCTCGAGTGGCTACCGTCACCGAAGAGGTTCGTGTGATTCGAACAGACGACAACAGCGACCGCCGACGCAGCCACGACCGACCACACGCAGCGCGACGAACGGCTCGTGTTTCTACCGCCGCACATGGGACCCCCGAGCACAAAAACGCCGCACCCCATGCACCTGGCGCCCGCAACAACAGCCGCCGCGGCCGTACCCACGCACTCAACCAACACCCCGGCTCTTCGTACGTCGCAAACGTACCGCCCCCAACGACACCGACCCGGACAGCCACAGCGGACCACCGCAACCACCGCAACCAGCACACGCACCTCCCACGCCCGACAACCGCCACCGCAACAGAACAAAATTTAACTAAATGCGTTACTTAAATTCTGGAGGGAGCAGTGTTGTGATCGGCTGCTCCTCCACAACCAATGTAATGTACATACATGTTATACCTCAGAGTGGGGACCCCCCGACCACCCTCTGATCATGTCAGGGGCCTATAAAGAGCCGAGGGGCCAACAAATACATAACCATTCTCAAGCTAACCACGGCCTCGTCTGTTGCTTCCTACATCACTACACACTCAAACTGAAATTAATATCACAACTAAAACTTCGTCAGAAGTTCGATGTGTACCATTAGGTATAATACTATTCATACCATCCCATTTTCCAATAATCCTTACATTGTAAAAACAATAGAACCAGCAAAAACGGAAAGTTTCATTTTGAGTTACACACTTTTTGCTTGTTATGGTTAAATATTAGACTTTTCGTGTATCTGTCAGTTAGCCAGCTCCCTATTGGATTTTCATTAGTAAATACATTCAGCAGTTATGCAACAGTTAATTTTAACTGTGGTCTACCTATCCACCTGTTCAACTGGGAAAATTACAGTAGTATGTATATGGTGAATAAGGAATAGTAGAGCACTTGAGCAGTTTTCTCCCTTACAAAAACTAAACATCCACCCACTTAATCAACAGGTGAACGAATTTCGTTTATCAATATAAAATACATGTTTCAATTGATTTTCAAAGTAGTCCTTCTGATTTTAGATTAGTTGGGAGGTAGTTAGTTGGACAGCTGGCTCCAACGTTGGACAGCTATGACTTAGTAGTTAGACAATTTTGTTTTCCATAGAAAAATACACTGCCAAGGTGATGGCACAGGAGCTTCCTCGTCACAATTAGAGTGACCCATTATAAAATAGAACAGACTCGGAAGCAAAATAACATAACATAACATTACATTACATAACATTACATTAAGTACATTACATAACATTACATAACGTGAAATATACATATTACATAACATAACATTACATAACATTACATGAAATATACATATTACATAACATTACGTCCATAATACATTACGTCCATTATACATAATTGCGAAAGTTATGCGTGTTTGAAGAATTTAACGTTAGCGCATGCGCAGGGCGAACCGCTGGCTCTATCATGTTGAAATCTATATGGGACCTCAATGGGCCCTACCCGCTTAATCCCTGAGAATTACATTGAAATTGGGTGAAATCTTTGGTTACTACGGCTGTAACAAGGAAATTGAATCTATTTCACGCCAGCGCATGCGCAGAGCGCACCGAGGGTCCGATCATGCTGAAATTCATACTGGAACTCACTAGGCCTTGTCCAAACAACCCTTGAAAGTTTGAGCGAAATTGAATCGAAATTGTGAAAGTTATGCGTGTTTGTTGAATTTAACGTTAGCGCATGCGCAGGGCGTACTACTGGATCAATCATGTTGAAATTCGTATGGGACCTCAAGGGGCCTTATCCGCACCATCCCTCAAAATTTGAGCTGAATCAATTCAAAATCGTGGAAGTTATGGCTGTAACAAGGAAATGCGGACTCACAGACCCACAGACTCACAGACCCACAGACCGACAGACACGGAACCAAATTTGTTCAGTAGGCTTTGAAACGCAAAATGCAGGTGGAAATTTTGATTTCTGAAGACAAAAATTTTTTGGCTCACGAAAGTGAACACAAGGCTTCCGCTGCTTCGCAGACTCGGAAGCAATACATCTGGACTATTGTTTCATATCACAAACTAAAATTCCAAAGTTTAATGGTTTCGAGAAATGATCTTTTTTTTTTCAATTTGTATAGCTCTCACAACTTACAGCCCAGTTGAAACATACATTACACAGCTACAGTGATTACATAATATCACATACATACATATAATACATACTGTTACATTATTCTTAAAATATAGCTAATACCTACGTGAAATAATATAAATAAATTACATCACTAAAGTTGAACTTTCATTTCCAGTTCGCATTGTAATAATGGTGTTTACATCAATACGTTTTTGTGCATCTCATCTCACGCCTCAGCGTTTTGGGTTGTACCTATATGACGTAATTAAAAGGATTAATTACTTTCTCCCCTACTTACTGAAACTTAAGTTCCCTTTCTCTCCCCTAAATCGGGACAGCATCGAAATATTATGTTCCAAACCGCAGTTACGAATTGTTATCCTCTCTGTAGCTAAGACGATTTGAGGTAAGCAGGACACTTGGCGGGACTGGTCCTCATTATACATAAAATGCGTACAAACAGTTTCAGCTCACTTAATTTCTTGCTCCGGGGTACCATGTTCATTTTTGGATACAGATTTCTATAAAACATTGCTTTCAAACCTTACTCATAAAGTTTTTGCGAACTACCGTTCTGCCGACGGCTTTGCAATTATAGATATTTCTACCTTAGCGTAGAATATTTCGTTCTTTATACGGGACGAACCCCACATGGGATTTAACCCATACAAATTGGTCAGTGTTTCCAGCGAGCTGAGAACTGAGTGAATTCGTTCAAATTATAATGTGTTGACAGAACAGCTGATTAATAATGGATAACGTAATATATTGGAGGGCCTGTAACATCTGTCCCAACAACCTCCACTGTATAGCCACTAGGTTTTTCGGAAAACTGCAGTTTACTGTAATGTATTATTCGAATGAACATCCAGTATGCCTTCGATCCTTCAGTTAAAATCCGTGTACAGTGATAAGATATTCAATTTAGCAATCAGCTTTACGTGTAAAAATATTATTTAGCTTACTGTTCAACAAATGGGCCACAGAAAGGGTTTAGGACAGCTGGCCCCAATGTTGAACAGCTATGGCCCAGTCGTTGAACATTCGCCTTATGATTTCTAAAAATAAGGAGCATTATTTAGCAGCACACACAGATATTATCCTTCTAAGTTTACGGTGATCTAATAACAGATCTAATATACATATCAAGGTTAAATTTAGAAAACATTTACTTAGGCCAGGAAAACTGGGCTACCAAGAAAACGTCTTTGGCTCAGTAGTTGACATTTGTCTAATCAAATGGGCCAGAATAACTTCGCTGGCCCAGCAGTTGGAAACCGTTATTTTAATAACAAGTATTCAAATAATTTAGTGAACATCGAGATGAAAACCATATAGATTACTTTGAAGTCAAAAATTAAAAAGTGTGGAATGTCTGGGAAAAAAAAATCCTTCTTAGTGTGGCCAACTTTTCTTATCAAAACTGTAGTGACATCCGTCTCAGCTCAACCATTAACATTCAAAAGCTCACTCACAGGATTTTAACCATGTGATGATTACAACAGTTTTTTATATGACGGAAAAACCTTGTATTTCGACACAAAACTGAGTAAAAGGCTGTAAAAAGCCTCCATCCTTGGTTATAAACTAAAACTAACAGAACTGCCCAACTACTGGGTTTCTTTTCTTATGTTTAAACTGGTTTTATTTTAAAAATATGAATTTGATTCCCGCCATCAGTGCAAGAATCTAGAAAGTGTGCGAATTTCTAGAATTGAAAAGTAGACTAACATTATGCAGCCCTGTAACAAGTATATATCGCTTGACCAAATTTGTCTCTTTTAATTTGGTGTATTTGTCTGAGTAAACATCAATATCTCAACGATATCAATACTACATAGTTACATAAATTATGTAAGTGCCTTAATTCCAAAGGTTGGACCATTCCTTAGCAATGAAATGGCCTCAATTCGTGTCTTGGAGATCATTATAACTACGAGTATTTCTACGGATAAAGCTTCAACCTTCAAGGGGTAAAATATAAGATACAAATTCCGCCGGATCACTGTTTAATCAATGAAACCTTTCACTAATACAGTCAACTAATGAATAGAAATAATATCCGAAATATAACAGATGATACATATTTAAATCTGTTACTAATGAAGTTAATATGAATTTTGAATTGATAAAATGTTAATGAATGGACGTCGGTATAATGATTATACTTATGTCAAAGGCCACAGCGAGTCACCCTTCTTCCATAGAGCTGAAATTCAGAAATATACAAGTTAGCAGTGCAATAAGCGTTGTAAATTACGCCATAATTTGTTTAATGACAATCTAATGGATGAGTTTGAATATGGAGAATTTTCGAAAATGGAAAGTGGGTCAAGTAAGTTTTGTTGGTCAAAATTGCTAAAAATCTGGCTGAAAATCAGCGAAAACTGTCAAAAATCGTCATAGAGAATATACCACTTCAGTTTTCAAAAATATTTTTTTCAAAAAAAAAAAAAAAACGCAGCAAAGTCCTCGTCAAATGGGTATATTATTTTACTGGACATACCTACTACAGGAATGCTGGTTGTTCATTTATTGTTTCTTTCATTTGAAATAATTGAAATAGCTATTTCTAATGGCTTCTACCAATTTTGGCCCCCAAAACACAAATTAGGCACGCTCCTTTTTTCCAAATTATCTTTGATCATTGGTAGTGCCATTTAATTGTCTTGATTCACCTGTTTACAATTTTTCTAGTGTTATTATACAAATTGATGGTGATTTAAGACAATTTCCTAGGTTTTTGACTCATAAAAAATCAATTGTGGGAGCTGAACCTTTGGTAAAACCTCAATTCCCGCCTCTTTGGTCAAAATCGACATCGTATTCGGTCGTCTCGTCCCAAAAACCACGGAAAACGATGCCTCAAAAGCTCATGTCACTGACATGTCACTAAAACACAAGATGTACCTATTTTTATACACATTTTCACTCCCCTGGGTATATTCCGATCGGGCTGCAAAGTTTCGGGACACAACTAAGGCCCAAATGGAACATGTGTGCGAAAGAACGACTTTTTTTATACAGAAATTGAAGCCTGTATGCGTGATACGGCGTACGGCGGACGGAAATTGCATTTTCTGAATCTACGCACCTTGAAACACAAAAGAAAAAATTTTGTGGGGGTGTTATAAGAACTTTTTGCTGAGCGAATACATAGGTGTATTATTCAAATAATTTAAAAGTGGGCCATACTAAAATTGTTGGGGCCAAGTATGAATTTTTGTCATTGAAAAATCGGTAAAAGTGGCATAAATCACCAAAAATTGATATAAATCTACTAAAAGCGGTAATGAATGGAAACCCAAGGCCGAATACAACTATTTCAGTAAATAAAAACGAATTTCACATAATTTTCGGTCTAACTTGAGTTTTTGGGGGTCAAAAATAGCCATAATAAATCGGGAACAATCTTATTCACAATGAGGCTCATTAAATGGTGATTTGAAACTGAAAATGAA
The DNA here is from genome assembly GCA_954871275.1 of Leptopterna dolabrata. NCBI lineage: Eukaryota > Metazoa > Arthropoda > Insecta > Hemiptera > Miridae > Leptopterna > Leptopterna dolabrata. Next base: position 17,953,010 of record OX940974.1, read on the forward strand.
TTATAAATGGTGAATTATAAATGAAAATGAATGATAAATGAATTATAAATGGTGGATAAATGGTAAACTGAAAATGACTATTCCACAATATTGAAAGGTTTCTAGAAATAACTGATCAAAAGTGGTTCAAATTTGGGTTTTGTAGATCAAATTGCTATAATTAGTGAAACGTGCCATTAAATCACCAAAAATTTGCTATTATTACCAAAAACGTCGAAGGATTGTTATGTACCAGCAGCTGGTAGGTACTGTAAGCAGAGCTAGACAGAACGCGATGTCTATGAATAGATGAACGAAATGGAACATAATGAAGGATATAAATTGATTAATGGCATGAAGGATAAGTTTATCGATATTGATGGCTGCCACTGGAATGTGTGTGAATCATTTTTTTCAATGCCATCCCATCCCATCCCTCACTGGAATTTTGAAATCGAATGTTCCCGATAAGTTGAAAAAATTAATAAAAAAGATGTTTTTATTATTCATCGATAGATAACCCTCACATAACCCCCACTGCGTTCAAAATCTCAACCTCTACTATTCATCCCTTCCAGCCTATGAAATATAATTGAGATAAGGCTGAGTGGAGGTCTCGTTCGATTACAATGGAGGAATCTATGTTAAAACATACCTAAGTCAACAGAAATAACAGTTAGAACAATTTTACTCTAAGTCGATACGTAAATGAAAATGATAACTAAACCAATAAGATTCTATTCTTCTTTTTAAATCTGTGTGCAATATAATTAGACACGAACTTGAAAAATTGCAGAGCAAAATGGACCACAGGTAAGAATCGAACCCAAACCTCTTGGTCGAACCCAAACTTCTGGTCCGGAAAACCTGCATTTTTAACAAGATCATGATTTTGTTCTGTCATTAGGGCTGGTATAAGCAAGAATGGGTTATTGACAGATGTTCCACTTACCATTTTTACATTCCATCGAAGTTACCGGACTGTCCGCCAAAAAAGTAGCGTTCATTCTGTTCAAAACAAAGGATTCCGTAAGTTGGGAGGACATACCTGATGAGCGATTCTTCATGCGGATTTTCAAAGAAAATGAAGCTATTGCAATGGATCAAAATTTTTAAGAACATGAATTTTTGAAAGTCTTTTACAGGCAAATCCTTGTCAGAGCATCCTCAATTCATCCCTATATTTTAATACAAATTTATACGAATTAATCGTGTAGGGTGAAGGAACCATCTATTGGACACCTAAGGTTAAATGCTGACTTCCGATGCTTCTGAAAATTCACACGTTCACTTGTCAGGGCTCCCGGCTTTTTTCCTCATCATCTACAAGACCTCAGCAGTCGATTGCACTACTCAGTTTTTAAAATCAATAGTAAATTATTTTTATATTCATAAATTTATGCTGAAAAACTTGTTTAACCCGGCCATTGGACACCATACCCCAGCTATTGGACACCCAGGTGCCCAGCTATTGGACACTTCGAGAAACTGGGGTTTCGGGGCAGTTCTTCTCTCCTTAAGGGGCTTAAACGCTGCTACGACAGCAGGTTGTATCAGTCTCGTGGCATTTGGATACAAAGGCACTAAGACAATCCCAATTACCGTGTACAATTCATTTATTTGGAATGTCAAATGGCTCTTACGGCCGTCAACAAAAATAATAACTGTTCGCTTGATGTTATTAATAGCCAAATAGCGGTGGAAAATTATTAAGATAAACTAGGTATTAAAAAAAAAAAAAAAAATATCGGATGTCATCCATTGGCTATCACTACGGCCGCCTCCCCAATCATCTGGAGCTCAATCTTTAACCTCTTTGAGGATTATTTTGTTCGGATAAACAATAATCGGTGGTACGAGGTCCCCAGTTGCTGAGAAAGAAAACGTCATAGTTGTGGAACTCTTAGCTGGCGCACAATCCACTTCGGATACGTTGTTTGCTCCCTTCTTTGCTAAAAATGTACCTCAGAGAGGGGGGGGGGGGGGGAGGAGAGCATAAAACCAGTGTCGTCACCGTCAAAATTTCACGGTTTACGTTTCAAGGGACGTTGCATACGAATATTGAATAAAAAAGATTTCCGTCCGTCCACCGTACGCGGCTTTTTTCTTAGTTCCCAATAACAAAAATTCACGAAATTTGGTATGTGGGGCAGTTTGGGCTCTAGTTGGTCCTCGAAGCTCGGCATTAGTGTCACTCAACACTAAGGGGTGAAAAATAGGGGTTGAATTATCCAGAGTATCCCTATCTCGGAAAATTGTATTTTGAGGTTTAAGGTTTTCTCGCATTTTAAAATAGTTTGATTTTTTTCTGAATATTTGAGACCATCGTGAGCATTCTACGATGTTGCCATAAAATTTAATTTGCTCCAAAGAGCAGCGTGTATGCAGGCATCAACCTGGATTGAGAGCTCACATCATTTGCCTCGTACCCACGTGCTCCGTAGCTCAGTTGGTTAGGCCCGGTAATCCAACATTGAGAGTCGCACGTTCGAATCCTAGCCGGGAACAAACAAATATTTTTCGCTCCACATCAACAATTTACCTTGAGAACTACATCTGAATTTTGCCGTTTTACATAACGGTTTTTATGAAACTGTAATTCCGGGGCCGGCTCCAGTAGGTACTCCATTTAGGGCTTTCCTGGGAGAGCTCAGAAGGGGCATGATACAGATCTACGCAGAAGGGGCATCTATACAGGTAAATGATGAACTGTTAAGTAATAATTCGCAGCATTTTTAGGTTTTACTTCGTCTTCTGTGTCTAAGAAATAAGTATTTACGGTAGAGACCCACTAAAGGAACGGAAAGTGGGTGAAAAGAGAGTTTCTCTTAATTACTTGCCCCTGTCCAATAGCTGGGACCTGCGGCCCGTCCAGTAGCTGGGCATCATTAACTTTCTGGATCCAGCCATTGGACACCCTCATTACAATTAGTTAAAAACGATAAAACTACTATTTCTGCACACCAACTGCTAGGTAAACTACTTGGGTAATGGGGACAAACAAAAATAAATCATAAAATCAATGGAATATTATGAAAATAAAATGAATGCGCGTCGATTCCTTACCAAATTCACAAGGAACTCGTCCGATCCAACGCTCTCGAAATTTCAGAGCGAACTGAAAATTTTATGACCATCCTGAATGTTTTTAAAGCACATCAGCGCAATCTAGGGAAGTTCCTTTAAGTGATAAAAATAGTGGGGCCGTGAAACTCCCGCCTAAAACCTTATGAAATCAAAAAATAAGGCAAGATATCCAATAGCTAGTGCCTGTCCAATAGCTGGTGCCTGTCCAATAGCTGGGTCCTCCACCCTATATATACTGTTTTGAGGTTCAAGAAGAAGACGTATGCATCGTCAAGAAAGAAGAAATATGTATTGTTGTTAGGTTCAAGAACCTTAAACCACAATACGATACCTGACCTTGGGTACAAGATAACAATTCCAAATTTCGTCAAAATGTTCATGTTGCCAAACAAAAGGGTAAGTTCGAAGATGAAAAATTTTCATAAATTCTAAGGGACCATATTTTGAGTTTTAGGGGTCAAAAATCGGTAAAAACTGCTAAAATGCCCAACAACAGATATAAAACTACAAGTGATATGGAATGGTGAGTAAAGGCAGAAAAATACTACTTCAGTTGTTTTTCATACAGAATAGGGGTCAAATTTGGATTTTTGGGGGTGAAAAATTGGTATTAAGGGCTAAAATCAATTCACCTGACATGTTTGACTTTCTATGGGTCAAAATCGGTAAAAATTGCTAAAATCACGAACAAATTATATAATACGAAGAGTGGTATGGTTTCTCGCTATATCATCTTCTTACACAATAGCTCGAATATTTCTTTGAAAACTCGCTCTTATAGCCATACTGCATGACTGAACTTTTGGAGTAATGCACTCAATGAAGGAGAAGTAGAAGCTACAAGAGTATAATGAATGGTACCAGAGTGAATGCTGGTGAGGCTTTAGAAAAGTTAGGGAACACCGGGAAGTTGACGAAAAATAGTACTCATGGGTCAGAAATCGGTCATTTTTCGTTCGACAACTGTTTTTTGAGCGACTTAGACACTAATGAGGAAATCCCAATAATTAGTCGGAAGAAATAACAGATAGTTAATTTGCTCCATTTATTGAGGAGCTCACACGTAGTTTTTGGGTTTCATTTTCATTTTAACTTGCAGATTAAGATGAGTTAGTGTCTATGTGGGCCTCGCACGAGACATTTGGGGTTACTTTATCAGTTAAGATAATTTTAAGATTTTAAGGCCTCACTACGTGCCACCGTGGATATCTGCTCCGCTTACCCATGAGTCGGTTAAGCATATCCATGATATTGGTTCAGGTTTGTGATTATTAAAGACAAATATCAATTGAAAATATTTTCAAAAAGTTGAATGAAGAAACGGTGATTAAAACCACAACATCCAAACTGTGGCGACATGGGTCGTAATTATGGAAACCAAATAAATAATAATCGTTTTCATTCGATAAATAATAAATAAATATTCGTTTTCACTCGACTAATTGAAATTTCCTCATTAGTTAACATCTACTCCTCATTGTGCACTTCCAAGCATGACATTCATGCGAAGCTTTTCCCACGCCGCAGTTTGGAAGTGGACCGGAACAAGACTTTCAATTGTTTTTAATTACATTTTCCCCATTCAAACTTTTTTTTAAACGTTTCCAGTTGACTTCCACCTTGCGCTCTGAGTGTTTTATTTTATAAACTTGAATGTGTAACACGAATGCGCCCAGTGAGCCTGGATACTCCTTCGCCAACCGTATTGTGGACTGCAAATGATGTACCACTCACTTCTGGCTACCTTTTGACTATTCTAGGCACCTGCTTGTGGACCTTTCACATCGCCTGTGCTGTAGGCATTGTTTGAACCTTCCCCTCTGGCCCATGCCTCGATCCCTAATGATATTTTTATGGGTAAATTATCAACATAATACTTATGTTTCATTTCATGTGTTTGATCACCAAGTGCCGTTTGCCGAAATTGTTGATAATGTTTATGAGGATACAGGCAGGACTAAAGGGCATGGGGCAGAGAGGTGCTTATTAGCTGACTTGGACACAACTGCAGCCCTTCTTTTGGCGAAGTAAGGCAGCCAGATGTCAAAATTTTACTAATTAAGGGCTGACGAGGGCCAAGAAGCTTAGGGCAAGTAGGGTTGCTCAAAAGCTTCCCTATGGTAAACTTGATTTGGTGCAAGTGGCGCATTGAGGAAGCTTGGTCTGAGTACATCTTGGGGCTGAACTGTTGTACAAACTGTTACCGAGGTGAAAATGAATATGATCTAACTCCAAGAGCCTTCACAACTGAGAAGTATAAGTGCACAATTAGCATTCACTCACCTCCCTCCTGCCCCTTTCGTATCCGCGTAGAGTCCCTCCTGCCTGTGGGAAAAAAAAACATGAAAAATCGTTAAAATAATCGAAAGAGGAAGTTGAACGCATCGTGTTTGAGCAGTAGTAGCTGTAAATGATTCCCCAAATATTCATAGATGTCCCGGTTTTCTGCTTTACTTGACTTTATGTACTGGTAGATTGTCGAGCGGAGAAGGGCATCCTCGTCCCTTCCATGCAGGGCTATGCCCATGGGGGTCCATCGCTACGCACCTCACGAGCCGGAAAAAAGAGAAAGTCCACTCGGGCATCCATCAATACGCACCCGTCGGTCGTTGTAGGACTCCGACTACTCTCGCGTTCCCGATAACGCAGATAATCGTCGATTACCGTCCTCACCGATATTATTGAGCAGTTTCTATTACGAGTTCGCACGAGACAGTCACGGAGTGGGTGAGAGGAGCCGCGAAAAAAGGTGGTGACGTGGTTTTTCGACGCACATTCGCACACGCATTCAAATCCAGTGCGGTCACCAGAACAACCAACTGTTGTGAGTCCTTCCATTCGTCGTTTAACAAGGACTTCAACTCTCCCCATCCAGACAGTTTTCTATTTTTCGACGAACTTGTTGAAATTCAAGCGGACATCTGCTCGAAATTGCACTCTCTGGAGGACACTCACCATCCACGACCAAAAGTCCAGAGAGCACAGCGTTGGGTACAGAAGTGGCTATGGAGGCAAGAAAGAAATCCGGACGAGATCTACAGGTATAAATTAGTGAAAATTTTATCGTTTAAGTTACGACCCCACAATTCTAATACTAACAATACTGACTAACCACCGTGACGATTGACTACTGACAAATGACGTCCTGATGATCATCTTCATCTGATGAAAGACCACAAATTTTTAACCACACCTGCATACACATGTAGTCAGTCCTAAGTCTGTAAGTGGGAAGGAACTTTTGTGGTTCTTGTCGGGTGCGTAATGTTAATTTTCTAAGGGTGCGTATCGAGGCGCCGGGTGCGTAAGGTAGTTTTCCTACAGGTGCGTATTGTCGGAGTTTTTCGGGCCGGGGTTCGTAACGGCGAACTCTCATTCCCATCACCCACCAAGGCACACGAGGCCCGAGGGGAGTTCGCCGTTACGCACCCCGGCTCGAAAAAAACTGACAATACGCACCCGTAGGAAAACCACCTTACGCACCCGGCGCCTCGATACGCACCCGTAGGAAAACCACCTTACGCACCCGGCGCCTCGATACGCACCCTTAGAAAATAAACGTTACGCACCCGACAAAAACCACAACAGTTCCTTCCCACTTACAGACTTAGGACGACTACATTTGTATCCAGGTGTGGTTAAAAATTTGTGGTTTTTCATCAGATGAAGATGATCGTCAGGTCGTCATTTGTCAGTAGTCAATCGTCACGGTGGTTAGTCAGTATTGTTAGTATTAGAATTGTGGGGTCGTAACTTGAACGATAACATTTTTACTAATTTATACCTGTAGATCTCGTCCAGGTTTCTTTCTTTCCTCCATAGCCACTTCTGTACCCAACGCTGTGCTCTCTGGACTTCTGGTCGTGGATGGCGGGTGTCCTCCAGAGAGTGCAATTTCGGGTAGATGTCCGCTTGAATTTGAACAAGTTCGTCGAAAAATAGAAAAATGTCTGGATGGGGAGAGTTGAAGTCCTTGTTAAACGACGAATGGAAGGACTAACAACAGTTGGTCGTTCTGTGACCGCACTGGATTTGAATGCCCACAAAGATGATGGGAATGGAGCATATTCGACTAGATAATTGTCGTGTACGCAAGACCGGTCGGAGTCCTACAACGACCGACGGGTGCGTATTGATGGATGCCCGAGTGGACTTCCTCTTTTTTCCGGCTCGTGAGGTGCGTAACGATGGACCCCCGGCCCGAGCACGTTATTCCCCGGTGGGTGATGATCAGTTTTATTGTCAAATAATTTTGCTACACTATGGTCAGTCGATTTTTCTTTGTCTCTATTTTCATTTTGCTCTGTTTTTATTGTGAACATTGCTTACAAAAACTCGAAATTCGAAGTGAATATCGAGACTGAACCTCCGACCATTGGAAGTGAGTACTGTCTTTGGCGAAGTACTAAGAGGGTAGGGGGGGGAGGGGGCTGCCTGACTGTAATGTGATATCTGCGTGCATGTTCCGATTCGCATGTCACAACGAGGCTAAGGCAGTTGCATGTCATTCTAAGGCAGTTCAGGTTGACATATGCAATTACAATTACTTTTAGGTGTAACTGTAATTATTCCTAATTGCGATTACAATTCCTATTAGGTGTAGCCTGTAAGATCGTAAAATTAAACAAACATTCGTAAAATTGTAAAACTGAAGCTGTACGATGATAGATTCACGAAAAATACAAATGAGACCAAATTACAATCAGACTGCTACATTCACTTGTGGGATATTAAGTGTGTCCTCTACAGTGTCAAATTCATTTCTGTGAGCTTGTGGGATACCTTTACCCGCATAACTTTTATTGATTACTGTAATTTATCAACTGCAGCTCAACGTTGAAGTGGGAAACATTTTAAGATAATAAGCCGTTGGTCTGATATGATTTGCTTTTTAGCGAATTTTCGAAGAAAAGGAAGCTATTGTTCTCGGTCCAAAATTTTTAAAACTCGAATTTCCGAAAGATTTTTATACCAAAATCCGTTTCAGACCATCCTGAATTCCCTGCCGAAAGACACCAAAAATTATATGTATATATATATATATATATATTTATATATATATTTATATATTTATATATTTATATATTTATATATTTATATATGTATGTGTCATTCCAGACGATAACTCTCGAAAGAATTGAGATAAAAAGTTCAAATTTGCACGAAAAATCTGTCTTGGCAATCGGCAGGCTAAGTTCGAAGATGGGCAGAATCGGGTCACCCTAAGGGGGAGTTTTGGGGAGTTTTAGGGGGGGGAAATTACCCATAAATTCCCAAAATGAAAAAGTCTGACAAGTGACACCTCATTTTAAAGGCTTTTGTACGCTGAACACGGTGGTGAAATCAGAATTGCGATATCTCATTCCATTCTCAAACTGGAGCACTTTGAAGATGAAGGAACGTGGTTATTTCTTGAGATGTTCTTCCTGGTTCGTCTGCTCTAATCTGATAACGGAATGGGATATCGCAATTCTGACTTCACCATCGTGTTCAGCGTTGGAAAATCTACAAACCGAGGTGTTACTCAGCAAAAAATGGAACAAAAAATTTGTTACGTACCCAATACCTACTCTTCTGGTATTCAAAACATTTTTGATTTCCCCCTCCCCCTCCTTCCACCCCAAATTTTACTTTGCGTAAAACTACTCTTGTTTTAATTTTGTATGGTATCAAGTTGGGAAAACATTGGCCGAAAATTAATTTTCAGAAAATTTTAGGCGGAGGAGGAAGATGCCGAAAACTTCGAAAATTCGCTCTTATAGCCATGCTGCATGACTGTGGTTTTTTTTTTACTGCCAAAAATATGCATGAAAGATAGGTAGGTATGCATTTGTCTTTTTTCTATTTTATCAAGGTGTGTCACCCGAAGTGACAGCATTTTGTGCAACGCAAGGTAATCCTGCTTCTGTTGCATCAATTTTCAGAATCAACATCCTTCTCTGGTTTCGTACCTATATGGTTGTAGTTATCTGTTAGTTATTATTGTCTCATTGAGAAAGTTTATTCACTATTCGTTTGAATTGAGAATATTCTATTTCTTTCTGTAGGAAGACGATATCTTGAGATATTTTCATTTGATAACAACGTGGTGGGAAGAAACAAGGGTGTGCTACCTGTAGCCTCTTGGTATTCCCCAGCGACGGCTCTGATGTCACGCCTTAGGTACTCCGAATTTTCTATTGCTCTTATGGAGATTCAGTTAGATTTCTACCAGTGCCAGGATTGTTTAAATCAATATTCTAGTCACAGGTCTCTAGGACACAGGTTGCGCAAAAAAAAAAAAAAAATATATATATAATATATATATAAGTCCCAGAATTAAGCAGGGACTTGCAGTTTAATTATAACTGATTCATTAACCTGTATTTACAGTAACTTTTGTAGTTATAGGAGTATTGTTTATTCTGTGCTGGTTTTATATTAATTCAGGTACATACATACTCTACTTTTATCCTATTATTTGTATTTATAATGATATTATCATATGAAATTATAATGACACTATAATCGCTCATCAAGTCATTCTGCATTAACGGAATTTTTCTGATTGAGTAATTAAACTGCGGTCCCACCCAACTATCCATTTGTGTTGATTCAAGCCTTTTGGTTTATTATTTTCAATACATAATAAACCTTTGGAATCGATCATGAAAAGAAAAAAAATCCCCCCCCCCCCCCCACCCACTCAAAATTTCATAGTTTACATTTCAAAGGAATATCGAATACAAAAATTTCCGTCCGTCCACCGTACGCCGTCCCCGGCTTTTTAGTTCCCATGAACCAAAATTCACGAAATTTGGTATACCTATGGGTCTCGTTTGGGCTCTAGTTGGTCCTCGAAGCTCGGTGTTACTGTCATTCAACTCTTATTAACTTACTAAATAGCTCTACAGGCCTTGGTGGCCCTTGGCTTTCTCAACTCCTCTTCTCCACCGTACTTGGTCCATGGCTTGAGACTGTCTCATTCCAACTATTGTTGTATCTCTGAGCACCTCATCCAGTCATCTGTTTCTGGGGCGACCTCTTCTCCTTCTGGTACCTAATCTGGCTCTAAGCATTCTCTTTGGCCCACTGTCATTCACCATCCTGTCCACAACATGGCCTAACCATCGTAATCGTCCAGCCTTAATAAAGCGCACGATGTCTTGTCCATTGAGTATCTGATTTACTTCTTGTTTGTTCTTATTTACTTCTTGGTTTGTTCTTATTCTCCGTCCAAATCTTTCACGTTTTCCTCCATAAATTCTTCTTATCATTCTTCGCTCGAATACCCTCAGCCTTTCTTCATCCTCAGCTCGCATGGTCCACGTTTCTGAAGCGTAACATACCACAGGACGCACAGTTTTTTGTTAGCAAAAAAAGCTCGATTACCGGCCATTAGTCGTGAAAAAATTTCCTCGTGAACTTTATTTTGGTCGTTGACACACTGAAGCTGGACGCCCGATCAAAGTTGTACCGACCAAAGCGCACATTAGGCGCCGAACATGGTGAGAAAACAGCTGCAGAGATCCTAAGGTACTTCGTTTTCTGCTCGTTGATCTGCAGTCCCATGCCTTGTCCTTCTTTGCAAAGGATCCCGAAAGCCTTTCTTACTGCTTCCAGGTTGCAGCCCACGATCGCTATATCATCTGCGTATGCAAGGATCTGCCAAGTCCGATCAATTATTGTGCCCTTTTTATCAACTTTCCTCACTGCTTCATGAAGCGCCAGGTTGAAGAGTATTGCTGATAGTGAGTACCCCTGGAGGACTCCTGAGTTGATCTCAAACGGTTCTCCAACTTTGTTGCCAACTATCACCCTTGAGACAGTGCCTCTCACTGTCATTCTGATCAGGTCCACCAACTTTTCAGGGACTCCACTTCTCCTCAAAGCATCTAAAACACCTCTCTGACATAAACAATCAAAAGCCTGACGGTAGTCAACAAAAAGGAGGTGCAGTTCTTTTCCATGTTCCACAAATTTTTCTGCCGCTTGCCTGAGGATGAAAATCTGGTCTACAGTGCCTTCATTTTCCCGGAACCCACAGTGGTAATCCCCTAGTGCTTCCTCAGCATATCTCTTGATTCTACCAAGTAAAATCAATGACAGCACCTTGTAGGCTACCTCCAGAAGAGAAATACCGCTGTAGTTGCAGCATTCTGCTTTATCCCCTTTCTTATGGATTGGGTGAAACAAGCTGGTACCCCAATTGGATGGCGTCCTCTCCTGTCGCCAGATCAGAACCAGAAGAGTGTGTAGGGAGTCTACGAGTTTTTCACCTCCACTCTTCAGCAATTCAGCAACAATCCCGTCATTACCAGAGGCTATGTTATTTTTCAACTTTCCAATTGAGTCACGTACTTCACTCAGGGTAGGCTCATCGACCTGTGGGTGTGGACCGTGGAATCAAAGTCATCCGAAGAATGTGTTATTTTTTGGAGGTCTTTGTTCAGCAGTTCTCTGAAGTGATCAGACCACCGTTGCATGATGAGATTTTCTTCTTCAATGATATTTCCCTCTTAGTCGCTACTGGCATTTGTCTTGAGCTTGCAACCTTTCTGAAAAGACTTCACATTCTTGTAGAAATTCCTGCTATTGTTCTCAGTGGCCATCTTTTCAATTTCTTCCGGTTTTCTTTTCTCGCTGTTCTTCTGTTTCGTTCTCATCAGTGCCTTTGACCTTCTCTTCGTGTCGGGTTTCTCTCTGTATTATCTTTTGCCTGGCTTGGTTTTTCTCTTGAAGAATCTGCATCGTCAAACCAGTCATTCCTAGCCACCTTTCGTTCGCCAAGAACTTCCTTTGCTGCATGCGAGATACTTTCTTTTATTGAACTCTATCTCGATTCTATATCATCTGGCCTGAAATTTGATCCCTGCTCGGTCTTTCCCAATTCATCAGCAAACACCCTCTGTTATTAATTTTTTAGGTTATCTATATTAAGTTTTCTGACCTCCCATTTCGGCCGGTTTGATAGTTTTCTTTTGTTAACATTTGCTATGCGCCAGCGTATAATGATTTGCACTAGAAAGTGATCAGAGTCACAGTTCGGTCCTCGTCTTGCCTTGAAATCTAGGATGGAGGAGGAATGCCGTTTAGATGCCGTTTGACGCATTATATATTTGGTTAACAACTGCTGATCCCGGAGCCTTCCATGTGGCAAGATGGATTTTCTTGTGGGGGAAGCAGGTACTTCTGATACAAAACCTTCCTGCTTCAGCAAACAGTCCTAATAATAGTCCACTGGCACTCGTTTCACTGTGAAGGGTAAACTGGCCAGCAACAGATGACATAAATTCCTCCCTACCGATTTTGGCATTAAAATCTCCAAGAATGATTACAGTATCATCTCTTGGTACTTGATTAGTTCTTGACATCAGGAGGTCAGGCTGGGGGTTGGGCGTGGGGTTAACGCCCCCACCTCGCAAAAACTCAACTGTTACGAAATCAGAAACAAATCAAAGTCGTCGGACTGGATTACATGGCTCTCAACCCAAGCATGGACAACGGAAAAAACCCAAACTCGATCTACGATTTGCCACGTGGAATGTGCGAACCTTGCTGCAGGCAGGGAAAATGAAAGAAGTATCTCTCGAGAAAAAACCGTCTAGACCGAGTAGCGGTACAGGAAGTAAGATGGGCTGGATCGGGCAAGATAGATAAGAAGGAATATTCTTTTCTTTACAGTAGCTCAAAGAGGACTGGTTTCCGTGGGACTGGCTTATTCGTATCCAATAAGCTTCGAAAGTCTCTGCTCAGCTTTGAAGCCATAAATGATAGGATATGCAAGCTGAGACTTGAAGGGAAATTCAATAACGTCACTATCTTTTCAGTGTATGCACCTATTGAGGATGCTGATGACCGTGAGAAAGACGCCTTCTATGACCTCCTGATGTCATTCAACTCTCAGGGGTGAAAAATAGGAGTTAAAATGCCCAGAGTATCCCTATCTCGGAAAAATGAATTTTGATGTGGGGGTTTTCTCGCATTTTTAAATAGTTTCAATTTTTTCTGAATTTTTGAGACCACCCGGAGCATCGGAGCATTGCACGACGTAGCCATAAAATTGCTATACAATTTGCCGTAAAAAGCAGGGTGTATGCAGGCATCAAGCTGAGTTGAGAGCGCACATCGCTGGTCTCTCTGGGAGCTGGGCGATATAGCGCAGTGGTTTAACTGACGGACTGATACGCCAAAGTTCCCGAGATCGAAACCCTACCGGGACTTAATATTTTTTCAGAACTTCATTATTCGTGTTTCTTCTTGTCATTTTAGCTACTGTTTGTCATCGACAGATTTATTTTAGCAACATTTAACATGTGATATAGGTAGGTACCTACTGACGAGCACGGGGTTAGGTGCTAAGCTACGGAGGGTCTGCGATCTACATAATATGTATAGAATAGTACATATGTCATACTATAGAAGGGTTATCTATACAGAGAGCTGTGATCTTTAACATAAGGGTGTTCTGTACAAAATAATAAACCGTTGTGTAGGGATTTGCAGTGTTTTTCATAAAACAACTATTAGACACTAATAATTTTGTCATTATAACAACTGTTCACTTATTGAGCTGAGTCTAGTCATTTTATGATTGAGTAGGTAATGTAATTTTGTTCTTCGTATATTCACTTTTAATGATTCGAGTCGTTTTATGAGTAACGTACCTAATTTCCTTACGACTATTATCTTGGTTGTAACTACGTAACACTAGAATGATATATATATTATTTTTGGATATTAATTGGTGAAGATGATGCCATAAATTCCAGAATTAATAAGTAAATTAAGAAATCAAATTCTCATATCAGGTACCTAATTTAAGTGTTTTGCAAATAGTTTATTAAAGGTTATCAACGCACTTTTTAGTTATATCGTAATAAACACTGCCATACTACGTTCTCTCACATCATTTAACGAATTAACCCCTAAGATTTAATGGAAAACAACAGTACTCTTAAGCTCATTATAGGTATAAATTCTACTTACTTATTAATACTGAAAAATTATATCATAATGCACATAATATTCAACTAACAAAAATGCTGATGAAATCGAAAGTGATATTTCTATGCCTGAAGAACCACAGGTGGTGTGTGTTGAGGAGCCGCAGCCATCATCCTCTAATGGCCGTACTCGAAAACACAAAGGAACTCGTCGCTATGTGGTCCAACACTCAAGTGATACAAAACTGGGTTTGAAAAAAGTTCAAAATTCTAGTTACAGTTCAGATGAAAGCTCAGAATGTTCCGGCACAGTATGTAGAGACAATAAGAAATGCGGAAAAGACCGGAGAACCTCTAGGAGTAACGGAAATGAGTTACGAAGACTTCATAGATTTCAAATTCGTGCATGACGAGATTTCTACCAACATCGCTAAAGACACTGACGGAAATGTTTTCAAGATATCTGAAGTAAAACAGTTAAGATTTGAGAAAGGAGGTGATTATTTTTTCTATAAAACAAGTTATGAGCAGTTGGAATGGAGTCAAGTAGGGTTTAGAAAGAGACGAAGTTCAAGTAATAAAGATATAGCTTCTATTAATTTAAAATCAGCCTAGAGTACTAAAATTCCAATTGCAGAGAATAAATTGAGGGATTTAAACAGTTTACTGCATGATAAACAGATAAAAAAATTTTATAAACCCTTTTATGATTCTTTAAAGTAGTTTCATAGTAACTTTTTGTGAATTTTCTTTTTATTATACTTACTTCATTAGTTCACAAAAGTTAGCAGCAATTTGTTTTTATTCTCCTTGTTCATCTGTCTGATTTGTTCAAGACTGATTTTATTATAAAAGACAATTCAGAAAGACTGAGTGATCAAAATGCTGTACTAAAATGAATAATTTTTGTTTTGTTCAATATTTTATGTCTGTTTTTCCAAAACTCGAAGTCAAGTTCTTTTTAATAAATAATAATTTTTTTTGGGCAGTTCCCATTCTAGTGGTTTTTTTGCCACCATGCCATCGCACTCAAAAACATTGGGTGCAACAATGACGTATTTGCAGAAATGGGGTGAAATTGACCCCAAAATGAAATGCAATTTTTGAAACCTTTTACTTCCTTGTAATACATATCCATATGTGACAATATGCGTTAGTTTAAATGCCAAAGTTATTCGAATTCAAGAATTACTGAATTGCAACGGTAACACAATTCAGTTTTTTGCGTCTCCTGTAAAACTTCAAATTATGCACTTACGTCATTGTTGTTCCGGGGCAGCGATATCGGAAAGCTGCGAAATGACGAATTCAGACGAAGCCATTCGTACGAAAACGTGCGAATGCCCATCGTCCATTGCCGCAGTATTTGTCCGAAATTCGTACAACGGAGTCCGCACTCGGAAAATTTGTCTGATTCGGATGAAGGATTTTTAGCACTGTAATTGTCACCTCTCATACTTGACGTATTTCACAAAGAAAACATCGGAGAAGGAGGGAATTGTAGGTCAACCAACAATTTATCCAAAACACTGCAAATTCATACACAAAGGTCTATAATTTACGTATAGCTGCCCCCATTAGAGCCGGCGGGAGAATGAAAGTTACATAAATATTAGGTGGATTCAATCATCATTGATTATTTGTTGTTATCTACGAAGTATAACGTTTGTTCAACATATAGAAGTACCTACCAACAAAATCCAAAATAACCATTATTCTTCAAATGAAATAATATCACAGAACAACCAACTCGACTTCATACAACCATCCGTGATCATAATCAGATATTCCCTAGCAATGATACCGGGCTGGAATTATACCGTTTCATTCACGATCATGTTGACGAAACTTTTCGGTGCAAACGGATGGCTGGACGTACAATGCTTCGGGTGGTCTCAAACAATTCTCAAGATCGAGATCAACTTAAAACATCGAAAACGATACCTCACAAGCTAACGTTCACTAAAACCTCAAAAAACCCTCGGCAACCCCCTATTTGCACGCCCATTTTTCATCCATAACACCCCTGGGTGTATTCCGATCGGAAAACCAAGCTTCAGAGCACAATGGAGCCTGTGTACGAAAGAATGAAGATTTTAGACTTAAATTTAAGGTAAATTTAGGGCTGAAACTTTGTTAGAATCTCAATCTTCGCTCGTTGGTCAAAATCGACTTCATATTCGGTTTCCTCATCTAAAAACATGGAAAACGATACCTCTCAAGCTCCTGTTACTAAAACACCAAAAAGCCCTATTTTACACCCGTTGTTCACCCATGGCACCCTTGGATATATTCCGATCGGGCTGCAAAGTTTCTAGACACAACTAGGACCCCATTGGAGCCTGTGTGGGGAAGAATGATTTGCTTAGACTCAAAATTAAGGTAGATATGGATGATACGGCGGACGGTGTACGGCGGACAGCGGACGGACATACCTTTTTGGTTTATTATTCTGTGAATAATACACCTATGTATTCGCTCAGTAAAAAATTTTTATAACACCCCCCGCAAAATTTTTTCTTTTGCTTTTCAAGGTGCCTAGATTCAGAAAATGCAATGTCCGTCCGCCGTTCGCCGTACGCCGTCCGCCGTCCGTCGAATCATGGATACCGGCTTCGATTTCGGTCTAAAAAATTCTTTCTTTCGCACACAGGCTCCATTCGGGCCCTAGTTGTGTCCCGAAACTTTGCAGCCTGATCGGAATATACCCAGGGGTCTTATAAATGAAAATGGGTATAAAAATAGGGGTATTTTTTGTGTTTTAGTAACAAGCTAGTTACTTGAGCTTTTGAGGTATCGTTTTCCATGTTTTTGGGGACGAAGAGACCGAATACGATGTCGATTTTGACCAATGATGCGGAAATTGAGGTTTTACCAAAGGTTCAGATCCCAAAATTAATTTTTTATGAGTCAAAAACCTGGGAAATTGTCTGAAATCACCCTCAATGTGTATTATAACACTAGGAAAAGTGTAAACAGGTGAATCAAGACAATTAAATGGCACAATGATAATGTGAGAAAAAATTAGTGTAGCCTATTTCGTGTTTCGGGGGCCAAAATTGGTGGAAACCATCAGAAATAGCTATTTCAATTATTTAAAATGAAAGAAACAATAAATTAACAGCCAGTATTTCTGTAGGTATGTCCAGTACAATAATAAACCCATGTGACAAGGACTTTACAGCGTTTTTGGAATCTACGCACCTTGAAATGTAAAAGAAAAAATTTTGAGGGGGTGTTCGAAAAAAAATCTGCTGAGCGAATACATAGGTGTATTATTCACAGAATAATAAACCAACAGGAAGGAGTTCGGAAAATTTTCTCGTTTGTGGCGTGATCTACAAATCGACGATGACCACCACTTTTCCTACTTTCGGATGAAAAAAGGCACATTTTGCTACACCTGGAAGAAAATTTCCTCTGTACTCGAAAAATGCAGTAATTTTCGAGAGACGATTTCCCCACAAGAAAAGATAGCTGTTACATTACTGTAGTATAGTTTAAAATGCTGCAAATGATTACACAACGGCTTATTATTTACCTGTATATCGATACCCCCTTCCGCGTAGACCACTGGTAGGTATTGACCTGCCCTCGAGCACCCGCCAGCAAAGCACTAAATCGAGTATTGGAGCCGGCCAGGGAATGTCAGTTTCATAAACATCCGGTGGGTGCAATAACTCTATCATTAATAATTATCATTGGTTTGTTCATGAAGCATAATGTTTGTTGAAGATATTAAAGTACATACCAACAAAAAATGCAAAATAACCATCATGCTTCAAATGAAATAATATCACGGAACAACAAACTCGTCTTAATTCAGCCATGCATGACTATAATTAGATTTTCCCTAGCAATGATATCTGGGCTGGATGCATACCGTTTTATTCACGATCATGTTGACGAACCTTTCCGGTGGAAACTTCAGGTCCTTACTGTGAACGAACCGCAGGTACGTGGTAGTCTCAAAAATTATTAAGTTCGAGATCAATTTGAAAACGTATGAAATTTCAATGCGCCCTAGAAGTGAGAACGCCTATTTTCCACCCGTTACAGATGGCCAATAATAACGCCGAGCTTCGCGGACCAACTAGACCCCAAATGGGACCCACAAACCAAATTTCATAAATTTTCGTTTATGGTGACTAAGAAAAAAACGAAGTACAGTGGACAGAAATGTTCGGATTCTACGTAGGTACCTTGAAGTGGAAACCATTAAAATTTGGGCCGGGAGAGGAGGGGGCTAAAAAATGTATGCTAGATTCCAAGGTTTATCGTTGAAAATAATATCGTCCAAAATCACTTCATCAGGTTATTTTTTCACCCATATAAGGCAGTGAAAAAAAAAACCTGCGCATTTTGAAATATTTAAATTCCCCCCTCCCTTTTGGTTAATGAAGATGCGGATTTTTCGTGCAAGTAGAACACCTAATTCCGCGACAGAAAACTAAGGTTACAGAAATTAGTGTTCCACATGCACAAAAAATCTCCATCTTCATATACCCAGGGAATCCATTCCGCACCGAGTGATTTGCCAGTATTCCCACCTGAAATCCCAACCAAAGGAGGAAGGGGTGGGGGTGAGAAGCGAGAGGCGGGGAGGGAGTTGAAGGGGTGGTAGGAGGGGGAGCGTAATGGTTGGCGGGACGGTGGGGGGGGGGGGGGGGGGGGGGGGGGGCTTTTCAATGGGGCTGATCTGGAGGAGAAAGGGGAGAGGAACGGTGAGGGGGCATGGGTTGTGGAGTTGAGTGAAGGGGTCGGTGGTAAGGGGTTGGAGTGGTTGGAGGGGAGTTGTGGTGGAGTGGTTAGAGGGGTGTTGTGGATGGAGGGGTTGGAGGGGAGTTGTGGTGGAGTGGTGGGAGGGGAGTTTAGGGGAAGGGTGTAGAGGTTTTTGAGGGGTGGGGGTGGGTTGGATGGGTGATGAAAGGATGAAGTTTGAGAGAGAGGGGAGAGCCGGAGAGGGGTTTTTTCAACGGGCGTCTCAGGCGCCTCACAACCAACTAGTTGGAGAATGTTGCATTTTAGCCTGAATTTGGCTGACTCCTGGCTCGTGAGTGAGTCATGTGCAAAAGGGCCAAAAAAGGGGCTCTCTTCTGGTACACCTTTGATTTATCCCACCACGGATAGCAACAGAGGACTCTCAGTGGACCCGAAATACATTACCGTGGATATGAGTAAACAATACGGGCCGGTTTCACCAACGTTTTTAATCAACGTTTACTTATTAAACCGAATATCTCAGGCCTTGAACAGCGACATCAGGTTTCACCAACCTCGTCTGGGTCGTTGATAAATCAATGATCAAAAGAGACGAATCGACGATCGAAACTAACCACCTGATTTTGTATGGTCAGCGTCCTAAATCAATGATTTACCACTTCACCACCTCGCCAGTTCAACAGTTTTCATTCAAACCATTCTTCTGTTATTATTATTCTTTATATTATTGGTCTTCTACATCCACACAAATGAGAAGTAGATTGATTAGGGCATTTCGGTTGGTATTCGAGGACCAACATGAAGACTTGACAATTCACCCTCCTCAATGGATGAGAGAGAGAGAGATACAACATACATTATTATTTTGAGCTCGATGATATCGATTTTGTGACGAGGTACCTTCAATATAGTCAAGTGAAAAGGCACATAGCTTTCTCTTTCTTTGAACTGATGGGAGAGAGAAACAACTTTACCTTCCTACCAACAGAAAAGTTCTAGTCAATCACATTAGTTCTTTGGATAGCTAATATTGCAGTTTTATTGAAGATTTTTTGCAATTCGAGAAATAGGGACTTCACATTCATGCAAGCGTAGCTGAGCCAAACAAACCAGAATTAGCATGCAAACTCCAGTCGCAATGAACTTCACAGAGGTCAACGCCCACCAAATTTGAGAGAAATTGGACCATTTGTTAGTGAGTAATTGTGTAGATACACAACCTTCCTACTGCGGTAGGCTCAGCAGGACACATTTTATTGATAGTTGCTGTTTTACATAAAAACCGGATATTTTATAACAGGAGCGACTGATAAAGCACCTTCGGTTATCTTACAGCCAATATTGTTGAAATACTTGCGAACAATGCCAATCAAAATCTGTTGTTCACTGACTTCAAACTTCAGTCCAAGTTTTCGTTTTTGAGACACTGACTCCATGCTGGTTTTTGCGATTTCGACCGTCAGCAAACATTCATTCAAAAATAAACGTAAAACTACAATCAACTATGCAAACAACAAACCAAACACCAAAAAACAAATGAGCACGAGTAGGTACTTAACCTCACAATGCACGCCAACAACTACACTGTCAATCGTAATCACTCCCAATGCCTCCATTTTGGCGGGCCAATGCCGCCATGATACCGCTAAATTGACGTTTAGAAGTTAAATCAATGTTTTGAGAGAACAAATTTTTATGGAAACATTATAATAGATGATTATACTCGTGAAACCCACTTGTCCTTAACCAACGCTTCAAATCTCCGATTCGATAAAACATCGACATATTTTAAACATGGTTAGGAAGTATTGGTGAAAACGGCTCTAAATGAATAGGAATGCAATTTTATTGGGATCTTATTGGGAAATGCAATACTTACATGCTCCTGTCCCGTTGGTCTGCCTCTGCCACTTTCTCTGTTGGTACGGCGGATGGGACCACCTGTGGCTTCACCAACGGAATCGCAGCTGGCACTGCCACTGGTACCACCACTGGCAAGACCACTGGCACCGCAATGGGCAGAGCCACCAGCATTGTCATCAGCTGTGCCACCGGCACCAACTCTGGCACGGTCACTAAAAAGGCTGCTGGCACTGCTACTGGCACCAGCACTGAAAAGGCTGCTGGCACCGCCTCTGGTACCACTGCTGAAAAGGCTGCTGGAACCATCACTGACAGCACCCACTGGAAGGCTACTGGCACCGCCACTGAAAAGGCTACCGGCACCACCACTGGATAGGATGTTGGTGCCCCCACTGCAACCGCCATTGGCACCACCACTGAAAAGGCTGTTGAAAAAGCCATCGACATCACTATTGGTATCAATGATTGTACTGGCAACAGCATCGCGGATGGCATCACTGATAGCAATGGAAACAGTGCCCATGTCCCCACCCCTTGATCTAGCAATGGCTCCAAGGATAGCATTGCTTATGGCAACCCCCAAGGCATTGCGGGTCACACTACCCACGGCACTACTTATGACACGAACGGTGAGACGGCCACTCGTACCGCCCACGTCACCATGGGTAGTATTGACCGTGACACCCGTGCTGTCACTGTCACTGACATGGCATCTCTCATCGCTGCTGTCACCTTGGATAGCATGGCCTATGTCATCGCTGCTGTCACCTTCCATAGCATCGCCTCCGTCATTGCTGCTCTCACCTTGGATAGCATGGCCTCTGTCATCACTGCTGTCACCTTGGATAGCATGGCCTCTGTCATCACTGCTGTCACGGATAGCATGGCCTCCGTAATCGCTGCTCTCACCTTGGATAGCACCACCCATAGGACCACCCATAGCACCGTGGATCGCACCATCCTGTGGGAAACAGAATAATAATCATTCATCCGAACAATGGAAGGGACCAGTTCCGGGGAATGAAGGCATCAGTTGAAGGACATCGAGAATTGGTATATCGATAATGACGTCAATAGAAAAATAGCCTCTAACATATCGATATCTCCCAATATCGATACTCCACGATTTCAAGTATCTTTTTGAGACGCTAAGAACTAACTTTTCCACTTTTACCTCAACCAGCTGGGATACTAACAGCCTATCCACCTTTCTTATCCTTCAGATACTTAGGTATTTATTTATTTCCCTATCTTTATTACAAAATGTTTTCAAAAAAATTAATTTCCTCTCATGTGCATTAAAAAACGCACAGTAAAACTGTGAAATGTCGATAGCGGGTAAATACTTGGATAATATTGGAATTATAATATTTTATATTTGTATATTGTTTATTTCAAACAAAGTAACATGGCAACGGGAATTTTCGTCAAATATTTTTGTTGGAAAGAAAATATTCATAACTCTTGGAAAAATGATTGTTTGAAGACCGTTTTCGAAAATAAGCGGTATTTTTTAAATGCGGGTGATTAAAAGTATAGGTATACAAATGCGGCAAGAAATGGCATTTCAGGTCTACTGACATCTGATTGGCTGGATCAGGTCTATTGACCGATATTCCCTCTACTGCTGGGGCCAGGAATGGTCAACCAATTGGCGGTACAGCGCGGTATAAACCCATCTGTGGCGTACGGTGGGAAACCCTCCCGAAATTACCCGGAACATGACATCCCCTTCGCCCACAAGAGGGCTACTGCGCAGCTACGCTTGTCAGGGAACTGGGCGCCCGTTTCCATGCAGGGCTCCCGTGTACCCGTGTAGGCCAATGGAGATGCGCTCCATCTCAAATTGCACCACCACCTGTACCATCCTACTGGCTGTTTGCCCCATCCACCGAATTATGCTATGGCGAACGTATAATTCGACGGCCACATCTACCTTTTGGCGAGGCCAGGATCTACCTTTTGATGATTGACTTTTCTTGATGACACATTCGGTGTTACATTTCTCGTATGTTTCTGCTAAGAATATTTGTTGTGAGTATTATAGGTTTATGGCTAACTACCTCAATCATAATGGGGAATTTTCGTCAATTTCTTTGAATAATACTTAATATTCAGAATTCTAGGAAAAATGGTAGGCTGAAGCCTTTTTTTTCAAAATTAAGCAATAGTTTTTAAATGAGGGTGACTAGAAGTACCTAAAATACGGCAAAAAATGACTATCAGGTCTACTGACATCTGACTAGCTGTTGGCTCAAGGAGGTGGAGCGAAGCTTCGGAGGCGAAGGTTCTCAATGCTGCCACAAACCCAATATTAGAAATGGCAACGAACCACTGCTGTGACATTTCGTGAACCTCCTCCCGGTTTGATTTTGTGGATGTGTTTTTTTACATGTATTTATACATTTGCGGTTCCATCCAATCCGTCCATTGTGGTTCTGTACATCGTTTAAAGTGATGTGCAAAGTGATGTGTGAAAAATGGTAGGCTGAAGCCTTTTTTTTTCAAAATTAAGCAATAGTTTTTAAATGAGGGTGACTAGAAGTACCTAAAATACGGCAAAAAATGACTATCAGGTCTACTGACATCTGACTAGCTGTTGGCTCAAGGAGGTGGAGCGAAGCTTCGGAGGCGAAGGTTCTCAATGCTGCCACAAACCCAATATTAGAAATGGCAACGAACCACTGCTGTGACATTTCGTGAACCTCCTCCCGGTTTGATTTTGTGGATGTGTTTTTTTACATGTATTTATACATTTGCGGTTCCATCCAATCCGTCCATTGCGGTTCTGTACATCGTTTAAAGTGATGTGCTTGCGCTCTAAGCGGGATCTGAATTGACCTACTCGGCAATTTACCTGATACGCCATTTCTAGCGGGAACTCAGAAATTCAAATTTCACACTCGTTTTCTGCTAGATTTTCCGACATAGGTAAACACCTCATTATGGTCAATAAGGGTTAATCCGTTATTGAACATATTTGGCAAAAAAAGGAGAATTTGTTACCCACGAAAATTGCTCAGTATATAGGTAGGTATGTAATGTAAAATGTTTCGGCCATTATAATGCGTGAGTAGTGAATTACCAATGCAAGAATGCATTTAATTCGTTGCCAGACCACTTATGTATACCTATACAGCGTGAGAGCTCAGAAATACATTATTTAAATATAAATACAATAATACAATATAAATATTTTTTTATACGGTTATGGGACTTATTCCCTAGTTTACTATCTTCTTCCCAGTTTATATTTATGTGTTTTAAAGTTTTTCCCTTTGAATAATTTGATGCTTGTTGTCACAGAACTAACTAAGAGTTACTTGTTGATTTGTTAAGGGATCGATATCATAATCCAGAGGATATCACCCGAATCCATGGTTAATTAGAGTGGGAGGAAGACGATGGGGAACAAGCAGCCGTCGAATAGAAGATAGTGCCTTCTTGGTGATTTTTATCTAGTTACGCATACCTACTTATTCAACAATGCCTTTTCCTAGTACCTAAGTAACTGTTTTGTATTTTTTTGGCAGGTATTGTGATTCTAGCCTTGAATTTTCCATCAAATCTTTGACTCTCATGAATTTATGAAAGACTGTTTTAGTTTTATAGGCACATGGGCATCCTTTTATGGGACCCATTTCGAGTTATTGATGGCTGCTTATGAAAAGACCACATTTTAACAAGTACCTATATAAATGCTGAAAATACCCTTAAAACATTTATCCGATAAATAATGAAACTGTCATAGTTACTACACATTCTAGTCACGAATGTGAACAAAATTAGTAGCTATAATATGTGCTATGTACATATATTATATTACTATATTGTGATGGAAACCATCACATGTGTTTATTGTTGTTTTCTGGAAAATTGTTGTTGTCCTATTTTGGTATTGATTGCGGTAGGTTCGAAAAAATATACGAGCTCTTCATAGCACGATTCTGGAATGAACCTGTACAATTGGCGCCCAACGTCTGCTCACCCACGCCGGGGGATGTCGCGACGCACGATGTCCACGCGACGGAGGCCGGCGGATCCGGAAGACCCTCAAGTGACGGAGGACGGGGACAATGGCCCACCTTCAGGGCAGTTGACTCACAGTAATGGCACGGTTCTTCAGCGCATAGGATCTGTTGAATCCCAGATCAGGGATTTCATGGGTCAACATGGTGAACTGATCTCTCTGCTCTCCAACCAGCAGCCCTCAAACGAAATTAGAAGTCTCCGTCAGGATGTAGAGGTGTTGAGGAGCCAAATCCAAACCGTCATTGGGCCCCCAAATCAACCAGTCACAATGGGAGCTGAACAGATCCCTGTCAGGGCCAGTAGTGACCAGGGTGCTACCTCCCACAAGGAGCACATAGGATCTCACAGACTACTGCCTAGGCCAGACAAATTTGATGGGTCGATTTCATGGGAGCAGTACCGCACGCAATTTACTGTGATTGCCCGGGCAAACGAGTGGGGTGACAAGGAGATGGGAGAGCACCTTGTGGCTTCCCTTTCAGGACACCCACTGATGGTTGTCCATAACCTGCCTCTGGAACAGCAGTCCAGCTTCAAGAGTTTGGCCGAGGTATTTCAGATGCGGTTTAGTAGTGAACACCTAACCTCATTGATGCACTCCCAACTACAGGCCCGTAAACAGCGTGACCAAGAAACCCTGTCAGAACTAGCAACGGATATAGAGAGACTGACACGAGGGGCGTTTCCAGTCTGTCCCTTGGAGGCTGTTGAAAGAATAGCTGTCAGGTCATTTATCCACGCCATCAAGGACCCCACCATCAGGGCATCGGTAAGCATTTCTTCCCCAAAATCAGTAGGGGCAGCATTAAGGAAAGCCCAGAGACTGGGAGTGGAGTTTCCAACCCAAGCAGTGCAGTCGGGCGCCTCAAAGACCGCCCCAGGACCCTCAAAATGTTACGAGTACAAGGAACTAGGGCATTTTGGTCGTGAGTGCCCCAACCGTACTCATTCGGAAAACTAGTTGTAGCCGAGGTACAGGGCCCTGCCCAGGCTACAATGACCCGTGGCCCCCATACATCTGCCATAGACCCCTCAAATGCAATCTTTGCTGAGGTTATTTTAGAAGGGCGTCGTTGCGGGATGCTTATAGACACGGGGGCGACAGTGTCTGTCCTCAGACCCGATGTAGCACAAGCCTATGGAGTCCGTGTCAAGCCATCAACCACACAAGTTCTGCAGACTGCAGGTCATGGGTGCATTACAGTGGTTGGGGAGTGTGTGGCCAAGGTAAGGATTGCCCATATGGAAGTTGAGCAACGATTTCTAGTTTTGAAAGTGAAGGATAAAGGAATTCTGGGCTTAGATTTCTTGGAACAAGTTGGTGCTCGGTTAGATCTTTCACAAAAAACCTTGTCAGTGCAAAATCAAGATGTGCCCTTGTGGCAAAGACAGCAGTTCGTGGAGAGGGGACTTCAATTGGTATCTGGAGCCTTAGAGACATCCTGGATAGCCACAGCCCTGGCTTACTCTGCATTAAGGGAGGGAAGCGACGAGTACAAGAGGGCCACAGCACTTTCGACGAAATATGCCGAGATTTTCGCTATTGGAGACCGCCCTCTGGGTAGATGCACAGTGGTGAGAAACTCAATAGACACTGGTGACACAAGACCCATCAAGCAAAACCCTAGACGAATGAATTCCATATTCCCAACAGCAGCATGTCGATCATTTGGTGGATGAGATGCGGGAACAAGGAGTGATAGAACCTTCCCAAAGTCCTTGGACCTCCCCCATAGTGTTAGTCCCCAAAAAGGATGGTACAACAAGGTTTTGCGTTGACTACCGCCGTCTTATCTCAGTGACAAAGAAGGATTCGTACGCCATCCCGTGCATTCAAAGCATGTTCGATGCCCTCAGTGACTCCAGTTGGTTTTGCTGCCTTGATTTGAAAAGTGGGTACTGGCAGGTGGCCATGAGTGAGGGTGACAAGGAAAAAACAGCATTTACGTTGTATGGAAAGGGGCTATGGCAGTTCAAGGTGCTCCCATTTGGTCTCTCAAATGCACCAGCAACCTTCCAGAGGCTGATGGAAATGGTCATACCAGCTGATCTTGCATTGGTGTATTTAGACGACATCATTGTGCATGGCCCTAATTGCGCCGATGTCCTCAACAAGCTAGAAGGGGTTTTCTGCAGATTGAAAGAAGCAGGACTACAAATAAATCCAAAGAAATGCACATTTTTTCGCCAGGATTATCTTGGACATGTCATTTCAGGCGAGGGAATCCACACAGACCCAAAGAAGACTAAGGCGGTTGAGTAATGGCCCACCCCAAAGAATAAAACGGAGGTTCCCTCATTTATGGGAATGTGCTCTTATTACCGAAGGTTTGTCAAATATTTTGCTTCAATCGCTCAGACTCTCTACAAGCTAATGGACAATCACACCCACTTTGTCTGGTCCGAGCACTGCGAAAGGAGCTTTGTTCAGCTAAAGAGAGCTATGGCTACTTCACCGGTTTTGGTGTGTCCAGACCTCAAATTACCATATGTTCTTGACTGTGACGCCAGTGCACATTCGGTTGGAGCAGTACTGTCCCAATGGGTTGATGGAGGAGAAAGGGTTGTGGCTTATTTTAGCAAGACATTATCAGCCCAACAAAAGAACTATTGTGCAACCAGGAGGGAGCTTTTGGCTGCTGTCCTCAGCATCCAGCATTTCCATGAGTACCTCTATGGAACCCCCTTTACATTACGCAGTGACCATGCGTCTCTCGTGTGGTTAACTTCCTTTAAAAGACCCGAAGGACAACTGGCAAGATGGCTAGAAATGCTACAGACATACTCTTTCAGGATAGTCCACAGGCCAGGGAAGAACCACGGAAACGCGGATGGGCTCTCAAGACGGCCTTGTGGTAGTCAATGCTCCTACTGTGATCGGAAAGGAATTTCCCTTTTACCAAAGGAGGAAATGAATTATATTTGCAAACCAGCTGCATCCGCCCAACTTTGGCAAGATGGCGTCATCCGGGTGGTAATAGCCACATTGGGAACAGGGAGGAAGCCAACTCAAGAAGAAATGACCCCACTAGAACCCAAGGCCAGACAGTTGTTGATGCTCTGGGACTCCCTACAGACAAGAGATGGAGTGTTGTACCATCGGTGGGAGAGACCACAGGGTAGAGGTTACTGGCAGGTTGTAGTGCCTGCGAGTCAAGTTCCTCATGTGCTGCAGGAATGCCATAATAGTGCCACAGGCGGTCACTTTGGCTTCATGAAGACCCTTGGGAAGGTTCGCCAATGTTACTTCTGGCTGGGTATGGCATCAGACGTGAAGGCATGGTGCAAGACGTGTGTAGATTGTCAGAAGATTAAAGGGCGGCAACAAAGGAAACCTGCACCCTTCAACAGTTCATGGTTAGGGGACCCTTTGAAAGAATCGGGTTGGACGTACTAGGACCGTTACCACATACAAGAAGTGGTAATCGGTTTGTCCTAATAGTTTCGGACTACTTCACTAAGTGGCCGGAAGCTGTCGCCATCTCCAACCAGGAAGCTGAAACGGTTGCTGCTGCCCTTGTAGAACGGGTATTCAGCCATCACGGGGTCCCAAATGAAATCCACACGGACCAAGGGCGCAACTTCGAATCAAAATTAATAAAGGAAATGAGCGAAATACTTGGCACAAGACACACCCGGTCCACCCCACTCCATCACCAGTCTGGAGGTCTTGTTGAGCGTCTAAACAGGACAATAACAAAGTACCTAACAGCGTTCATAAACTCCAAGCAGGATGACTGGGACAAGTTGTTGCCTTTATTTTTGTTGGCATATAGGAGTGCTCCTCACGTCACTACTGGGTTTTCGCCAGCCCTCATGATGTACGGGCAGGAACTCCAACTTCCAGAAGAGTTGGTGCGGCCGGTGTTGGACGAACAGCGATGCTCTACCCCCTACGCATTCAAGTTGCGCGAGGACTTATTGGAGATAAGGTAGTTCGCTCGTCGAAACATGGGTATTCAGATGAAACTACAGAAAACCCGATTTGACAGGCATGCAAAATTAACGAGCTTCCAGGCAGGCGACTGGGTATGGGTACACGAGCCGGGAAGAATTGTGGGGCGGTGCCCGAAGTTACAACCTCAGTGGTCTGGCCCTTGGATGGTGCTGAAGAAAGCAAACGATGTGTTGTACCAGGTCCAGTTGGTGAGGACTAAGAGGTTCATACACGTCAATCGGATGGCTTGTGCTGATGTCAAGAAGACGGGGGTAGTGTGATGGAAACCATCACATGTGTTTATTGTTGTTTTCTGGAAAATTGTTGTTGTCCTGTTTTGGTATTGATTGCGGTAGGTTCGAAAAAATATACGAGCTCTTCATAGGGAGATTCTGGAGTGAATCTGTGCAATATTATATTATACTACTATATTATACTATGCTAATTGAGGCAAAGGGAGCAAGCTCTGGCTATGTTTGAATTAGGAGTAAGGGGGTGACGTACTTTAGTTGTTACCTTACACCAAATGAGCCAATCGCCAATTTCGAAGCGAGACTGGCAAACTTGAAAGTTCGTAGTACTAGGGGAGAAGTGCTGGTGGTAGGTGATTTTAATGCCA
This sequence comes from Leptopterna dolabrata, assembly GCA_954871275.1. Lineage (NCBI taxonomy): Eukaryota > Metazoa > Arthropoda > Insecta > Hemiptera > Miridae > Leptopterna > Leptopterna dolabrata. The sequence goes on from OX940974.1 coordinate 17,982,174, forward strand.
AGGCAGTGGAATGATGATCCAGACAGCAGGGGCCGACGGGTTATGGAGTTGGTGGCAAGTCTCGGTTTGGTAATTATCAATAGAGGGGAGGTGCCAACTTTCCGAAGAGTTGGATATAGGAGTACCATACCTGACATCACAATGGGCTCTGAAAGGCTCGCAGGTCAGATTAACACATGGCAGGTGCTGGAATATTACTCTGCTAGTGACCACCAGTATATTCAGTACCAGAAAGGGGAACCACAACCAGGGCAAGAGCGGTCTTCGCTCACTCGGTGGAATGTAGAAAGACTGGATAGAGACATCTTTGACACCATGATCCAGATGGGTAAAGGAGCTCTTCAAAGAGTAAAGCAGAGATTAGGGGGAGGACCGGTCGCGATGCTGCTGGTAGCAGCAACCATGTATCTGTTAACCGGGGCATGTATAACTTAAATCACTTGCGGTGGAGTAGTGGAAATCCATTGCAAAAAACTACAGGTCAAAAATAGAAATAGTATATTTCCACGTCAAATTAGACTATTTCTATTTTTATCCTGTTGTTTTTTTTGTTTTTTTCAGGGCATGTGAGAGCTCCATGCCGAAGAAATCGGCGATGCGAGACCAACGCCCGGCATACTGGTGGAATCAAGGTATAGCGGATCTGAGGAAGAACTGTTTCAGACTCAGGAGGCTAGCACAAAGAGCCAGAAGGAATACTGCTCACTTTCACCAGAAAACGGAGCAGTACAGAGTAGGTAGGAGAGCCTTAGGCATTGCAATGGCCAAAAACAAAGCCCAGAAGTGGAAGGAGCTCTGGGAGGATTTGGAGAATGACCCGTGGGGGTTGGGGTACAAACTCGTCCTCCAAAAACTCAAAGAGGCGGACTCCACTTTGGAAATGCCCACGGAGGTCAAAGAAACGATAGCGGAGGAACTTTTCCTGACACATGACTTGGAGGAACAGGCGCAAATCGAAGTAACACCTGATGAGATACCCCTTTTCACTATGGACGAACTGCAGAAGGCGGCAAAATCCATGTGGAACAAGAAGGCCCCAGGACAGGATAGGATCCCAGTCGAGATCTTGAAGATGGTAGCCCAGACTTGCTCAGAGGTGCTGCTCGACATGTATAACGCATGCCTTGAAGAAGGAATTTTTCCAGGGCAGTGGAAGGTAGCCAACCTCGTTCTCATGGGGAAAGGCAAGGGAGACCCAAGTACAGCATGAGCTCGTAGACCTTTGTGTAAGCTTGACTTAGCTGGCAAGCTCTATGAGAAGCTTCTTAAACAAAGAACATTAGATGCCGTGGTAGAAGCCGGAGGGTTGTCGCCAAGACAGTACGGATTCACTACAGGTCGATCGACTGTCGATGCGGTAGATGAGGTGGTAACAGCAGCAAAGGCAGTGAGGACTGGGAACCACTGGTCACGGAATCTTTGTATGGCTGTCACTCTCGACGTGAGGAATGCTTTCAATTCGAAAAGGTGGTGAGATATATTTAAAGCCCTTAAAGAAGACTTCCGAATACTGGTGTACCTCTGCAGAGTGTTACAGGACCATCTGTCAGAGCGGTGGGTCACTTTTCATACCCTGAAGGAAAACGCAGGAAGAGGATCACCTCAGGAGTGGCTCAAGGCTCAGTACTCGGGGCGGACCTGTGGAATATCAATTATGATGGGATCCTGCGCATCGAAATGCCGGAAGGTGTGTTTCTCGTGGGATATGCGGACGACGTTGTCATCGTGATAATCCCACGCACAATAGAGTTCCTTCAGTTCAAGCTGAACCAAGCAATGAGGACGATTATGGAATGGGTGGAGTCACGATCCCTGTTGTTGGCTGTCCAAAAGACAGAAGCAGTAAGGTATCTGGAAGTCATGCTTGACAGCAAGCTCACTTTCTGGAACCATATCCGCAAAGCGGCTGACAAGGCTGCGAAAATAGTTGCAAGCTTGAGTAGGCTGATGGCTAATATTGAAGGACCATCTGCAGCAAAAAGGAAACTCCTGATGCAAACTGGAGATGCCATCATGCTCTATGGAGCCGGAGTGTGGGCCGAGGCACTCCGTGTCCAAAAATACAGAAAGAAAATGGAGGCAGTGCAGAGAAGAGGAGCGCTAAGGGTCTGCAGTGCATATAGAACGGTGTCGGGTGCTGCTGCCCAAGTCATTGCCGGTGTCATCCCCATAGATATATTGACTGATGAACGCAGACGAATATAACGTCGGAAGGGCAAGAGTGCACCACAGTCAACGAAAAAGAAGGAAGGCTACGTGATTGGTAGAGGAGGTGGGACCAGGAAACCAAAGGAAGATGGACGGCTACTCTTATTGGCAATGTAGGTCAATGGATCGAGAGGAATCACGGAGATCTAGGCTATTACCTAACGCAATTTCTGATGGGGCACGGTTACTATCGCTTCGTACCTATGTCCTCACTGGGAGCACCTCAGACAGCAGGTGACAGCAGAAATTGGTGAATTCAGACCAAGGAAAAGGAAATAAATCGGGGATGGGAGGGAGAAAGGAGCCAACCAAGGCAGTGAACAAGACCAGGAGATACCTTTAAAGGATAGAAAAGGACTGTCCCGAAGTAATACCGAAAGGAAGTTCCGGGACAGTACCGAAAGAAGCGGGAAAGGCTGTTTTAGTCGGTAGGCCACACGTGGAGAGTCCGACAAAGGATGAGGATGCCCGACCTCATTTTCAGTGCATAAAGCATTTCACCTGAACCCTATATATTGTGTGTGTGTGTGTGTGTGTGTGTGTGTGTGTGTGTGTGTGTGTGTGTGTGTGTGTGTGTGTGTGTGTGTGTGTGTGTGTGTGTGTGTGTGTGTGTGTGTGTGTGTGTGTGTGTGTGTGTGTGTGTGTGTGTGTGTGTGTGTGTGTGTGTGTGTGTGTGTGTGTGTGTGTGTGTGTGTGTGTGTGTGTGTGTGTGTGTGTGTGTGTGTGTGTGTGTGTGTGTGTGTGTGTGTGTGTGTGTGTGTGTGTGTGTGTGTGTGTGTGTGTGTGTGTGTGTGTGTGTGTGTGTGTGTGTGTGTGTGTGTGTGTGTGTGTGTGTGTGTGTGTGTGTGTGTGTGTGTGTGTGTGTGTGTGTGTGTGTGTGTGTGTGTGTGTGTGTGTGTGTGTGTGTGTGTGTGTGTGTGTGTGTGTGTGTGTGTGTGTGTGTGTGTGTGTGTGTGTGTGTGTGTGTGTGTGTGTGTGTGTGTGTGTGTGTGTGTGTGTGTGTGTGTGTGTGTGTGTGTGTGTGTGTGTGTGTGTGTGTGTGTGTGTGTGTGTGTGTGTGTGTGTGTGTGTGTGTGTGTGTGTGTGTGTGTGTGTGTGTGTGTGTGTGTGTGTGTGTGTGTGTGTGTGTGTGTGTGTGTGTGTGTGTGTGTGTGTGTGTGTGTGTGTGTGTGTGTGTGTGTGTGTGTGTGTGTGTGTGTGTGTGTGTGTGTGTGTGTGTGTGTGTGTGTGTGTGTGTGTGTGTGTGTGTGTGTGTGTGTGTGTGTGTGTGTGTGTGTGTGTGTGTGTGTGTGTGTGTGTGTGTGTGTGTGTGTGTGTGTGTGTGTGTGTGTGTGTGTGTGTGTGTGTGTGTGTGTGTGTGTGTGTGTGTGTGTGTGTGTGTGTGTGTGTGTGTGTGTGTGTGTGTGTGTGTGTGTGTGTGTGTGTGTGTGTGTGTGTGTGTGTGTGTGTGTGTGTGTGTGTGTGTGTGTGTGTGTGTGTGTGTGTGTGTGTGTGTGTGTGTGTGTGTGTGTGTGTGTGTGTGTGTGTGTGTGTGTGTGTGTGTGTGTGTGTGTGTGTGTGTGTGTGTGTGTGTGTGTGTGTGTGTGTGTGTGTGTGTGTGTGTGTGTGTGTGTGTGTGTGTGTGTGTGTGTGTGTGTGTGTGTGTGTGTGTGTGTGTGTGTGTGTGTGTGTGTGTGTGTGTGTGTGTGTGTGTGTGTGTGTGTGTGTGTGTGTGTGTGTGTGTGTGTGTGTGTGTGTGTGTGTGTGTGTGTGTGTGTGTGTGTGTGTGTGTGTGTGTGTGTGTGTGTGTGTGTGTGTGTGTGTGTGTGTGTGTGTGTGTGTGTGTGTGTGTGTGTGTGTGTGTGTGTGTGTGTGTGTGTGTGTGTGTGTGTGTGTGTGTGTGTGTGTGTGTGTGTGTGTGTGTGTGTGTGTGTGTGTGTGTGTGTGTGTGTGTGTGTGTGTGTGTGTGTGTGTGTGTGTGTGTGTGTGTGTGTGTGTGTGTGTGTGTGTGTGTGTGTGTGTGTGTGTGTGTGTGTGTGTGTGTGTGTGTGTGCGTGCGTGCGTGCGTGCGTGCGTGCGTGCGTGCGTGCGTGCGTGCGTGCGTGCGTGCGTGCGTGCGTGCGTGCGTGTGTGTGTGTGTGTGTGTGTAGGGAGGATTTGGACCGTTGATCAATAGTTTAGGATAGATGTTGATCGATTGTCGACCGCACCTCAACAATCGATCAACATCTATACAAATATATATACAGGGTGTCTCACTTATGATCCGAAAATTTTTAACCACGTGTTCTACAACCAATTTCCAACAAAAAGTGTCCCTTAAAGTTTTTTTTTTAAACCACTAAAAACCTGAGTTTTTTCAATGTTAAGATTTTTTTCGTGTTTTCGACCTTTGGTCACTGAAAAGGTCATAACTCCCTTAATATGAAAAGTAAAACCAAATCTAAGTAAACCGTTGGAAAGAGCGTTAAATTTCCCGTCTTTTGAGCCTCTAACAATAATTTTTTGAAGGGAACTTGAGAGTGAAAAATGAGCCTGAAAAGTTAATTTCGTCAACTCTTGAAAACTGCCTGTTTTTCCAACGATCATTAGGCCCCATAATTCTGGTGATTGGTCATAGCCTGTAAGCCTAAAAAATGCGCAAAAGCCTCAGCTTTCCAACGGTATAGTCAGTTTTTATTTTTTAGAGGGAACTTTTTGAGAAAATTGAGTTTTTATGCGAAAAAACGTGTGTTTTCAGGCACATTTGAGGGTTTTTCCTTGGGGAAAAAAGTACTGCATGACTAACCACTGATGACTTTGGAGGCGGATTTACGTATTTTTTTACGCTGAATCTAATGGTGCCATACCCAGGCTTCCTAGCAATGCCGCCTGTCTGTCGGTGGGATTGTATGCGAAAAAACGTGTGTTAAACAGAGTGAGGTTTGTTTCTGTTGTTTGTTGTGATGCCCTCTTCTTAGCGTTGATAAGAAAATCGTCATGAGGAAAACATCTACGTACAAAGTCTCTCTATTCGACCGAGTTCACCATCACGTTCAATCCGTTCTTCCGTTTCGTTCGATCCAGTTTCCTGTGTTGAAAATTTTCGAAGTTTTTCTTTCCACTATGGCTCCATTCACCTATACCGTCAAAGAGTGCGTCGACATGATTTTCGTATATGGTTACGCACGGAAACGCATCAGCAGCGGGAAGAGAGTACGCGCGGTGTTTCCCCAACAGACATCCTCCTTACAGAGAAACCTTCAGTAGGGTAAATGCACTTCACCATATCAAAAGGTGTTCGTTTTTGTGGTGTTGTGGTGTTCGAACACCTTTTGATATGGTGAAGTGCATTTACCCTACTGAAGGTTTCTCTGTAAGGAGGATGTCTGTTGGGGAAACGCCGTGCGTACTCTCTTCCCGCTGCTGATGCGTTTCCGTGCGTAACCATATACGAAAATCATGTCGACGCACTCTTTGACGGTATAGGTGAATGGAGCCATAGTGGAAAGAAAAACATTTTCAACACAGGAAACTGGATCGAACGCAACGGAAGAACGGATTGAACGTGATGGTGAACTCGGTCGAATAGAGAGACTTTGTACGTAGATGTTTTCCTCATGACGATTTTCTTATCAACGCTAAGAAGAGGGCATCACAACAAACAACAGAAACAAACCTCACTCTGTTTAACACACGTTTTTTCGCATACAATCCCACCGACAGACGGGCGGCATTGCTAGGAAGCTCTGGGTATGGCACCATTAGATTCAGCGTAAAAAAATACGTAAATCCGCCTCCAAAGTCATCAGTGGTTGGTCATGCAGTACTTTTTCCCCAAGGAAAAACCCTCAAATGTGCCTGAAAACACACGTTTTTTCGCATAAAAACTCAATTTTCTCAAAAAGTTCCCTCTAAAAAATAAAAACTGACTATACCGTTGGAAAGCTGAGGCTTTTGCGCATTTTTTAGGCTTACAGGCTATGACCAATCACCAGAATTATGGGGCCTAATGATCGTTGGAAAAACAGGCAGTTTTCAAGAGTTGACGAAATTAACTTTTCAGGCTCATTTTTCACTCTCAAGTTCCCTTCAAAAAATTATTGTTAGAGGCTCAAAAGACGGGAAATTTAACGCTCTTTCCAACGGTTTACTTAGATTTGGTTTTACTTTTCATATTAAGCGAGTTATGACCTTTTCAGTGACAAAAGGTCGAAAACACGAAAAAAATCTTAACATTGAAAAAACTCAGGTTTTTAGTGGTTTAAAAAAAAAACTTTAAGGGACACTTTTTGTTGGAAATTGGTTGTAGAACACGTGGTTAAAAATTTTCGGATCATAAGTGAGGCACCCTGTGTATATATATATATATATATATATATATTAATTGCAACGCAATTCTTAGCCCGACCCCCAACTAGTTTTTTTGTCACATGTCACACTTTTTTGTCCCGCGATACCGTTGCTAGGGAAGCTAATTTCTATGCTATTCATTACATTACATTCATTACATTAAAGTCCTAAGGAGGTATTTAGCCTCCTTAGGACTTTAACTTGACATTGCCCAGGCCCCGAATCAGCTGAGTGGCCCCTGAAGCTAATTTCTATGCTATTCACGCTATGAAGCTGTAATTTGGTATTTAGCCTCCTTAGGACTTTAACTTGACATTGCCCAGGCCCCGAATCAGCTGAGTGGCCCCTGAAGCTAATCTCTATGCTATTAACGCTATGAAGCTGTAATTTGGTATTTAGCCTCCTTAGGACTTTAACTTGACATTGCCCAGGCCCAGAATCAGCTGAGTGGCCCCTGAAGCTAATTTCTCTGCTATTCACGCTATGAAGCTGTAATTTGGTATTTAGCCTCCTTAGGACTTTAACTTGACATTGCCCAGGCCCCGAATCAGCTGAGTGGCCTTCGGGGAGTCATTTCGGACTCGAATTGCGTTGCAAATTCCTCGTTCTATACAAAGTATAGAAGATAAGAGATTGGGGGTCCAGGGGGCTTGCCCCCTGGCGAGGCGCGGAGCGCCGAGTATATATATATATATATATATATATATATATATATATATATATATATATATATATATATATATATATATATATAATACTATGCTACGAATATTATAGTACTATGTTATGCTATAATCTATACTACTATAATTATGCCTTACTACGTATATTATACATCTATATTATAACATACTACGCATAGTATATTTCTACTACTATGCTAGTTATTGGTTTATTATTCTGCAAATGATACATCTATGTAATCGCTCAGCAAAAAATTTATATCACACCCCCTCAAGATTTTTTTTTTAAAGTTTCAAGGTGCGTAGATTCCAAAAACGCTGCGAAGTCCGTGTCACATGGGTTTATTATTCTACTGGACGTAGTAGAGAAATTATGGCTGTTCATTTATTGCCACTTTCATATTAGAAGACTTGGCTATTTTTGATGGTTTCCACCAATTTTGGCCCCCAAAAACACGAATTAGGCTCGGCTTTTTTTTAAAGATTATCTTTAAACATTTATAGTACCACTTAAATGTCTTGATTCACCTGTTGATAGTACTTCTAGTGTTACTATACAAATGTACGGTGATTTCAGACAATTTCCCATGTTTTTGACTCATGAAAAATGAATTTGGGGAGCTTAACCTTCGTTACAACCTGAATTCTTCACTCTTCGGTCAAAATCAACTTAATATTCGGTATTCTCGCCCTAAAAAACATGGAAAACGATGCCCCAAAAGCTCATGTGTGCGGAAAAACGACGACTTTATACCAAAATTTAACGAAAATTTAGGGCTTAAACTTCGTTAGAACCTCAATTTTCCACTCTTTGGAAGAAATCGACTTCATATTCGGTCTGCTCGTCCCGAAAACATAGAAACCGATACCTCAAAAGCTCACCTTACTAACATGTTACTAAAACACAAAAACGCTGCAAATTCCTTGTCACATGGGTTTATTATTGTATTGGACACACCTAAAAAAATGTTGGCTGTTGATTTATTGTTTCTTTCATTTGAAATAATTGAAATAGCAGTTTCTGATGGTTACTACCAATTTTGGCCCCCAAAACACGAATTAGGTAGGTATGCGCTCTTTTTTTCAAATTATCTTTGATCATTGGCAGTGCCATTTAATCGTATAGATCCACCTGTTGACACTTTTTGTAGTGTAATTATACAAATTGAAGGTGATTTCAGACAATTTCCCAGGTTTTTGACTCATTAAAAAAAATCAATTGTGGGAGCTGAACATTTGGTAGAACCTCAATTTTCCACTCTTTGGTCAAAATCGACTTCATATTCGGTATTCAGTCCCCAAAAACATGGAAAACGATACCTCAAAAGCACATGTTACTAACATGTTACTAAAACACAAAAAGTACCTATTTTTGCACTCATTTTCACTCATAACACCCCTGGTTATATTCCGATCGGGCTGCAAAGTTCCGGGACACAACTAGGGCCCAAATGGAGCATGTGTGCAAAAACACGACTTTTTTAGACTGAAAATGAAGCCGGTACAGGTGATACGGCGGACGGCGGACGGACATTGCATTTTGGATTATTATTCTGTGAATAATACATCTATGTATCCGCTCAGCAAAAAATTTTTATAACACCCTCTCAAAATTTTTTCTTTTCCGTTTTAAGGTGCGTAGATTCCAAAAATGCGATGTCCGTCCGCCGTACGCCGTACACGTGTACCGGCTTTATTTTAGGTCTAAAAAAGTAGTTCTTTCGCACACATGCTCTATTTGGGCCCTAGTTGTGTCCCGAATGTTTTCAGCCCGATCGGAATATACCCAGGGGTGTTATGGGCTTATGGGTGAAAATGTGAGTAAAAATAGGTACTTTTTGCGTTTTAGCAATATGTTAGTAAAATGAGCTTTTTAGGTATCGTTTTACATGTTTTTCGGGACGAGAAGACCGAATATGAAGTCGATTTTGACCAGAGTGGAAAATAGAGGTTCTACCAAACGTTCAGCTCCCAAAATTGATTTTTTATGAGTCAAAAACCTGGGATATCGTCTGAAATCACCATCAATTTGTATAATAACACTGGAAGTAGTATCAGCACGTGGATCAAGACGATTAAATGGCACTACCATTGATCAAAGATAATTTGAAAAAAAAGAGCGTACCTAATTTGTGTTTAGGGGGCAAAAATGGTGGAAACAATCAGAAATAGCTATTTCAATTATTTCACATGAAATAAACAATAACTGAACAGCCAGCATTTCTGCAGGTATGCCCAATATAATAATAAACCCATGTGACAAGGACTTTGCAGCGTTTTGGAATCTACGCACTTTGAAACGTAATGGAAAAAATTTTGAGGGGGTGTTATAAAAATTTTTTGCTGAGCGATTACATAGATGTATTTTCACAGAATAATAAACCAAAATAGGGGTTTTCGAGGGATTTTTGAGGTTTTAGTGAACATGAGCTTGTGAGGTATCATTTTCCGTGTTTTGTAGGGCGAGAAGACCGAATATTACGTTGATTTTGACCGAAGAGTGAAGAATTGAGGTTATAACGAAGGTTAAGCTCCCGAAATTCATATTCTGCTAGTGAAAAACATGGGAAATTGTATGACATCACCATACATTTGTATAATAACACTAGACGTAGTACCAACAGGGGACTCAAGACAAATTCATTAAATGGTACTATCAACGATCAAAAATAATCTTTTTTTAAAAAAGGCCGAGCCTAATTCGTATTTTTGGAGGCCAAAATTCGTGGAAGCCATCAGAAATAGCCGTTTCAATAATTACACATGAGTGAAACATTGAAGGAACAGCCAAAATTTCTGTACGTATGTTAAGTAGAATAATGAACCCATGTGACAAGGACTTTGCAGCGTTTTTCGTTAATTATCGTTTATTGTAAAAGCTACACGGCATTACAAGGTTGGTAAATTGATTGCATTTCTTAGAGGAAAGGCCAAAACTGAAAATACTGTTCCAATATATTACAAAATGAGTTAAATTAAATAAATTAAAGCTCATAAAGGAACCTGCTGTATATGTACTGCAATGATTTAACGAACGGTACCTAGTAATAAATAACCAAAACGAAAACCACCCAGGCGGTGAAAATAAATTGGTCTCAAATAGGCACCTAAACTTGGAGCTTTGTCCCACCGTAAATCAACAAAAAATAAATAGGTACTTGAAACCACAGTGGGAATATTGATAATTTAAAATTTCAAGGATAAAAGAAAATGTCCTTGTTTCATACGGGCAGCTCCACGCATCCTTCTCATACTGGCAGTCGAGAAAAGCCATCAAGCGCTCACTTTGAATAAGCGCAGCACCAAAGTGCGCATTGCGGGTGCCTTTGGAAATTAAGCATCAAGAAAGTAAATGCGCTATAATGTCCTGTTCTCCTGAGTTTCACAGCGGACATTTGTTCTTGAAGTCAAGGAAACTTTCAAGTTAAGTAGAGTAAGTCTGGGCACCATTTTAATTCCCATTCTCAACTGTGCCAATAAATGCTTCACTGACAATGACAAGTTTAATATCAGGTAAGCCGCCTGTTCACTCGCTAGAGCCGTCAGACTAGGGAAGTATAAGCTAAAACTAGATGCCTCGATCTTCAGCGAGTCACTTTCAATACAAAAATCTGTTAACTTATTCAAAATGAGCTCCAGTGACGACTTTAGAAGAACAGGAGCATCTGCCTAGCCAAGTTGGCGCATGAAACTAGGTCCAAGACTTCTCTGAATTGGTTTCCCCGTAGCAAAATCGATAGTTTTTCAGTCTCCCCCAACGCCTTCTGAAAATAACTATATTTGATTTGCTCGTATTTACTGTGAGGAGATTTGTTGAGTGTCGTGGTACCCCTCTTTTCCAATCCAATGTAAATATGTTAGATTTAAACCAATAACTAGCAAGGAGAAAGACCAGCTGTGAGAAGCCTCGGTGGAAGACCAGAAGCTTCCCTCTCCATCAACTTCCAACGTTGGTAGATGAGGGACGAAGTGGAGGCACCTTTATAAGGCGCCCGTCTCGCCCAGCTCTTCATTCTACCGACCTCACTCCTACCTGCGACTTATCTCTCTCTTACCTCGCACCTCCTCTCTCTCCTACCTTTCCCTCGCATATCCACTGTGGTGAAACCTGGGATATGACTCACGAAAGGATCCCGGCATTCACTGTGGTGAAAACCTGGGATATGACTCACGAAAGGATCCCGGCATTCACTGTGGTGAAAACCTGGGATGCTGGCACGTCCACTAGTGACCATTGTGGTGAAAACCTGGGGCACATCCTCCTCTCTCCTACGGCCTATTCAAACCAGACTTATCTTGCACTCACGACACTGAGCAATAATCATGAAGAGCTTTCAGAATAAGTTTCATAGTAACATAGTTGTCAGACAGTTAAATCAAACCATCAGCATGAAAATTGCAATATCCAGGGTGCTGTCAATTTGTACACCAACTAGATTTTTTCCCTCAGAAAACTTTCAAAGTCCGCCACCACAAACAGTGCAAAAAATATAGAAGAAATAGAACCCCCTTGTAAAATTCCTTCTTTGGCGCTACACTGTTTAGTATTCACTCCATTCACATTTATATAAAACGAGGCGTTATAGTTACTAATATCTACTAAATATATTTATCGGAGAAAGAATGAAACTGTCAAAGTTACTACACATTCTAGTCACGAATGTGAAAAAAGTAGTAGGCGTAGGTACCTACCTATATTATACTACACTAAGTGTATTATACTACTACATTATACTATACTACGTACAGTAGTACACTACCAATACTATACTATACCTATACTACTCTCTACCCGATGATCTGGATTTTTTTCTCCTCAAGCTTGACCTCCACAAAAACCATTTGGAACCCTTTTTATTGGTGTACGTTTGTTATATTGTGTATTTTTCTGTTGTTTTGTTCTTGTTGCCTCTCAAATCCCTACTTTTCCTACCCTACCCTATTGCTGTCTATCACGTAAACCAGTCTAGCAGTTTATTTAGTTGTTTCGCTGTGGGGCTGTGATAATTCGATTATTTACTTACTTCAGCCATAATATCAATCTAGTACTTGTACCTAAATATTTTTATAATTAATTAACAACCTATTTGTATAAATAATTAACTATGTTTTTAATTGGTATTTGCCCGTTTGTATCTAATAAATAAATAAATAACTAAAACTGTTCTGGGATTTATCATGTACCTATGTACCTAACTAAATGCATTAAAGTTTTTCGCTCACAAATTTCTTTTGTACTTATAGCTAGACCACTTATTTCAATTAGTTAAATCGTGCGCATGGAGTGAAGAAAAACCAACTGAAAATTATATAAAAGGGACCGACGGGAGTTTGTCGCACGCGAGCGCAAGTGCGATTCTAGGAATCGGATATCGGTGGAAAAATATCGATATTTCGATAATGTCGATGTCCTATCCCTGATTCAGGCTGGTCGGAGTCCAACATGAGGGCGATTATTCAATATAAAACTCCGCATTCCAGTTTGAATTACATATTAAAACTGAGAATAGAACCAAAGAAAGTTCGTCATGCAGCATGACCATACGAGCGATTTTTCGAAGCCTGTGACGATAAGCAGCCATTCCTGAAGATTTTTATGATTTTTACCCCTTACAAACTCAAATTCGACTCCCGAAAATTCGAATCTTAGCCACTAGGTACCTATGTATTTTGAGCAATAAATGTTTTACAATTGAAACAATTTTTTTCCGTTTTGAGTACCTACCCATTCTACACCAATTTTGATTATTCAATATAAATTATGAGTAGTTATTAGTTTTTTTTCACAAATTGTTGGCACCCTCTTTGTTTTCGAAAATTACCCCTCATCGAACCCATCCTCTCGTTTACCATTACGAACATACGGGCAAAATTTGGGTTTTCATCTATTAGCCAAGGTTAAATATTGTCTGGAATGACCCATGTATATTCATACGCATATTCAGTATGTTCTGGAATGAAAAATAATCAAAACTCGTTTTAAAAATCCGTGTAGGTACTAAAAGTTTGGTATCCATAGAAATCTGGGACAAATTTTGAAACTGGATTCGCTTTCCACAACAAAAATAAGGTGGGGCAGTTCTCATTTGGAATTTTCAAAATATGGCTACTTCTAAGTGGGACACTTCGGGGCACCGGGTATCAAGAAGTATGGAAATGTTCATTCCCGCTCCATGTATGAAGATGTTTTTGGATATTATCAGTATGAGCCAATTCACTCGAAACCATCCTGTGCAACGCACGGATAACTCAGCTAGTTAATTACAACTTGGTTCAGCTCACCGAGTAGGTTCCCGGAGCCTCGGCGGTGTCCAGTTCGCCGAATCCTGGAGGAGGTCTGACTTTCCTCCTCAGAGTATTTGGCGACGGAGGGCCCCACACAGCCTGTTCTTCCTGGGTGATCAACTGCCACGTCACGGAGATGCTCTGTAATATATTAGAGGAAATTAGCAATTTGCGGATCCATCGAGCTAAAAGAGGGGGTATATACAAGTTACAGCACCCGACCGAACTTACTGCTGACGCAGTCATGATAGACCATAAAACCCCTGCGAGCAAGCTCGAACCTTCAGTTCTCGGTTGCTACTGTAATCGACCGACCCTGTGTGTGTTCCGCGTAATTTCCTAAGAGGTTCCAAAGTGTGTTAATAACTTTATTCTGCCGTAATTTAAAAGTCCGTGTAAGTCCAAAACCATACACATATATATATCTATATATATAATCAGTCTGTGTATTATGTATTAATGATAGACATACTTCAAATTTATATCCGCTCTTCAACTTTTATATTCTCTTCCAAAGATTAGTATGTCTGGCTATAAAAGATCATCACCGCACGCATTAGTCAAGAGCGGCCCGCCTCCAGAAGCCCACAATCCAGAATCAAGTGCTCCCATGTTTGCACGGCCACTCCATCACAGCGACAGGCTGGATCATCCCGAATGCCAAAACGGTGGAGGTAAGCTGCATTTCTGCCATGGCCAGACAGCACCTGAGTTACCTTGTACGTAATTCTCAGCTCAGTCCCCAGCCTGCTCGCAACCGTAGGGAAGAAACGACGAGTGAACGCTCCTTTTGTGCTCGAAGCCCATTCCTTCTCCCACTCCATCAGATCCATCCGTCTGCTGATGCTCTTCACATGGCTGACAGGAGTCTTCGCAAAGTGGACCGGAGCATCGTTGTCCTCAGCGGCCTCCTTTGCCAGGTGATCAGCCTCCTCATTTCCAACGGTACCTTGATGCTTTCCTTAGGAGGTCCAGGGATATCTGGCTGTCCGTCCAAACAATTGCAGACCTCCTGTGTAGGGGAACGACCAGTGATTCCAGCCACCCATCTGCCTCTTTTATAGCCAGGAGCTCAGCTTGGTTGTTTGTACACCAACCGGCTAGGTGGAACTTGACCGAATAAACCACAGTGGGCGGTCCTGTTTCATACACAACAAATGTGCACCCTACACATCCGTTCATCAGCCTGCTCCCATCCGTAAAAACCTCAAATTCGGGCGAAACATCTTCCTCATTCAAGGCTGAGACCGCCCAAGCCGGATGAAGCCATCCAGAAACAGGAACACTGGAGTCCACCTCAAATGCTGGACCCATCGCACCCTCACGTCCACCACGAACTGCCCTGTAGATGTCCACCGTCTCTGCCAGCTTGATGTCTATCGGTCTCATTCCCACAATCACCATTGAGGCTTCATACGATATGGTTCTAAAACCCTTCAGAATACGCAAAGCCATTAGACGCTGGACTCTTCTCATCTTTCGGACATTATAGATTCGTTGCCTCGCATCACACGAAACCGGGACCGCATAGGAAAGTATCAGCAGCACCGCACCAGTATATATTATGCTTAATGTGTCCGATCCAAGCCCCCAGTACACCTTAGCACACCGTGATAGCAAGTGGACAAGCTGACCAACCCTATCACAGCAATACTGCACGTGATGAGACCACGTCAGCGATTCATCAAACCAAACTCCCAAATACTTCATAGTTTGAACCTGGCCCAGACGATTGCCCAGTAGATAGACAGTAAATGCTTCACTCGATCTAGCTCTTCTGGTATCATGGAGCACTTGGGACTTCTGAGAGTTAAATCGGATCTTATTTACATGTGCCCATTGCTCAACCATCCATAGCG